>PVIJ01000781.1:0-247828 GCA_004024925.1 Scalopus aquaticus
GGGATCCGGCACTAATAACTTCTTACCTTGATCAACTCAACACCTCCCAGCAGCCTCCCCAACCCCAGCCTGGCTCCGCCATGCCTTCTCCACCTACCAGCCCCATCTTGCCCCATCTGAAATCTTTCTATAACTCCCAGCAGCCTTTGAGATAAAGTTCAAACTCCTTAATTTAGCACAGAAGGCTGGTCCCCCTCCAGACACGCCCAGTTCCCTGCGTCCAGCCCCTGAGCCACTGGCGGCTGCTGAGTGCCCACAGCACCCACACGGCGCGCCCCCGGCCGCTCTCGGCAGGACTGCACACACTCCCTCCCCGGGGCTGAGCTTGACACAGGTCCTGAGTGGGGGCCCCCGAGGCTCATGAGCCTACAGCGGCAGGACTGGGAGTCCAGGTGTGTGTGCCCAGCTAACCTTTAACTAACAATCATGGAAAAAGGGACACTCAGAATAAGAGTGAATTTCACTGTCCCCAATTCAGCAAATCATGCCTCAGGAACTTTCCTCTTTACTCGGCATTCAAATAATTTTCTCATGTTTTAAAAAACCATTTTAATTTTTTAAAACTCACACATGAGCATGCATGAGCCTGAAGAGAATAAAAGAACTTAAGCTCCACCTCCTGCAGGCAGACTTCCCTGACCACCCTGACTTAGCTGCCTCTCGGACACCCAGGCCCCTGGTTCCATCACATCACATAACTGAATGGTCTGACCCGACTTCCCCGAGGCTGTGAGTGGCTCAAGGACAGGGACAATATTTCACTGGGCTTTAGTTCTCCATGCCTGCCCAGGATGACAGATAGGGGTCCCAGTTTGTTGACTGAATAATGGGTCTCACTTATGAGGTATGTCCACACATCTCATGAAATCCGTGTGGACATGTCAGAAAGATAATGTGGAATAGGTGGCTTGGGGTGAGGTCTTCCTTAGTCTGACATGTGAGGAAATCTGGTTCAGAACCTTTGATGAAGAAAATAAAAATTGAGCCCCAGGGTGAGACCATGAGTTTGAAACCAGGCTGAGTCCAAAGTCCAGTAAAGGTCGTGCCCCCTGGAGGGGGTTTGCTAATGAGAATGAATAGCCCCAGGGAAAATGCTAAGTTCTGCAGTTTGGGGTGGAGATTCTGATGAGAAATAAAAGGGACTGAAGGAGAAGGGAAGGCAGTTGCCATGCTGAAGGAATAGAGAAATCAGTCGCCATGATGTAGGAAAAGAAAAAGGATTGGCAGGAAATGTAGCAGCTAAGATTGAGAGTTTGGAAATCAGACACCAGAAATTTTGAGCCTCCGGGATACATAGAGTTTCAGATTGAGCGTTTTTGGAATCTTCAGTGACTTTGGGACCAGCGACTTTGGAGGCTTCGCAAGTAGCCGAGCGACGGAAACTGCCCCCAGTTTGTCTTTACTGCAGCCGCAGGAAGAAGGCAGAGGCCCAAAGCAGGCACCTTCCTAAAATGCGTGAGCGCAGTCTGTCGGGCTATAGTTGCTATTTGCAGTGTTGTTGGCCTGGTGCTGCGCTGGGGCACCATGGCAGTTCCGGGAGTATCTCCAGTTGTGTTCTGTGTCATCCTCATAAGTTGGAACCTGGCCTACAGTCTGATTGTTGCGCGTCTGCAGAAGAAGAAAGACGCCATTTTGGAAACGTGGCCTGTTGTTTGGAAGAGGAGCTCCACGTCAGCAGCGGCGGGAAGACGCCACCTTTGTGACTTTTCTGGGACTTAACGGACTGGACAATGCTTTAAGTAAGGTAAACGGCCATATGTTGACTTCAGTAATTCTTCGATTTTCCCTGTTTGTTAAATAAATCCCATTGTTATTGTTTCCTAAACCTGAGTAGTCTTGTAATTGTGTGAGCAGGTGCAGAACCAAGATAGTGACCGATAAGCAATTTGGGCAGTGTCTTTGGCCAAATTTTGAAGCCCCTTCTGCCCAGTATCAAGTTCAGAGTGAACCGTGTGTGTGTGTGTGTGTCTGTGTGCTTGCACATGTACTGACTGCTATAAAGACAAGGCAGGTGCTCGCAGAAATTAGCTGGGGGACAGCATCTATCAAGGCAGGTGCGGCCTAAGGTTTTTGCCAGCTCACACCTCAGTCACGTGACCTTATTCAGGTCTTCAGGCTGCAGATCCCAGTCTATCACCAACCCAGAGAATGGCCCGTAACTACAGGTTGTGGCCCTACAGGGGCCCACCTCGGCATCGGCTCTGCACACCAAACACGGAGAGCACATGGCCAAAGTTATGTATTAGTGGGGCTACCTCCTTCCCTGCTGGTTGTGAAAGCCAAATCCCATGACACCCTTGGGTGCACCCTGAACACAAGTGTTGGGAGAGCCCTAGGGGCCGCAGCCGTCAGCCACATATTGAGTGGAAACACAGAGCGTCAAACTCAGCTGTAAATAGTCGGGAAACTTGGAGTCGACCGGGAGGATGGAGGTGACAGCAACATTGGCCACCACTTCTCATGGCCTGGCCCAGCTCAGTCCCCACCTGGAGATGTGCGACTCCCAGCCAGGGGTCAGTCCCCAGGACCCATACACTGTGCTCTTCTGCCAGCCGGGCCTCCACCCCGCTCTGGCACACCCTGCAAGGCACCTGGCCCCACACACTCCCGGGGGCACTGAAAGGCCCACTGACCCCACTTGGGCATTTGGCGTGCACAGCAGACGCCGAGGTGGGCCCCCTAGGGCCACGGCCTATAGCTGCCGGCCATCAATAACACAGTGTCCCCCAGTGCACAAAGAGCTTCACTCAATCTCCAAGGTGTGTTTCCAACCTCAGAATTACTCAGCAGCCTTTTCATGCGTCACTGGTGCCTTTTTTGATTCCATGAAGAGGCCCTTTCCAAACTTGCCCTTGACTCTCAGCTCCCTTCCCTTCCACACACCCCTCTCTCCAGGCCTCTCCCCAGGCCCTGTGACCTGAACACCTCTGCTACAGAGAAAATAAAGACCACTGGGCAGGAAATAAGGCCCCCTTTCCCTCTTGCCCCACTTCTCTGTATCTTTGCCCACCCTGCCTCTTTCCCTGGGTCCTGGGGGGCAGAGGTGTCCAGCGCTTTGTCCCCAATTCTTCCTCTGGGCAGTTGGTCCTGGCCCCTGGCTCATCAGCCATCCTCTGCTCGTGACTTCTGCCTCCAAACCTGGCTCGTCTCTGTGTCCTGATGCAATGCTCCCACCCCGCCCCCTCCTTACACCCATAACCAGCGCTCTTTTATTCTTTATTTACTTCTTGAACATGTGGTCCAGTCCACTTACCCTTGCTCCCTCACCCGTTTCTAATCCCTTTTCACTGTTTGCAGTTTCCTAAAGAGCTTTCCTAACTCTTCCTAGAAAGTCAATATTTACTATAGACTATCTTTGTATGTTCTTCCTGCTTTAAAAAAAAAAATTGAGATATAGGGGTCTCCCTGGTGGCGCAAGGGGTTAAATCTCAGCACTATGAAGCTGTCACCAGCTATTGCAGCAAGAGTTTGATCCCCAGCCAGGGAGCTTTCCACTGGTTCAGTAGACCGTTTCTGTCTCGCCCACTGCTCCCCTCAGCAGTGTACTTCAGTCCATCCGCCTGTTCTGCTCCCTACTCTGTCTCTGGTGAATCCTCTCACCGCCCCCCACACCTCTGGCTTACACCCCAAATCTTGTATGCATAAATAAATTTATAAAAAATTGAGATATAATTCACATGCCACAAATTTCACTCTTTTGAAGTACACAATTTAGAGGATTTTTTTTAACACATTGTAAAGTTGTACAACCATCACCCTCTCTAGTTCAAGAATATTTTGATCATCCCCAAAAAGAAACTCCTCATTCTCCATCCCTCAGGATCCCCACCGGTCTACTTTCTATCTCTGTGACTTTGCATATTTTGGACATGTCTTATAAATGGAACTGTACATTTAACCTTTAGCATCTGACTTCTCTCAGACAGCATGGTTTCAAGGTCACCCATGTTGTATTGTAACCTCAACCGGGCTGAGTCCAAAGTCCCCCCTGGAGGCGGTTTGCTGATGAGAATGAATAGCCCCAGGGAAAATGCTAAGTTTGCATTTTGGGGGGGTGAAAAGTCTGATGAGATATATAAAAGGGACTGAAGGAGAAGGGGAATTCAGTAGCCATGATGTAGGAATGAAAGAGGCAGTCGCCATGATGCAGGAATAGAGGAAGCAGTAGCCATGATGTAGAAAAGAAGAGTCAGTCGCCATGATGTAGGAAAAGAAGATTCAATTGCCATGCTGAAGTAGAGGAAGCAATCACCATGATGTAGAAATGAAAGAGGCAGAAAATGTAGCCACCAAGATTGAGAATTTGGAAATCAGACGCCAGAAGTTTTGAGCCGCCACGATATAGAGTTTCGGATTGAGCGTTTTTGGAATGTTCAGTGACTTTGGGACCAGCAACTTTTGAGGCTTTGTAAGTAGCTGAGCGACAGAAACTGCTCCCAGTTTTGTCTTTACTGCAGCCGAAGGAAGAAGGCAGAGGCCCAAAGCAGGTGCCTTCCTAAATGCATGAGTGCAGTCTGTTGGGCTGCCTGGCCGCTGCAGTTGCTATTTGCAGTGTTGTTGGCCTGGTGCTGCACTGGGGCACTATGGCAGTTCTGGGAGCATCTCCAGTTGTGTTCTGTGTCATTCTCTTGAGTTGGAACCTAACCTACACTCTGGCTGTTGCGCGTCTGCAGGAGGAGGAAATGTGGCCTCCTCCGTTTGGAAGAGGAGCTCCATGTCAGCAGTGTTGGGAAGACGCCACTTTTGTAACTCTTCTGGGACTTAAAGAACTGGACATTGCTTTAAGTAAGCTAAACGGCCATATGTTGACTTCAGTAATTCTTTGTTTTTTTCTGTTTGTTAAATAAATCTCATTATTGTTATTGTTCCCTAAGCCTGAGTAGTCTTGCAATTGTGCAAGCGGGTACAGAACCAAGATAGTGACTAGTAAGCAAATTTGGACACTGCCTTTGTCCAATTTTAAGGCTCCTCATTTGCCCTGTATCAGTATGTCGTCTGTAGCAGGGTTTCATTGCTTTCCTGGCTGAATGATTGCCCACGTGTGGCCATCTTGCCCTCTGTTCACCCATTCTTCAGTTGACAGACATTGGTTTGGTTTCTAATTTTTGGCTGTTACAGTTTATCCTACATGAACATTCATGTGTATTTTTGCTTGATCACCTGTATTTAATAATTTGGGGTTTATACCTAGGAGTGGTAATTCCATCTGTCATTTTTGAAGGAACAGTCATACTGTTTCCACAGTGGCTGTACCATTTTGCATTCCCACCAGCCATGTGTGAGGGCTCCAATTTCTCCACTTGTGATTTTCTTTCTTATTATAGCAGCGCTAGTGAGTGTGGGGTGGGAATCTCATCGTGGTTTCGATTTGCATTGCCCTGTGACAACGGAAATCAAGCATCTTTTCACATACTCACTGGCCACTTATATACTATCATTGAAGCAATGTCTATTTAGATCCTTTGACCATTTATTAAACCATCATTTGTCTCTTTATTATTGGGTTGTAAGGGTTCTTTATATGCCCTAAAACTATATCCCATCTCAGATTTATGATTTGCTGAATATCTTCTCATCCTGTAGCTTGCCTCTTGGCTTTCTTGAATGGGTTCTTTGAAACACACGTTTTGATGAAATCTTGTCTCCTCACAAAGTGGCAGCATTGGGAGCTGCTTGGAACAAGGGAAAGATACTCAAAACCCATGTGGAGAAGGAGCAGTGAGAGGCCTAGAGGGGCTGCAACCAGATGTAATGAGCAGCCCACCCAAAGGCAGTCTCCATTTATCGGCATCAGGTACAAAGGTGGGGCAAGCACCACTCTTTGTGGACAGTGTGCATGCATTATTGGTTATTGGGGATGTAAGCCAGGGTGCAGTAACCAGGGGCTATTGCCTGGGGGCCTCCATTGTTCCTGCTGGTGGAAGCATTATCATCTCTATTCTAATCTCTGCCTGCTGTTTTCAGCAGATACTGGTTTCCCAGTATGTTCCTCATACCAGGACTTTTGCCCTTGGTGAGAGGCCCCCTGCATGACCCTAGCTGACAAGCAGGAATTCTGGGCACCAAGACAATATCCCTAAGAACAAGGGGGCCTGGGGATCCCACAAAATCCAAATTTAACTATCCTTTTTTTTTTTTTTTAAGATTTACTTATTTATGCATACAATGCGAGGGTGTAGGCCAGGGATAGGGGTGGTGAGAGGATTCACCAGAGACAGAGCAGGGAGCAGAATAGGCAGATCTACTGAAGTACACTGCTGAGGGGAGCAGCGGGTGAGACAGGAGAGGTCTGCTGTGCCATGTGGGAAGCTCCCTTGCTGGGGATCAAACTCTTGCTGCAGTGGCTCTGGATAGCTTCATAGTGCTGCGCCTTAACCTCTTGCACCACGAGGGAGGCCCTAACTATCTTTTTTGTTATTGCTTATGCTATTAATGTCCTATATGAGAAACCATTGACAAATCCAAGGTCTTGAAGATTTACCCATGTTTTCTTTTAAGAATATTAGAGCTTTAACTCATCATTTTGATTATTGATCCATGTTGAGTTAGTTTTGCATGTTTTCCCAGCACGGTTTGTAGGGTGGACTATTCAAGACCCACTGAATGGTCTTGGCACCCTTGTCAGAAATTAATTGACCATAAATATATGCAGTTATTTCAATTCTATTGAAAGACCTATTTGTCTACCCTTATGCCACTACTATTCTGTCTTGATCACTGTAACTTTGTAATCAGTTTTATAATCAGGAATCATGAGTCCTTCGACTAGTTCTTTTTTAATTTTGTTTTAGCTATTCTGGGTTCCTTGCATTTTTCCACATGGGTTTTGTGACTTTCCGCTAAGCTAAGCAGGCAGCTGTGGGGGAAATTATGGTAAGAACTGACTTGACTCTGGAGACACTAGGGGAGTATTGCCATTTTAACAACAATAAATCTAATCCATGGATATGAATGTCTTTCCAGTTATCTAGGTCTTTAATTTCTTTCAATGATGTTTCAGAGTTTTCAGACTATCAACCTCCTTTTTGGCAAACCCGTGTTTGCCAGGGTTTTGGCAGAGCTGTCTGCCCTGGCTTCCTGGCTTTTCTACCATCGGTTGCCCCTTGGCTCACTGCTGCCACCACACTGTGGACACCACTCTGCCCTAGTCCTCTGTGAGGACCTCGCTGGCTGCTGTGAGCACCTTCCTTCTGAATGCGGGCATCATCCTGTGGCCTCCAAGGTCATCGCCATTTGGAATGCTCCTTTCTTAAACTTCCTTCTCATGTGGCCCTAACAAACCACTCTCCTCTGTTTCCTTCCCTATCTCACCTCTTCCCCCCTCCCTCTTCCTCTGTCAGTCCCTTAAATGTTGGGGTTCTGTCCCTGATCATCTCTTCCACATGAATGAGTTCATCTAGGGTAAACCGAATCCAAAAGCCTCTGCCTCTTTCTGCCAGAAACTTCTGATTCTCCTCCTCCAGTCCTGCCCTCTCGGGACCTTCAGCTCCGTGCCCAGGAGCCCTGCCACCCTCCTCCCTTGGTCTATCCTAGGTAAACTGGGCCTCCCATGTTCCTGGGGTTGGTTAATGATCACGGCCCAGCCAGAAGCATACCTGGGGTCACCATGCTTGACTCTCCTCTCACCCTCACTTCCCAAATCTCATCTCTCATCACATCCTGGGGCTTCTGCCCCCTGAATATTCAAAAGGCAACTGGAAAGTGGGCAGGCTCCTGTCATCAGCCTCTGGCTGCACCATGCAGGCAAGGTAGAGAGGCAGCCGACCAACTCACAGGTTCCAAAACACAAGTGCCAAATGACCAACACGGGCTGCGGGCACGGGTGTTAAGGGCAGTGGGGGCTGTGGGCACACACTGAGCTGTGAAGAACTGAGGTCAGCAGAATGGAGGAGAGACGCCCGCCCAGCGTGGGGCTCAGAAGCAGCCAGTCTCGGGCGAGGTGGGAGGGAGGACACAGGCGGGCAGAGGGAGCACGTGGGTGTGGCTGGCCATGGTTCTGACATGACTCAGCTGCAATTCGCCCACATCACTTATACGGATGTGCCTTGGAGTTGACAGTGTAGCCTGTTTCCTTATCTGACATTGGGTTGTAGTGGGGATCACTTCTGGTCATACTTAACAAATGGGAAAGTGTTGGGCAAGCAAAAGGAACAAGACCAGAAAGGAAAGTGGGTGGCCCATTGTGAGGGCCACGAATACCGAGGGCGAGGGCTTTACTTCTTAGGTACGGTGAAGGTGTTAGGAGGGACTCTCAATGCCAACAGACAAAGGCCCAACTTAATTGTTCCGAGCAAAAAGCACGGTTGGCAGCTGTCATGGGGGATCCAGGGGTGGCTGTCCAAGCACAGCTGGACCCTGGGGCCCCGGGATGACTTCCCTGTCTGTCTCTCTGGGGTGTCCCCTTTCTCTCTTGCCTCCTCACTCACTGCATCTGTCACATATTTCCTGGGGTTGCGGGGGGAGTGTAGGGAAGTGTATCCAGCAGCCTCAACCCCACCCCTTCCAGGCACGGAAATTCAGAGCCTCCCTGGGTCTCACAGGAAGCCTTTGATTGCCCTAGTGTGGGCCGGTGGGTCCTCAGAGGTCAAGCTGTGGGTCAACATTATTTCTGCTACAGGGAGTCTAGGAGCTTCTGAACAGGCATTAACCCCCCTTGAGGTGTGGGAGGCAGCCCTCAGAGAGGGATGCGCGGGCCGGGCAGTGGCCAGCAGTGCTGTCACAGACAGGCCCTGCCACCCCGCTGCCCTCACCTCTCTCCAGAGCCTCTTCCTGAGCCCCAAGAGTCCTGAGAGGGAAGATGACCATCCGGTTTTACAGCTGGGAGGGAAAGGCTTTCCCAGTCTGAATGGGAGTTAGTCACCAATTAGCAAACCAATAGCTTTCCCCTCCTGGGGGAGGGTTTCCCTAGGGAGCTCTGGGTGTCCAGGCTTGGGAGGTGAGGGCCCTTTCCTTGGCCCTCCCTCATGGCTGGGGGTGGGAGAGGCCCATTCTGGGGAAGGGGCCAAGGAAGGCCAAGGAGGGCTCATGAAGTCCAGCACAGACTCACCAGGCAGGCTTCACGGAGAAGGCTGCCTTCAGCCCACTGAGCGCCCGCCTTGAGCTGGGGCCTGGGATGAAGATAAGCTGCTCAAAAACAGAGGGACCTTCCCTGCAATGGGCACATGGGCAGTGACGTGGCCCATGTGCAGATGGGGAAACTCTCGGTCCCGCTCAGGGGAAGCTTCCACCGGCAGCTCCGAGCCCCCCAGCCGGCCCGGCCGACCCAGCCAGGGGCGCTCTCCCTGCGCAGCTCGCGGGATCCCCGCCGCCCCGCGATTTCGGCGCGTCAGCAGAGCGGAAACGGGGAGAGGCGCCAGCCCGGGAACGGCGGGGACGCGGCCTGGCAGCGCGGCCTGCGGCTCCGCAGGTTCTGTTCCGCCCGCGTTTGTGTTGGCAGCTGCCCGCGGCGCGCGGCCGGGCGCGATGAAAGGGCCTTCTGTCTGCGCCCGAACGGCCCCGCTCGACTTTCATTCTTAATATAATCTTCACTTCATTTTTAACCGAGCAGAGGTTCTTTTGGAATTTTTCCCCTTCTTCCAAAAATACATGTGCGTGTGTGTTTGCAAAAGGCCCTTCACGGTGAAGGTCGGGATTGTCCTGGAGAGGGGAAGTGCGAAACCCGAGGCGGATTTCAGAGCTAGACAGAAATGCCTTTCTTCCTGAGCAGGGGCCTCCCTGGGGGTCGCAGCCTCCGCCAGAGTGTCCCCCATCCGGGTCTGGGAGAAGAGGAAGAGGATCCTTCTCCACCCACCCCAGGGTGAAGGGGCTGTTTGGAAATCGAAGTCTGGGGAGGGGAGGGTGGGTACCTTCTCAAGGGGTCACTGTCCAGAGGCTATCAGAAAGCACTGTCATCAGGTGTGGCAGCCCCTGCTGTCCTCCCAGAAGTGGACAGGAATGGATCCCAGGGCCCCAGATTCTGCTTGGGGAAACCATAGTTTGCCCTGATGCTTAAAAGCGCCAGCAACAATGCCTGTCTCCAACCAGCCCTCCGCCCAACTGACTGGCAGAAAGATGTTCCAGGTGAGGGAATTTTCCAGATTATACTACAGACTACCCTTTGAGAGACTCCCACCTCAAGAATCAGGGTTTTCCATATGTATTCCCAGGCAAGCCTCTGTGTGGCGAGGTGAGTGAGGCACATTTACCAAAGAGAAGGGGAAAGGCAGTCTCTGCCAGTTAAGTAACTTGCTGGGCTTCCCAGGGTTTGGGGGGCTAGGGCTGGAACTGTGGGAGCAGGTGCCAGGAAGCGGTGTTCTTCCTTCTGTATGAGCAGCTCTCACATTGCCTTCTGGAGAATTCCTACCAACTGTGAGGACCCTGAAAATTTGTGAACATGATTCTTACCTAAAAAAAGTTTGTGTTTATATTTGGACTTCTGTTTTGAGCAGTATAGATTAGATAGCATGAAAACCAACCTCACCTAGGAAAGGTAGGTGGAAAAAAAAAAGAAAAACCAACGAACAAACAAAAGGGGAGTTGAAAATGAAGATGACAGATAAATTGTCACAGCTACCCTAATTGGGGGAAAGGGGAGTAGTGTGGGCACAGGTGGAAAGTGGGGGCATCCATCCTCGGATGTACCTAAAGTGGGGATTAGAACAGACACCCAACTAGAGATGTTCAGTGAAATAATGAGCAGGGGTGTGAACGGAGGAAGAAAAGACCTTTAGGCATAGAAAGATGGAAATTTGTCTCTACCTGGTTGAATTTTTTTTAAACATTTATTTATGCATGCATGCAAGAGCTGGGTGTAGGCCAGAGATGTGGGATGGGGGTGGTAGTGTAAGAGGATTCACCAGAGACAGAGTGGGGAGCAGAGCAGGCAGATCTACTGAAATATGCTGCTGAGGGGAACAGCGGGCGAGGCAGGAGAAGTCTGCTGCGCCATGTGGGAAGCTCCCTGTCCAGGGATAGAACTTGCGCTGCATGGCTGCAGACAGCTTCATAGTACTGAGATTTAACCCCTGCACCACCAGGGAGACCCTGAATTTTTTTTCAATCTCTCCTGAGGGTTTGTTGCCATGAGTCAGTGCTCACCTAAGTTTTAGATTAAAATTGACCCTAAAGCTGAGGGATTAACATAAATAATAGTTCCAGGCCTAGAAATGTCTGTGTGTATATACTTAACAAACTCAAAACTTAAACTCTAAAGGAACAGGTCCTCATCTGAGATCATGCAGGACTCCCACGGATTAAGCCCTTCTGAAAATAAATTCACAGTGCACAGAAGAAAACTATCAACAATAGTCAAAAGATAGGAAATACACAAAAGGCAAGACTAACACCTGAGAACAGCTGTATGTAAGTATGTTTATATGATAAAAGGAATAAAGACATGAGAAATAAATAATACTGTGAAGAATAGAGATGTGAGAAAAAATCAAGTAGAACTTCAAGTGAGTAATTTAATGAATAAATTGAAACTGAAATTTGAGTAGATGGTTAAATAGTAACTAGCCATAACTAGAGTGAGATTAATGAACCCAAGCAGTTTATCCACAGACAATTAGATCTGAGATAATTTCTCCACAGAGGAATACATTAAAAAAAGAAAAGAGGGCCTCCCTGGTAGCACAAGGAGTTAGATTTCAGCACTGAGAAGCGAATGGCAGCCACTGCAGCTCAAGTTCGATCTCCCACCAGGGAGCTGACCCACATGGCACAGCAGACCTCTCCTGTCTTACCTGCTGCTCCCCTCAACAGTGTATTTCAGTCAATCCGCCTATTCTGCTCCCCACTCTGTCTCTGGTGAATCCTCTCATACCCCCCACACCTCTGGCCTGCACCTCCATTCTTGTATGCATAAATCCTATGGGATCTAGAAAACCAATCTCATTATCCTGGTTAGGAAAACCAAGGCTTGGGGAACTTGAAAGATTTCCCCAGATTCACCAGGTTATTCCAAGCTTTTGCCTAAGGTCTGATTTCCAGGTTTGATTAGCTCAGGTTCTGCCCTATGAAACTACCATCATTTTTACTAAATAGGGCACTGCGAAATGGACGTGGGTAGGCATGTGTTCTGCAACCATGCCAGGCTGGGTAGGTTCATCATCGGTTCAGGCAGTTTGAAAGAGAATCTTGGAGCGCTTGGCATTATCCTCACGACACAAGCCAGCAGGGAGACAGCAACTTGGGCCCCCCTGCCAATCCCTGTACCCTCTTTGCTCTCTCTTAGCTATTCTCTGACGCTCTCCACTGTACTCTACCGCATGGTCCTCTGCCGCCCTGTCCTTATATGCCCAGTCTCTCGGCTCAGGTGTGCCCACTTATGCACGCCCACGCCATACTCCAGGTGCTGCCATCAGGCACGAGTAAGCCCACAGGTGTTGATCATTGATGCTAATGGCGGGATGGGAGAAAAAACCTGACAACTTCCATTTTCCCTACAGCATGTTAGGTGGTCACAGTGATGGGGGAGTACACCTGGCAGTTGATAAGCAAAACTTCTAGGTGTTACTGAGCAGGACAATCCAGCCAGCACAGTAAAGAATTGTTTCACCCAAAATGGTAGGAAGGGAAATTCACAGAAAATATTTAGTGTTCAAATAAATAAATAAGTACCTAAGTAAATACAGAATCCCCTTTTGGATAAATACATTTCTAGATGTTCTAGGCACAAAATACATTATATACATATTTGTTTTATACCATTGCTTTTAAATCAGTTTACAGAAGAAATGAGAAGATATTTGCATTGATACTGCTTTTTAGAATTACATAATTACCTAGTGGTATTGTTTTTTCATGTGAATTATTCTCATTAATTTTGGGCTTACTCACTGTTCTGCAACCATCCCAGACCGGGCAGGGTCATCATCAGTTCAAGCAGACTCTCCATCAGATGTTGTCGTGCGGTCCTTCCCTGTGCTCCACTGCTCTCCGCCACTCCCCGCCACTCCCCGCCACACGGTCCTCTGCTCTCGAGCTCTGTTCTCTATCGCTGCTGCCGCTGCTGCCTGGAGCTCCTCGCTCCTGTGACACCGCCCTTATGTAGCGTCTCATCAGGCCCAGGCGCGCCCACTCGCGCACGCGCACGCCACCACGAGGCACACGTGCAAGACGGCGGGTGCCCAGCATCAAATCTAACCTCAGGAGGGCAGAAAAACCAAATGCCTCCTTCATTTACCATACACTCACTCTCAGCCTGAAGAACTTCCTTGGGTGCTTACAAGTCACTAAATTATCGCAGTTTTTGTTCATATGGGAATGTCTTTATTTTGCCTTGATTTTTGAAAGATAGTTTTGCTGAATATAACCTTCTTAGTTGACCCTTTTCTTATCACTAGAATACAGATTTTGGAGCCTTACCCCTGAGTTCTGACTCAGCAGATCTGGGTTCAGGCCAGAGAATTCACTTTAACCACAAGCTCCTGGGGAATGGCGATGCTGCTGATTCAGGGACCACACTTTGGGAACCACTGCTCCAGCTCCTTTCTCTTGGGGACGATAGTACAACAGCATTTACCTCGCTAAAGAGCAGTGAGGATTATTGCATTAACATTTGGAAGCATTTAGAATAGTGTGTGGCAGACAGCGTGATGATGATGATGATATTCTAAGGTTTACTTAATATAAAGATACTTTCAGGTGTTTAAACTTGAATACTAGTTGACCTTTTACTCTGGTAACCCAGATGACTAGGCTTGCCAGCATTTCACTGTGTCTTTTTATTACTTCTTGGTCCACTTATAGTTCAGGCCAATTGCTGAGGAATCCAAGCTGAAATGTTAACTGGACCCCATAATCTTCCCACCTGTCTGAGTCAGCATGCTCCTTGCCACAGATCTGAAGAGCGGCTTCCCCGCCGTGACGAAGGTGCTTCGGGCTTTGTGCCTGCAGTTCCTCTCCATGCCCATCAGGACTGGAGTAGGGGTTCCCCTTTTTGATGAACTAGCAGCACCCACTACAAAACCTTGAAGTGGAGCCAATGGGAAGGGAAAAGAAGATAAACCGATGCCACTTGTTTTCCTTGTGAACAGATTGAGGAAAGGGAGAAGATACAAGCCAAACAACAATCAGGGGCAAGGGGTCCTTGTTTTCTGCTACTTCCTCCATGCCCATCTTCTAGTTGCCTGAGGAATCAGGAGGGCGTCCAGGCTGTGGCTCAAGAGGAAACAATTACGGGCTTCCCTGGTGGCGCAGTGGGTTGTCTCAGCTCTATGAAGTTCTCCACCACTGCAGCATGAGTTTGATCCCCAGCCAGGGAGATTCCCACAAGGCGCAGCAGACCTCTCCTGCCTCACCCGCTGCTCCCCTCAGCAGTGTACTTCAGTCCATCTGCCTGCTTTGCTCCCCACTCTGTCTCTGGTGAATCCTCTCACCCACCCCCCACACCTCTGACCTGCACCCCCGCTTGTATGCATAAATAAATAAATCTTAAAAAAAAAAAGGGGAAACAATTCCAGGAAAAGGCAAGTGTGGGGACCTTTCAACTCATAAGAGAGAAAGAAGGCTGGGCTGCCACAGGTGAAATCATTCATACTTGATGCCTCATATCTTGTCATCAGCCTCCTGAGGTCCCTGTGAGGTCCTCAGGTCAGTCACTGAGTCTGACAGCAGCCAATGTTCTATGCCAGGTGCCATTGACTCACTTAGCCCTCCCAACAGCAAGGCAGGTGAGGTTATTACCCTCACATTACAGAAGGGGGATCTGAAGCACAGAGAGGTTAAGTATTTTTTTCAAGGTCACACAGCTAGTGAAAAGTCAGAGCCAGGATCTGAACCCAGATGGTTCTAGAGTCTCTTCTGTCACTGTGGCACTATCACAGTCCCTGGAATATAAGAGCCATGTGGACAGGGACTTTCCTGTCTTGTTCCTACTGTAGCCCCAGTCTTCCCATAGGAGATGCTCTGTAAACATTTGTGGAATGAATGAACGCATCCCCTGTTTGGAGCTGGAAAGCAGTAAGTGCTCATCCAGCACTGGTTGTACAAAGGCAGCTCAGAGAAGAGTGACTCCTCTGAGGTCTTCTGGGGCGTGGTGTGGCCGGAACCACAGCCCTCGTCTAATTAGGTGAATTAAGTGACTGCAGCCTGTGCCAGAGTGAGAGCCTCTGCCCTCAGTGCAAGGCATGGAGATGTTCTGCCAGGCAAGGCCCTGCCCAGAAAGAAGGGCTGGGCTCCAGGGAGGCAGTGCCCAACGAAGGGGGGAAGGGTGGGGGGGGTCACCCTGCCACCCTCAGTGATGCCAGACGCCCACATCCCGGACATCCGGGAGAGAGACCCTGAAGGCAGTCTTGGGACCATGCTGAGCTTGACACTAGAAAGAATCGGGGGTTTCCATGGGTTGTGGTCAGAGACACCCCAGTTCAAATCAGCTGCCGCCTCCTCATGTGTAAATTATAACTGGAAACCTGCTGGGAAAGTTTGCTGTGCAGATTGATGGTGTCATGGTGACTAGCAAGAGGCAGCTCCTTCCCTGGAGACCTGACCCCCAACCCTCAACCCCAGGAAGGCTGCTGCCCCCTCCAGCCCGGGGTGGGTTTCTCAGAGAGACCCGTGACCTGGCAGGGTGTGATGGTGCCTCGAATAGTTCACTTTTCCAGCCGGTCGCTTTTTCCCACCATTGCTGACCGGGGGCAGCTGGAGACCCGGCCTGCACGTGGGGGAGAGGCGGGGCACGGAGGAGAGCCCTGGCCTGCACCCTGCGTGCCTCCTGCCCCTCAGGCTCCAGTCTGTGGTGGGGTGCATCTTAGTCAGGGGGCCGGGGCTTAAAGACAGGGTCAGTGGGGCCCAGGAATGGGGGCTTGTTTAAAGTGCAATATGGCCTCACCCTGAGATGACGTGCCATGGAATCTGCAATGTGAGGAGCTCCCCAAATTTCCCTGAGACCTCAGACTGACCTTTGGGGCTCCCAGCTGAGGTGTCTCCCCACACTCCCAGTTCCAACTCTGACTCAGGGTCACCCTAAGTTCCTTCTTCCCGTGCTGCCTCAGTTTCACCTGGTGTCAGATAATGGAAGGTCTGTGGTATGTAGGATGCTTATTTGGGGTTCTTGGCTCACACGCCCCCTGCCCCGTCCCTTAGTCCGCAGCCACTGCCCGGCTCTGAGCCTTTCCCCGTCTTGACTTGGCTGAGGCTGCACCCTGGCCCCTGCACAGCATTCTGAGGCAGCCCAGGAACCAGCCTCCTCAGCCTGGCGGACAGGGCTGCAGGCGCCAGCCAGCACCTCCGTTTGGGGGACGCTCCCCTCCGTGGAGATGAGCAGCAGCCGGCAGGGCTGGTGCCTGGTGGGGAGGAAGAGGCGGAAACTTCGCCTGCCGGTCAGATGAGGCTCAGCAGGGGCGGGGCCTGGAATGGGGCTGGCGGCAGCTTGGGCCCATGTACAAGCATGTGCAGGATGCCACGAGGCTATTTTTACTCCTGCCAAGGAAACGGTGTGATTTATGTGAGACCTGGTCCCCTTTGGGGCTGTGTTATAAATACACCTGGCCCCGCACTCTGGTTCACTTGGAGAGGAGGCTCGGGTCCTCTCCTGTGGGGTGTCTCCTGCTTCCCTCCCTGCCTCTCTACTGTGTCCACGTGCGGCCTTTTGGGGTGTCTGCATCCTCTATGTAGCTGTCTTCCGGTGGTGACAGCTCTCCCGAGTCATCAGGGTCCTTGTGTGAGTGAGTTTATCAGCTGTTTTCAGGAGTGACAGTTGGTCTGGGAGCCAGCACTGATGAAGGGATGACAGGGAGAGAGGCTTCGAATTTGGGGTTCACTCTTCCTTTAAGGGACAGGCCTGGAGAAGGACAGAGGGGCACAGGCAGTGTCCCTTCTGGAAAGACTCCGGGCAAGATGACAGCGTGCCCATAGGCCGCGCTGCGGGGCCTCTGGGAACCCAGGGCTGGTCCCTGCCAGCAGCCCCTTCCCGCGGGGCAGGCAGGCGGACAGTCCCTGGCGGGGAAATGTCCGGCTCGGCTTGGGCTGTTCTACTTACAGCTACATGGTCTTGGACACTTCCCTCAATTTCTCTGACCACCAATTTTTTTCTTCTGAAAATGGGCATAAAGAGGCATGCCCTCTAGCTTGCTGCGTGCGGAATTCAGGGCGGGCTGGACTGGCCAGGGAGCTATTCAGGCAGACAGTCCCTGCTGACATCACCGTCTTCCTCCCAGGAAGCCTGGCCTCCCCCACTGCGAACCAGGCACCTCTGCTTTACCCCAGAGGGAGGCCCGGCGGCTTCTCTGTCAGTTCCTGGGACCCTTAGATCCCTTGCTTGTGGGGGGCAGCAATCTTTCATGGGTGTCCAAACCTGGCTGATCTGGGGCCAGGACCAGCCCCCTCTGTCCACTATGAGCCATGAGGGCCTCGGAGCTTACCTAATAGCACAGGTCAGCGATGGCCACAATAAGGCTAACAACCCCCTTGAAACCCAGAAGCTTCAGAAACCTGTGTATTCCGTGCTCATGCTTCTGCCCGGCAGCTTGGGCTCCAAGCCCAGCCAGGCCCAGGACTCTCACCGTCTCTCAAGCTCCTTGACCAGGAGGAACATGTTTCCTGTGGCTCAGGCAGGAGCCCAGAAGGGCAAGCCCGATCCGCAAACACTTCCGAGCGTCTGCTCGCCTCACATCTATGACATCCCGTTGGCCAAAGCACGTCCCGTGGCCAAGCCCAGCCTAGTGGGATGGGGACGCGCTCCTGCGGGAGGGAAGGGCAGGGCAGGGAGACTCCGCTGCCCACTAACTTTCGTTTACCAACAATCTCGGGAACTGTCTCCAGCTCTGCCCTGCACAGTGGTAGGGGTGCCTGGAGATGCGTTGGGGCAGGGGAGGGAAAGGAGCAGCTGGGCACGACATCTCCCAGCTCCATCCAGAGTCAAGAGGCCTTTGCCCTGAAGGTGGGGAGCAGGGGAAATGCTTAGCAACTCTTCTGCAGGTCTGAGCCGCATCCGTTGTCCGGTCAGCCTAGGGGAGGCCAGGATTTGTTCCTGAGCCACACAAACCAGAACAGGAGGCACGAGGGGTCTGTCCCCTGCTGTCCAAACAGGCAATTCTGCCATCTTGAAGAAGAATGAACCTAAGGACAATATCTCCCATTGTAACTTACCAGGGTCGAGGCTTGGTGAATTTTGGACCGTCGAGTTTATGTATGTATGTATGTATGTATGTATGCATGTATGTATGTATTTTTAAATATTTATTTATTTATGCATACAAGCTGAGGTACAGGCCAGAGGTGTGGGGCAGTGAGAGGATTCACCAGAGACAGATTGGGGAGCAGAACAGGCAAATCGATTGAAGCACACTGCTGAGGGGAGCAGTGGGCAAGGCAGGAGAGGTCTGCCCTGCCATGTGGGAATCTCCCTGGCTGGGAATCGAACTCATGCTGCAGTGGCTGCGGATAGCTTCATCGTGCTGTGCTTAACCCGTTGTGCCACCAGGGAGGACACCGTTGAGTTTATTTTAAGTAAAATAAGCCAGACCAGAAGAAGTGGGGGGAGTCCTCCATGACCTCAATCCAGAGCATTGTGGGAGAGGTGGAAGAGGCAGCAACTGACTGGATTGTGAGTCCTGGTCTGGACATCTTCCTGGAGGAGTAGTTGTGAGGGATAAATGGAAGGGGAGCCAGGGACAGGGTCTTCCTGCATACCATTATCTGAAATGTAGGAATGATGGCTGGGACTCTAACTGCCATTTTGGGAAAAGAGGTCAAGACAAGAGGTCAAAAACCACATCCAGGTGTAGGTGGCAGAATGTGTGATGAGCTGGAAAGAGCGTGGGTCCTTGAGGGGTCCATGGAGCTGAGATGCCATGTCCTCCCTGACGGCGAGAGAGGGAGGGTGGGGCAGAAGCTCCTGTTTAGTTGAAGCTCTTGCCCTCACACATCTCTGTAACTAACACACTAGATTCTTCCTGTTGCCAGCATGTGCCATATTCGTTCACATCTCCAGGTTTTTGTACTGGCTGGCCTCTTTTTTTATGGAATGTATTTATCTGCCCCCTCCACTGCCGGACTATAGTGGAGACCCTCAAAAGCTTAGAAATTCATCTCAGACGTCATCTTCCCTGAAAGTTAGCTGTTCCTGGTTATGGGTCCCTGACTCAGTTTCACCCCATTATCAGAGGCTAAGTGTACCCCTCCTGATCCTTCATGAAGATCCATTCAGCCATAGGGTCTGGTGGGTTAGGTGCATAGAGGGAGTGATTCTGAGTCCCAATCCAGCCCTTTTCTAATCACCCCATTCCCCTCATACCCCATCCCAGGCTGAAAAGAGAGAGAGCCCAGGCATCAGGGCTGTGCAGAGAGTGTGCAGTGGGAGTCCCGTGGAGAGCAGAGGGCTTCACTCTATCCTCAGGTGGCCCCAGAAGAGGTTCTAGACAGAGAAGGCCAAGACCAAGGACAAGGGCTATGGGGGATGGGCCCAGCTGTTGGGGCTGTTGGGCAAGAAAAGGTGCTCGAGGAGGCGGCCTCCCTCCCCCAGAACCTTACCCTGCCGGACCCTGGCAGAGAGGCGTTGTGGGTCCAGCTGTGGGTCGCTCTCCACTCCCAACACTCCTAGGCCTCGACCAAAAAGGGTGCCCTCTTCGTGGTCAGTCTCCTTCGCAGCATGGACACTGAGCACTGGGTCTGTCCTGGCCCCTCTGCTTCCCTGCCTCTTCCTTGCTCGGCGCCCGCGGAGTGCTCCAACCAAGGGGAAGGGAGGACCTGGCTGCCTCAGTGGGCTCCTGGAGTCTGGTTTCAGAGGCCATTCTTGAGAACAAAATCCCCACTTGAGATTGAGCCCTGCTGTCCCAAATATGTCTGTGGGGGGTCGGGGGTGGGGTGGACAGCTAAGGGTCTGATACTGCTCACTTCCTCCTTTCTACACCATGGAGCCTGGAGAACTGACTGGGCAGCTCAGGGTCCCCCATCCCAAATGCAGGGTGTAGTGGCCCTTGTGAAAAGGAATGTTCCTATTTTAAAGCTGTGGAAACTAAGGCCCAGAGAGCTTTAGCGACACATCCAGGCCAGGCAGCTGCAGAGAGGGCCTTGTGGCCCCTCCCTGACTCCACCCCTTCTGCAGCTGGAGGCTGTTTCCCTCCAAGGCGGCACAACTGGTATGGGGGGCCCTGGGATGGCCATCCACCCCAGTCAGTTGCTATCCCCCCTGCCTGGGATTCCCTGCCCGGGGTCGTGGCTCCTGCGCTTCCTCTCTAAGGGCAGCTCCTGAAAGACGGCAGGATGGGGCACACAGAGTGGCCCAAACCAGGGGTCAATAAAACTTGAGAGTGGGGGAGACTGAACTTCTACATCCCACTCTGGCCACACAGCAACTATGGCTATGGGGTTGGGGTGGGGGGAAAGAAAACCCTAACACCCCGCTTTCCACCCCAGGCCCCAACTTCTCTGTATTTGTTTATTTACCTTGGAAAAGGCCCCATGGCCCAGGCAGGAAATGGGCCAATTCCAAGAGGCTTGGCCGGGCTGGGGAACAAGGAGCCACATTGTGCTCCGTGCAGGCTGCTCCCCACCCTGGGCCTGCCGCAGGAGCCCAGAGAGGGGGATCTGCGTGGGGGCCCGGCAGGAAGGAGGCCAGGGGCCGAGGGGCTGCCAGCGCTCCCGGCCAACCTGCCCATGAAAGGGCTTCTGTGCGGGGGCAGGTTGGGGGTGCAGCCCACTCCATCCTGGGCGTGGAAGAGGCAGGGACACCAGGGGGGACGGCCCCTCATCAGGGCCTGGAACCCACCTGGCAGCGATCTACCAGCCTAGGGCAGAGGGGAAGAGAAGGGAGCCGCCTGACTTGGGCACCCCCAAATTCTCGGGGACAAATGCCCCCCTTGAAGGGAGACATCCTGGCTTCAGCCTCCCCTCCCATGTCTCCACTCCTGCCAGTCAGTTTACAGCCCTCAGGCCTCCCTGCTGTCAGAGCTCTGCCCTGGCTGCTGAGGCCCAGGCTGGCTGGGGCTTGATGCCATCATGGGGGCACTTGAGGAGTGCTGACCCCTCCCTAACTCTGGACCCGTCCTTACGACAGGCTGAGTCCACACAGTCTGGTCTGTTATTCATCTCCTCGCTCACTCCCCTGTCCAGCACATGGCACCCTGTTTGTCACACACACTTGCTCCTTCTCTGTTCCTGTTGCCCTGACTTTCTGCCACAGCCTCTTCCAGTCCCCTGCTCACACCCCCCGACCCTGTTGCCAGGGTGCCATTTGAGAAATGCAGATCCGATTACGTCACTCCTGCCGCTAAAGGTCCTCAACGATTTCCTACTGCCTTCTGGGTAAAGACCTCATAGGCTCTGCAGGCTCAGCTCCATGAATGGGGCTGGGAGAACCCAGAGCACCAATGGCTGGGCATGAGGGTGGGAGCAGAAGGGGGGCAGTTAGAGGAGACATGGATCGCTCCTACCCAGCACTGAGGAGACTTCAGGTTGCACATGTTCTTCCAGATGAGAGAACAGCATCTGTGGGGCGTCCAGCCCAGTGATGGAGACCTGGGGCGAGCTTCAGCCTCCTCCCAGCACAGCCCCCCCAGCTGAACCGCCTCCTCCCCTCCCTGCGTTCTCAGCCGGACCTTCCACCATGGGTGTGTCCATCTCCTGCTGGACCATCCACTTCACCGCAGGGACCAGCTCTGTCCCCTGCACTATGTCCGAGCGTGGGCCATTGGGGGTTCCCCGTCAGTGCCTCCAGCAAGTCCTCGAATAACATCACGTCGTTCAGTACAGCACTGATGAGAAAAATCAGATCAATTCCTGGGTAGGGCCACTGTGTGGTGCAGTTGGCACCTTCTCCCGTGGGTTTTCTTCAGAGACTCGGTTTCCTCCCACGTGCCAGGGGTTCTGGATTCACTGGTTTGCCTCAATTGTCCCAGTTGGAATGTGTGCATGTGACTGCCCCTGTGAAGGTGGGCGTCCCCCCTAGCCTGGGTGACGCCCAGTCTGGTGAACCTAGCCTGGGGTTCCCCTTTCGCCCTGAGCTGCCTGGTGAGCTCTAGTCATCCAGTCTCCACCCTAAACTGGAGCATGCAAGTTGGAAAATGAATGAATGAATGAATGAATGAATGAATGAATACAAATGATTGTTCCATATTAGAAGTGTTTGAGATCTTTATTTGGAAATTTGGTGATCTTTTTGTGACCAGAATATGCCATAGGAATTTAACTCTTGTTTATATCAATTAGTCTTTGGTAAAATCTGCTTTGTTGGACCTCCCTGGTGGCACAAGGGGTTAAGTCTCAGCACTATGAAGCTATCCGCAGCCACTGCAGCACAAGTTCAAGCACAAGTTCCCAGCCAGGGAGCTTCCCACATGGTGCAGCAGACCTCTCCTGTCTTGCCTTCTGCTCCCCTGAGCAGTGTATTTCGGTTGATCTGACTGTTCTGCTCCCCACTCTGTCTCTGGTGAATCCTCTCACCGCCCCACACCTCTGGCCTGCACCCCAGCTTGTATGCATAAATAAATACATCTTTTTAAAAATAATAATAATAATAATACATACATACATACATACATACATAAAAATCTGCTTTGTTGTAAGTTGTGTCACTTAAAATTGCAGTTTCCAAGAACCTAGCAACACCATTAAGTAAGGATACTGTGTGGGATGAAGGATGGAGAAAAGAAAGGAAGGGGAAGAAGGAAGGAAAAGACTGGAATCAAAAAAAGAAATGATTTGTTTCCAGGGCCCAGAGGCTCAATGTTCTAAATATGTCAGTTTTCCCCAAATTAATCTATAACTTCTACAAATTAATCTCTAAAACCAATAGGATTATTTCTGGACCCCAACAGCACTAGAGAAAAAGGGAGGAAGGAGAGGCAAGACCACCAAAATAAAAACACCTGCGCTCCAGGTGTTAATGCAAAGAAGGCCAGGCCACTGCAGTTTTCACGAACGGCCGTGCACACTCAGGCGGGTCACAAACCCTGCGCACCTGCATGTGTCAGGTCCTGCTGGTAACACACGTGTCCCATGTTGACCCATTTGAACCCCACGTGAATCCCATTTTATCGCTACTGTCACTTCCAGTTAAGGAAACTGAGGCACAAAGGAGCTGAATAGCTGAAAGCAAGGAGACCCAGGATTAGCGCCGCAGCAGGAGAGGAATGAGGTTGCTTGCCTCAGACACTTCATGTGCCTTCCCCCTCAGATGTAGTAAAATATGACACAGAAAAGTGCACAAAATATAAGTGTTCACATTTAAACTTGTCAGATGAACACCCACGTGATTCCACCCAGCCAAGAAGCGGAAGACAGAGTGGGGAGCAGAACAGGTGCACTGACTGAAATGCACTGCTGAGGGGAGCAGCTGGCGAGACAGGAGAGGTCTGCTGCGCCATGTGAGAACCTCCCTGCCCGGGCATCGAACTCATACTACAGTGGCTGGCAACAGCTTGATAGCCCTGAGACTTTAATTCCTGCACCACCAGGGAGGCCCAATGCTTGTGCATTTTAACAAATTATAAGATGCATGTTTTACTTTAATTACAAAACTAATTGTAAATAAATAAAAGCACCCGAATTTTTCTCACTTGTAAATGAACTTGTGAGTCTTATTGACATAGATCTGAAGGGGTACACCCCTAACTGCCAACGAGGGTCCCTCCTAGGGATGGGAGAGAGGGGCAAAGGACATAGAATTTAATTTTTTATAACTTAAGCTCATGTATGGTTATTATTTATTTATTTTTAAAGATTTATTTATGCATAGAAGAACTGGAATGTAGGCTAGATGTGTGGGAGGTGAGAGGATTCACCAGAGACAGAGTGGAGAACAGAAGAGGCCAATTTACCGAAACACACTGTTAAGGGGAGCAGCAGGCAAGACAGGCAAGGTCTGTTGCACCATGTGGGTCAGCTCCCTGGCCAGGAATCAAACTCACGCTACAGTGGTGCTAGTGCTGAGACTTAAGCCCCATGCCACCAGGGAGGCCCTCATGCATAGTTTAAAATCTGCACGGAATATAATGCTTGTTATCCTGAAATACATCAATATAAAGTGTGTGTGTGTGTGTGTGTGTGTGTGTGTGTGTATACTCTTTCTCTTTAAAGCAAGGGTAATAAAGGGTATACAGTCATCAGAGGGACTTTCTTGAGCAAAGGTATAACCCAAGTACAGGATTTTGGAGTGTACTTGGGGCCTGTGAAGAGCACTTGTATTCCTTGAATAGGAGGCGGAGTAGGGAAGCCTCACCAGGCTAAGTCACTTGGGTCTACAGAAGGTGGGAGCCAGCGCAGACTCTGGAGCAGAGTAGATGTGCTGTGCCAGAAAGCGCTGGCCTCTCCTCAGGGAAGCTGCTTGGGGTCAGGAGACAGGAGAAGGGACTGCAGCAAGATAGGCTGGAATTGACCCCCAAAGGAAGGAGGCCTGAGCAAGGAACGGTGGAAGGTCTGCCGGCTGCAGACACCTGTGGAGGTGGCTGAGGCTCTCCTGGGCCACCCCCCGCCCCATGTGACAGAGAGAAGGAAGGGAATTCCAGGCAAGAGAAGAAGAAAGACAGAAGCGCCTGTCGGTGTGGTGTGTCTGCCCACCCAAGGGAAGTCCGCGGCCCCACAGACAGGGGACTGGGCCAGGTGAGGAGCAGGGACATCAGGCTGAGCAGGGCCCCAGGCCCACACCTCTGCAGGAGCCCACCAAGATGCTTTCTCTCTTCAGAAGAAAAAATAAACTTTTCACTCAAAAAGAGTTTTCGAATATAACAGTACATTCACCTTTATGCTAGTGTCATCATCATAATTTTTCAATCTTTATTTGGAAAAGAGGAAGGGCCCCAGAAGCTGAAGGAACATGGAAGTGAAAATACAGCCGGGACACCGGAGCTTCCCGTGCTAACTGGAGGAGGCGGTTGACCCCACCCACCCACCCCAAGTCCTATAGAGAGTGAGTGAAGGTGTGTGAGAGGTGGGGGGGAAAGGGGGAAAGGAAATGTGACCCCGCACCAGTGGGCATCCTGGCCCAGCAGATCTTCAAGCCCTTCGGAGCCCTGAACACAGACCTCAGGAGTGTTCCTTCAACTGGTGAGAAGATTGCAGCCAGCGGCCCCTCAGACGACCTCACATGACAGCAGCAGGGCGTGATTGAACCCACAGGCTGAACGCAGAGCTGTTTGTGTTCTGAACCACGTGTGACTTCGCCTCCCAGGCCCTGAATGCCTACAGGTACACTGGAGGTTTTCCCTGTGGTACAACAACAGAAAAGACAAAGACAAACTCCCCCTTGCCTCTCCCCACAGCACACCTAGGACAGGCCAGAAGTGCAGCAAAGACTAGGGGAGGCCAAGGTGAATGGACAAGGCCTCTGCCCGTGGGCACTCCTGGGAGCCCTTTGTGGGAGAGAGGAAGGAGAATTTGGACATCCTGTCTGGGCCATGGAAGGAGGGATGCAACAGGAACTGTCTTGTGGGTAACCTCAGGCAGAGACCATCTAGTGTTAGGAGACCTGAGGTTCAGACTCAGTTTCCTCGTCTGCAAAAATAAGGGCATATAGTATCATGAAAAGGGCCTCTCAGGGTCCAGGGACTGTCAAACAGACTATAATCCAAACGGTTGACGCGAGGAAGGAGAGGAGTCTGTGCTGGTGGAGAGCCAGGAGGCCCTCCCCAGGCTGTGGAGGAACCTGGGCAGTGTCCACACCTTTCCTTCCACACGTCCATGCCTGGCTGAGGACACAGTCTGGAGTCGTTAAAGGTCATACTTCTGCATCTGACAGGCCTTGTTGGGCTTCTGCCCTCACACCTTGAGGGGCCAGGGTGGCCTGAGCCAGGCTCCAGTGCTGGCCGCAGGGTGGGTCCTGGGCTGGACTGGAGCAGGATCGTGGCTTCAGGTCACACTAAGGAATATCCGCCCTGGACCCTCCCTGGGCAGGGCCAGGGCAGAGTGATGAGGGGAGGCCCTTGGAGAGGCAGGTGAGACTTTCCCTAGGAGAAGTCACAGAGGGGCCTGTGGATCCAGCCGGCAGCCTAGGAGAGGTTGGGTCCCCAGGTCCCAGGGCCGAAGCAGGCCAGCCAGGCCACCCTCTCAGTGGATAGTGTGAGGTCCATAACTGCTCGGAGAGCCTGGGAGTCTCACCCAGAGGCCTTTCACTGAGCTAGGAAGGGTGGCGAGGATGCCGAGGGCCAGGCAGGGGCCAAGCGGTGCCTCCTTCCTTCTTGCTCAGCGGCAGCTGAGGTTATTTTTTTTTCTCTCGGCTGCTGCTGAGTTTCCCTTGAGTTGGATAAATAAGCAGCAGGTTCCAACGTCAACGAAACAGGAGCTCGAGCTGCTGCACAAAAGCGGCTTTCAACAGTGGCAGGCGCCTCGGGGCCTATCCTAGGCCGCAGGGCGGCCCCAGCAGGGCTGGGGCTGGACACAGGATGGGGGCTCCCTGGAGGCGGGATGCCCCTACCTCCCAGCAAACACAGATGCCACACCCCTTCCCAGCAGCTCACCAGCCCTCGCTGAAAGGTCTGCTGTCCCTCCGCCTCAGATGCCCTCCCTCCCCCTTTGCTGAAAGCACCTCCCTCTCCAGAACTCACACACTTGTCACCTCTTCCAATCCCTGCCTGTCCCTGGCAGAGCCCACGCTTCTCCTTGGCCTTCCACAGTACTCTGCAGGACCATGTAACTCTCTCCCTCCCTTAAAACAGCCCATGGCTTCCCCTTGCCCGAGGGAAAATCCTTCACTCTGGGCTCTGGCCCAGGCTACTTCCATTTCTCTCCAAAGTTTTCGCAAAGGCTCTTCCCTCTATCTAGAATGCCCCTCCCTCTCTTCTATGTGCCTCATCCTTGATGTTGAGACTGTTCTTATATCACCTTGTCTGACACCCACCCTCAACTTCTCTCTCAAATCTCGGACACCTGCTGACACTATGGTGGTCTATTCTGCCCCCCCCAGGTGACCATTAGCAGCCAGAGGGCATGTGCCCCATCTTACTCATTTTGTGCATCCTCCATTCCCAAGTGGGGGGAGGGGGGCCTGTGTTGTATTCTGTGGAAGGACATAAAAGAGGCAGGACCTGGTGCAAAATAGCTGCACCCCAAAATTCCTCATCAATGTTTGTTCCCAAAAATTCCCATAAAATCACACTAGCATTCCATTTATATAAACTAAATGCAAATTAAGCAATAACAATATTAACTTAATATTAATTGATAAATAATATTAATTAATTAATATTAACTTAATATTAATTAAGTTTCCTAGGGAGGGGAGAGAAGGTACCAAAAAAGTTTGGTAGAAGAATATATTATCTTTTTTTAAAAAATTCTGGTCCTATCTCTTACCCTTAGTTGCTTAAAGTCACTCAAAACCTTTTTCCTCCACTAAAAATTAGAATAAACAATAACCACCTCATAAGATATTATGAGGATTAAATGAGAAATCAAATTACAGTTATTACTAAGCTCATTTTGAACTATATTGACCAGTTATTAAATATTGCCAGTTATATAGATACCAGTTATTAATATTTTAATGTGCTATTTCCCACTAAGATACTTGCATTTAACCTAAAAGATATTCATTATCTGGATCGATTGTGGTGAGATTTCACAAGCATATCCATATGTTAAAATTCATTGAATTTACACTTTAAATATATGCAAGCTTATTGTACATCAGTAATGTACTCCAATAATGCTGTAAACAATTTCAGTGCCCATTGACCCAGCAACCCAAGATCTCCGACTTCTGTGCTACAGAAATAAAAGCATAAGTATATTCAGGGGTCATGTAAAACACCATGATTTACAAATCATGTAAGGGACCACAAAGTTTCTGCCACCACTGCTCAGATCTGCCTGGTAGCTGGAGATGCTGTGGTAACCAGTGAGCATGTCTGTTTCGATAAAACTTTATTTACAAAAACAGGTGGGATTTGGGCCAGATTTGGCCAGTGGACTGTAAGGATATCAGGTTAGCATTTAATAAGGTTAAAAAACAAGCCCCCACTCTTGCCCAGCAGCCAAGTTTGGAAGGCTTGAATAGATAAGGGACTCGATAAGGCTGCCATGGGAACTGGCATAGGATCATCCACCATGACCAGAAAAAACAGTCCAGCTCCAGAATACAGAAACAGGGCCAGGACACAAAGGCCAGCCCCAGCAGGTAACTGGTGCAAATTGGCGCCCCAAGTCAGAGACCAACGGAAAAGAAGAGCATAAAAAAGAGCCTCAAATCTTTCCCACGCACACATTCTGCGTCTCGGCCCCTGCTCCCTTGCAGGATATTTCAATAAATCCAACTTTTCTGTTCTCCACTCTGTCTCTGGTGAATTCTTTCACCCCCACACCTCCTCAAACCACAGTCTGAGATCCCAAATATGGATCCAAATACTCATGGGTCTTCAGGGGGATGTAAATGCTAACAGATAGCACCTAAATATCTCCCCGCAGGGTACTAGCTGAATAATTTACAAGAAATCCACATTGTGAACATAAAGAATGATATTTCAAAGAACAATTGGAACCTGTGCATTCACATGGAAAGACATTCATGAGCGCTATTTTCCAAATACTTTATTTTGTAAATATAAACAAAATTTATAGTGAACCCCTGAATGTCCATCATATAGATTCTACCCATCACTTGCTGCATGATCTTTATCATCTATCTACCTGTCCATGATCCATTTTGAGGTGTAAAAGGTGCTATATTGCTTCTCTTTTAAAAGACATACGTTACTGGGGGTCTCCCTGGTGGCGCAGCGGTTAAGTGCTGCGCTGTGGAGCTGTGGGCAGCGGCAACGTGAGTTCGATGCCCGGCCAGGGAGAGTCCCACATGGTGCGGCAGACCTCTCCTGCCTCACCCGCTGCTCCCCTCAGCAGTGTATTTCCATCCATCTGCCTGTTCTGCTCCCCACTCTGCCCCTGGTGAACCCTTTCACCGCCCCATGCCTCTGGCCTGTACCCCAGCTTGTATGAATAAATAAATCTTTAAAAAAAAAAAGACATACGTTACATGTGTATGTGTTTGTAAAGTCTAGAAAAAAGTATGAAAAGAGATGCCTGAGCTTTATAATATGGGTGACCTGAGGGGTAGGGCTATAAGGAGAGGGGAAATGATTACGTTCATTCCTAATGTTGAATTAGATGTGACAGCTGCAAAAGCCCTAAAAAGGAATTTTAGAAATACTTTTTTTCTCATAAGCATGAAACAGTCTAGTCCAGCCTGTGCTGTCCCCATCAAGGGAAACTAAGTCGGAACCAAGTGTGGGGATGTGGGCCCAGGCCTCAAGCCCCACCACAGGTCTCACCATGGCCCTGCCGGACACAGGGGCACATGTGCACACACGCAGGAATAGCCGGGCCCCCGCATGGCCTTCTGTGTTCACACACACTGAGCGCACCTCAGACCCCCCATCTCACACACACACACACACACACAGAGCACAGAAGCCGGCAGGGTCCCTCCACACCTGCCCTGCCAGAAGCAGGTGTGTCCGAGTACCTGCTGGGTCCCCATCACTACCATGCCCCTCGAGGACTGTCTTCCTTCCTGTTCCTGTCTTCCCACAGACACCTCAGTCCCCCAGCATCCAATCAACACCCCAGCCCTAGCCCCAGGCCCAGGCCCCACCTGCATTCAGCCTCTTCCAGAAGGTTCTATGACTCCCTCCTCAGGAGGACACTCTTTTCATTCAACAAACATTTACAGGCGCCTCCTCCAGGCCAGGCAGTCAGAGGAGCACAGCCTGTCCCCTGACCTCCAGAAGCTCCCAGGCCTGTGTGGGGGACAGGCACAGTGTGGTGGCTGCAAGGCACAGAAGCCGGCCTGGGGGCCTGAGGACTGGGCCGTACTGGAGGTGCAGGAAGGAGGGACAGGGCCAGCTTTGAGGGGCAGCGGGTCTGGCGGGGTGAGTAGTAGCTATCACCAAGGAGGCAGCGGCAAGAAGGGCCTCTGGGAGTGTGGGGACAGAGGGGACGGGAGGGGGAGTGAGCTACACAGGTCAGGAGCTCTCCCACTTGCGCGGACGACTTGTTGTCCACAGCCACGGCCCCAGGAAGGAGGCCTCTCCTTTGGGAGGAGAAGTTGAGGGGGATCTGTTCCCAGCTCACCCATCTCAGGCCCCCTCTGCCCAGTGGAGCAGGAAGGGGGTGTGCGTGTGGCATTGACGGTAATCTTCCTCCTCCGGCCCCCTCCGGTCCTCCTCATAGTCTCCCTTTCAGTGAGGCCTCTGGTATTGTTCCGCCTTTGTAAAGAGGGGAATCGAGTGACAAAGCCCGGTGGGTGGGCAGGCAGCCCAAGAGGCCTCTTCTCTCCCAGGCAGCATCTGCATGGGGGAGGGGCTGCTCCATACACCCCCAACTTTGGTTTCCCAGGAGCAGCTGTTGCTAAGGTGACAGGCCTGGCATCCCTGGCTCCTGGGGCAGCCGCCCCACTGTGGCTGCCAGAGGAAGGCCCCCAATTCCTTTCCATGCTGGCTGGGGGGAGCAGGGGCAAAAAAACCTGGCTCCTCGGCCCATCCACTCTAGCAGTGGGAAGCCTGCACAGCCTGAGCCTCTCAACCTGGCTGCCAGGAGAGGGGGCAGCCCGGGAGCCTCCGTCCACCTGCTGCGGACACACCTGTGCTCCACTCCCATCCATGCTCCTCTGCTCTCTTGGAACAAGATACAGAGACACAAAATGTTCTCCTGATTCTCATTTCCTACTGGCAGTGGGGTGGAAGGAGGGGACAGACAAACAGCTAACAGTGCGAGTGCACAGTTGGGGGCGGGCTGGGCAAGGACTCTGGGCCCACAGAGCAGAGCCTCCTGCCAGAAGAGTGGGGGGTATTCCTGGAGGCTGGTGTGCCAGAGAAGAAAGAAGGCCGTCTAGGCTAGGGAGCATGGAGGCCTGGTATCTCCAAAGGAGAATAAGGGTGGGTCCCATCAGCCTTTTCAGGAAATAAAGAGGTGAATGGGGTGGGGGGCTTTGCACAAAAGGGCTTCTGCTTCCATTCCCAGGAGCATGAGCTTCACCATGGAAAAGAGGAAGCTGCCGCTGGCATTTTGGGACCATTTGTCAAAGCCAGGACCTTTACCCAAAGGTGCCCTACTCCCATGCTACCTCCTTGGAAAGCCAAGAGCTTGCCGCCCCACCTCCCTCAGCTCACCGGACCAGGTGTGTGTCATATGTGGGGTGCAGGACTGGCTGCCTCAACACCAAGCCCAGTGGCTTGGGGGTTCTTGGTGCGCCAGAGGCTGTGTGCACACCCGCAAACCAGTGTCCCCCTTATCAGCTCTAGCATAACTCCAAGGGCGAGAGTACCCATTTCAGACCCTGCCGCAGACTCCTTCCTTCCTGACTCTCCCACCCCCTTGCATGCGCACGCGCACACACACACACACACACACGTGCTAGGCTCTACCACAGGCCACTGAGCTGGGCAGGTGCCTTTTCGCTGGTGTGACAGGCAGCTTCCTATGGCACAGAAGAAACTGAATGCCAGCCCTGACCCCTTGTTATGTAAACCTGGGCAAGTATCTGGAATTTTCTGAGCCCCAATTTCTCATCTGTAAAATGGGCACAGAATTCCATGCAAGACTGGTACACCGGTTAAAATTTTCCCGGTGTAAAATGTGTGTCCCGGAGTCCTCAGGGCTCCGGTAGGTCCCACCTCAGTCATTCATTCTCTGAGGGTCCCTGAGCAGCTCAGGGGACCAGGAGCTGTGCCAAGCTCACATGGGATGACCTAGGAGGTCAGTGTAGATGGGGAGTGGGGGCAGAGGTGAGGCGACAGCTGTCTGTAAGCCCAAGACCAGAGGAGGGCCCCTTGGGTGACCTGCTAAGTGGCCCTTGGGTTTCACCTTTGGATGTACCTGGGAACCAGGTGGGGCAGATATGGGAGAGCTGGGGTGCCTGGGGCTCCAGACAGCCTCCTCAGAAACACCTTCCCAACCTGGAGGTATATGGGTGGAGCGGCAATTCAGGAATTGCAGGCTCAGATCTCACTGACTTACGTCAGCAGTCGCCGGCAGGCTGAGCCACATCCCCAGCTGACACAGTTACTTGCTGGGCCCTGGGGGTCGGTGTGGGGGTGGGTGTCAGTACCCTGGGAAAGACAGCTTCTCCCCAAGGTTTAGATGTCACCACGCATGCAGTGAGAGTAATAATCCAGCATCACCCTGACAGCGTGGTGCGAGGGTAGGAGGTAAACTCCTGAACTGTTCCACCGGGTATTACTGTACACAGGCCCTCAGTTCTGCAGGCAGGGGCTTTCTGGGGGCCCTGGAAGAAGGGTGTTGGTGATGTGGGCAGCTCCAGAGAGCTGTAAATTCCCAGCTTGAGAGTAATTCTTTTTTTTTTTAAGATTTATTTATTCATTTATGCATACAAGCTGGGCTACAGGCCAGAGGCGTGGGGCAGGGAGAGGGCTCACCAGAGACAGGATGGGGAGCAGAACAGGCAGATCGACGAAATACACTGCCTAGGGGGGCAGCCGGCGAGGCAGGAGAGGTCTGCAACGCCATGTGGGAATCTCCCCGGCTGGGTGTCAACCTCTAATCAGCGCTGCGACAGCTCCACAGCGCAGCGCTTAACCGCTGCGCCACCAGGGAGGCCCGAGAGTAAATTTTTTTTAAAATAAATATTTTATTGATTTTTGTTATTCATATCTTTTACAATATTGTGTGTTCCCCGAGAGTAATTCTTGAGGAAAGAAGTCCTGTGCCAAGGGAGCTCGGTGGACAGGTTAGGGGGCGGGGAGCCCTAGAGAGCGAGACCTGGGGCCTGACGCAGTGGAGCACAGCCGCCCTTTGAAAGGAACATGGGGTCTGGAGTTAGACCCTCACAAATGCAACCCTTCATAGCTCTCTGAGCCTCAGTTTCCACACCTGGGAAAGGGAGAGGCACCATTCCTGATAGACAAAGAGAGGAGGCACGTACGTGGTATGATTGATAAGTAGCACGTGCCCAACAAATGGTTACTTTTTAAGATCATCAGCCTGTTTTACAGTAAAAGAAACAGGCCCAGAGAAAAGAGGCCAGAGTCACACACAGCTAGTGAAGAGGCAGAGGCTGCACTCAACTGTTACTGAATAGAAGGCCGAGGCTCCCCATTCGTGGAAGCTTTAAAAGTAGTCTCCTCGCACGCTAAAAAGAAGAGACCCAGTCTGGGGGCTCGGGGGAAATCTTCCTGTTTCGCGAGGACAGGATGGGCAGCAAGGGAGGGCGAAAAAAAAAACAGTGTCCGCAGGTAAACGGTCGCACCTACAAACGGCGGATTGTGTCCCAACGCGGTTTCAGGACGCGGCTCCTTTAAAGCCAGGAGGGAGGCGTGCCGGGCGCGGGAGGACCGCCCATGGGCGTGCTCTCTTGGAGCCCCGCCCCGAGGCTTGTAGCGGTGGCCCTGGGAGGCGGCGCCGGCTCTGGCTCAGCGGTCGCTGGGGCGGCAGCGGCGGTGGCAGCTCGGCGGGCTCGGCGCTTCCTCTCCCTCGGGCAACTCACCAGCGCGCTGCCCAGAACGCCCGGCCGCGCCCGGACGCACGCGGGCAGCTCAGCGATGGCTCGCGCCCCGCGACGTGGCGGACAGGCACCCGGGCGCGGGACGGCGCGGCCGTAGGGAGCCGGGGCCGCCCTCCGCCCTCGGCCCGGGCTGCCCGGGATGGCCGTGCCGCCGCTCCGCTGGGCGCTGCTGCTGTGGCAGCTGCTGGCGGCGGGCGGTGCGGCGCTGGAGATCGGCCGCTTCGATCCAGAGCGCGGGCGCGGATCGGTGCCGTGCCAGGCGGTGGAGATCCCCATGTGCCGCGGCATCGGCTACAACCTGACTCGAATGCCCAACATTCTGGGCCACGCGTCACAGGGCGAGGCGGCCGCCGAGCTGGCCGAATTCGCGCCGCTGGTGCAGTACGGCTGCCACAGTCACCTGCGCTTCTTCCTGTGCTCGCTCTACGCGCCCATGTGCACGGACCAGGTCTCGACGCCCATCCCCGCCTGCCGGCCCATGTGCGAGCAGGCGCGCCTGCGCTGCGCGCCCATCATGGAACAGTTCAACTTCGGCTGGCCGGACTCGCTGGACTGTGCGCGGCTGCCCACGCGCAACGACCCGCACGCTCTCTGCATGGAGGCACCGGAGAATGCCACAGCTGGCCCCGCTGAGCCCCACAAGGGCCTGGGCATGTTGCCCGTGGCGCCGCGGCCTGCGAGGCCCCCGGGCGACACAGCCCTGGGCCCGGGTGGTGGCACCTGCGAAAACCCCGAGAAGTTCCAGTACGTGGAGAAGAGTCGCTCATGCGCGCCGCGCTGCGGTCCAGGCGTCGAGGTGTTCTGGTCGAGGCGTGACAAGGACTTCGCGCTTGTCTGGATGGCTGTGTGGTCAGCGCTGTGCTTCTTCTCCACAGCCTTTACTGTTCTCACCTTCCTGCTGGAGCCTCACCGCTTCCAGTACCCCGAGCGCCCCATCATCTTCTTGTCCATGTGCTACAATGTCTACTCGCTGGCCTTCCTCATCCGTGCAGTGGCGGGGGCCCAGAGCGTAGCCTGCGACCAGGAGGCGGGCACGCTCTATGTGATCCAGGAGGGCCTGGAGAACACGGGCTGCACCCTAGTCTTCCTGCTGCTCTACTACTTCGGCATGGCTAGTTCTCTCTGGTGGGTGGTCCTGACACTCACCTGGTTCCTGGCAGCGGGCAAGAAATGGGGCCACGAGGCCATTGAAGCCCATGGCAGCTACTTCCACCTGGCAGCGTGGGGGCTGCCAGCCCTCAAGACCATCATCATCCTGACCCTGCGCAAGGTGGCGGGGGATGAGCTGACTGGGCTCTGCTACGTAGCCAGCATGGATGCAGCCGCGCTCACGGGCTTCGTGCTGGTGCCCCTCTCCTGCTACCTGGTGCTGGGCACCAGCTTCCTCCTGACTGGCTTTGTGGCCCTCTTTCATATCCGCAAGATCATGAAGACAGGGGGCACCAACACGGAGAAGCTGGAGAAGCTCATGGTCAAGATTGGGGTCTTCTCCATCCTCTACACTGTGCCCGCCACCTGTGTCATTGTTTGCTATGTCTACGAGCGCCTCAACATGGACTTCTGGCGTCTTCGGGCCACAGAGCAGCCGTGCACAGCAGCCAGCATGCCAGGGGGGCGGAGGGACTGCTCCCTGCAAGGGGGCTCGGTGCCCACTGTGGCTGTGTTTATGCTCAAAATCTTCATGTCACTGGTGGTGGGCATCACCAGTGGCGTCTGGGTATGGAGCTCCAAGACTTTCCAGACCTGGCAAAGCCTGTGCCACCGCAAGATGACAGCAGGACGGGCGCGGGCCAAGGCCTACCGGGCACCTGGGGGCTATGGCCGTGGCACCCACTGCCACTATAAGGCCCCCACTGTGGTCTTGCACATGACTAAGACAGATCCCTCTCTAGAGAACCCCACACACCTCTAGGGACACAGGCCTGTGCAGGGCGGCTGTTGCCCCTCCTCACCTCACCCCCTCCTGAGGAGACAGCTGACTAGCAGCTGCCCAGCTGTCAAGGTCAGGCAAGTGAGTGTGAGGGGCCCGAAGACCAGGGTGGGGAGACGCCTTCAACCCTTGTCGGAAGCCAGTGAGGCTCACTCCCCTATTGCCCATGCAGGGAGTGAGCTTGGCTGATTCCCCACGGGTCTCGGGGAAGCATGTGAGAGGAGGGGGCAGGAGGGTGCATGGTCCAGCAGGGAGTTTATTTAATGATGTAATTTATTGTTGCGTTTCTCTGGAAGCTGTGACTGGAATAAACCCCCCATGTGGCACTGCTGAGTCCTGTCTGGGCTGGGAAGGGCGTCTCGGTAGGAGGGGAGGGCCCTGCAGGAGCATCCCTGTGAGCAGAGCTGGGGGTGGGTGCCAGGCTTGTGCCTTTGCCCAGCCCCGTTCTCTGGCTCCCCACCAGTCACTGAACAGCTCTGTTTTGCGAGTCCCAGATTCTGTTTTCCTCAGGCCAGCCTTTGCTCCTTTTGGCAACTGAAGCCGTGCTTCTTGCTTTCCAAAGGGATGCCTGTGGGGACTCAACAGGGGATTCCCTGGGAGGACACCCCCACCTCTAGCCTTTAGGGGCTGCAGATAAATCTTCCCTTTCTTAGACTGCTTTCCTCATCCTGTAGAAAATAGGACATGCTGGCTCAGTCCACTCCGAGGAGCGTGTAGCCTTCCCTAGCAGCTTGCAGTCAGACCCCCAGGCCCAGTCCTGCTCTCTGCTTTGGGCACGGTGGCTCCAGCCAGTTAAGTCCCTTGCTTAATGTCCCTGGATGCATAATACACACACTCAGCAGTGACATTGTCAACAGCCAGGCAGCCCCGAGAGTCCAGCCCCACTGCCCTGGGAGCCAGCGGGAAGCCCACAGGCTACGGCTTCATTTATCAGCACAGGGGCTGATCCTCAAACCCAGGGCCTCCTAGGTCAGAGCTCTTTGCCCTGTATCAACCAGCAGCAACCTCACGAACCCGATGAAAGTCAAGTATGTTGGACCAAATTCCCAGAAGATAACCCCATCTGCAGTTGAGGGGGTTTTGGTTCCCTCACAAGAAACTACTGGGGAATACCCTGGGGAATTTTGCAACCCTTGCACCTTGGCTTATGTAGTTTCTTCCAAGCGGAGTGCACGCCCCATCTCACTCCTCCCTTCTCTATGGGCACAGGGTAAGACCCTAGGCCTTCTTTGACCAATGAAGTCTCTCACCTCTCTCCCTAGAAGGATCCTTGTGTAAGAAACAGATGAACTTAATGAAGGTGACAGGGGCCCAAGCTGGGCAGGGGAGGGGCAGAAGCCACACAGAGCGGGACTTACAGGCCAGGCCTGCAGAGAGCAGAGCTGGAACTAAGGACCTGCCCCAGGGCAGTGGACAGCCCAGTAAAAGGAGTGTTGCAGAGCAATCTGGAGACCCAGAAAGAGAAAGGCAAGGTGTGGAAGGGAAGGGGAACACCATGGGGCAGTGGCCCCATCACCCTTTTCTAAGCCAGTAGGTGGGTGGGGGAGGGCGGTGCTGGGCTGTGTGCAGCTGGTGGGCAACAGTCTGGCTTCCAGGACAACTGGGACGGGAGGCAGGAGGTGAGGGGTCAAGATGTCCCCCAAAGGGGCCCTGCTTTTGAGGTGGGGAGGGTTCACATAGGCTAGAGCCTGGGGGAGGGGGGCTTAACGAGGGCTTCTCATCCTGGAAGACACTATGGACTACCCCAGACCCTGTAGGAAGAAGACATTCACTAAAGACCTTTCAGAGGTTCTCCACTTGCTCTTCTCCCTTGTTAAAGACTGCAAAGTGTTCGGTTGGCTCAGATCACAGGCCAGGCGGTCAGTAGCCTCCAGAGCTTCAGTAACTTCCATACCATGGATTCTGTCAGTCAGCAGGGGGACAGCAGGTGTTACAACCTAGTGTTTTCCACAAAACCCCTCCCACAGTAGAACTTCCCACACCCCCAAAAGAAATTTTAGACTCACCAGCAATTGCCTGAGAAAGCAACACCTGCCGAGCACTGTACGCCCAGCCCTCCCCTCAGCAGCCCTGGGGACCCAGCATGTGGACCTTCAGAGTAGCACGTCCACACCGGGCTGGGCTGGTCCGCATGGTCTGAGTGGGTGGGTGGGATCGTGGGCCCAAAGGAACTTCTCAGCCCTAACCTCAGTGTTAGTTCCAGGGAAGCAGTTCAAAGTTCACAGGCGTTAACAGGGGTGCTCCTGACAGGTCAAATGGGGAGGTGGGAGTCAGAAGCTGCTCAGTCTAACCCTGAAAGAGGCAGCTGCAGTACTCAGCAGGGCTCTCCAGGGTGCAAAAAGGCCTCAAGAACACAAGCAGGGGTATAACGTAAAGGTGATCGAAGAGCAAACTTCTTTTCCTACCTGGCATGAGTTTCTCACTCAACATCCTAAAGGGACTCCAGCTCCCCAGCAAGTTGGAGACGTGGTTTCTCAGTAGGTGAGAGGTAGCATAGCTGCCTTCTCTGGAGCTTGAGGACTGGTCAAATACAGTTTGACCCGGGGAAAACCACTTCCTCCCTGACAAGACTGAAAATTCCCATGTGGGCCTAGCTCAAAGTCCTCACTCACCAAACCCACAAAGCAAATGAGTGGCAGTGCCCTCACCCAGGGCTTTGGTCTCTCAGTTCTTCCTGCTTCCCCTTCTGCTGTCCATGGCTCAAGTGGTAAGGAGCCAGCAGTTTCATTTCTCAGTAAATGGGATCTGACCAGTGGCTGCCTCCAGTGACAAGCTGTGACTTTATAAAAACTCCCCATATAAAAAAAAAAGCATACATAAAACAAGACGACGTGGCGGAATTGTTGAAGCTGGAGAGTACATGAGAATTCATCGCAGTTTTCACTTTTTATGTATATTTGAAATTTTCCTTGAGATGGAAGTATTTTAGAATGTCAGGAGTTTCTTCAGGTCTGACATTTAGGATTATATAAATTTGTACAGTGGAGCCCTAAAAAGTACTTTCCCCTAGTTCCTAGACTTTTCAAATGAAATTTTGGAGGGTTTTAGACAAAGAGACAGGCCAGGAGAGGCTTGAAGGTGAAGCTTCAATTCTCCAAGGCCTCAGCAACATCTCCTGGAAGGAAGCCCTGCAGTGACAGGTCTGGCCTGTCAGCAGCCCCCAACCTGACGCACTAGTTCAGGAGTAGATGGAAACAGTACTCAGGACGGCACTGCCCACCGACCAAGAGCACTGAAAAAGATTCACCAGAATTATTTCTTCTTTATAAACACATAATGTTTATTTGAAATTCCAATTTATTACAAGTTTACCCTTTAATGGGGCCCTTCCTCCTTAAAGACAATTAAAAAAAAAAAAACAAACAACAAACAATTCAGGTGTCACTGGAGTGGGAACACAAGATTCTCACTGTTAACAAGAACAGACCAGCTCTAGAAGAGGCAGGGGAGGTGCTGGTGGCCGGGATTATGAAACTGTCCTATCAGTGCTAACTCCAAACCTGTGGGGAAGGGACGGTGAACTGATCCACCAGTCACTGGAGCAAGTCCCCCGTCCTCAGGGGAAGAGGACAGGGCAGAGTAGGGACACACCTTGAAGTTTAATATTAAGAAGCTTTATTCTCAAGGTCTATGAGTTGCAATCCCCTTGGTGGACTTCTTTTCCCTTAATTTAAATAGGTGTGTAAGTGTTCAGGTGCTCAAATTTCCAAATTCAAAGTTGATAGAAAAGAAAAACCCTGTTTTGTATTTTTATCAAAATCTTCCATAAAAGGGAAAGACTACACAGTTTCGCCTAAATGTAACTACTCGCGCTAGACTCCTTGTGGGTAGGGGCTTCAGAGTTTCTTCTCCTGTTCCTATCCCCACCCACCCCCCAAGACACCCGAGATTCAAGTGCTTGGGGGGTTCTAAGTCTGATGTGGAAATGAGAGGGGAGGCAGCTGTCCATGGAGGAGATGCAGACAGCCACCAGGGCAGGCAGGAGGACGCCCCTTCCTACCAAATCCCACTGCTGGCCCCGAAGAGCTTACAACCCCACTTCTTGAAGGAAAATGGGCCGAGGGAGAAGACGGGCAAAGTAAAGCAAACACGTCATCATATAAATTGTACTGTACATGTGCCAAAGCAAGATGACAAGTATCTTACAAGATGTTCTTTATACAATATCACTGCTGAAACAAGCAAATTTTAATAACTAGAAAAGTCAATTAAAAAAATTAAACATTTAAATTCTTCCTGCTTTTCTCCTGCTCCCCTAAGAGCTTGTCTGGTATGTGGGTGGGCTGGGCTCCAACACCCATCTGGCCAGACCCATCAAAGTAAAGGTTATATGCATGATTATAAGCAGGACTCCAGTCTCTAAGTGAAGTGCCTTAGTTTTTTTTTTTTTTCCTTTTTCTTTTTTGGGGGATGAGGTGGAGTGGGACTAGGGAGGGTTGTCACAAAGGGGAGGGTATTCAGGGATGGCTCCAGAACATGTCCCTTTACTCTGCCAAGGTCAACTCAAGACCATGACTGTGTCATGATGCTGGTGAATACAGAACTCTGTATGGCACTCACTGTTACCGTCACCTGAGGGAGAGGAAGAGACAGAGTGCAGGCTTGAAGGAAAAAAAACCACGTGTCACCCCTGCTGTATCACCCTGCTCCTTCCATGCAATGCAGTAACCCCTCCCCTGGAGACCAGAGGGCTTGGCACTGTTGTGATGACCAACGTGGGAGGGATTTTAGGAAGGAAGACAATAAAGGAGCTATGCTCACAGGGCAAGCCATATCCTTGGACTCTTCCTGGAAACTCAGAAAGGGGGGTTAATGGCCCGTAATATTTCTGGGTGGAGACCACCCAACCAACAGTAGGTTCTCCAAAGACTTCTGCTGGAAGGCGGCCTTACAGAAAGTTTGCTAAAAACAGCACAGGCTTGGGGTGACAGGCGTCTCTGTGATCTCCCTTCCATATTCTCCAACTTGCTCTCTCCACCACCTCCCACCTCCCTCCTTTACACTCTCCCTCAATTACCCAACCTCAGCTCCCTTACCAGGGCCCTGCCTCTATTTCTTCTGTCTTCGTCCCCTAGACTGTCCAATGGGCTCTGACTCACTGTCCCCTTCATCTTCAGCAAGACGATCAGGAAACTTCTTGCGTTTCCTACGGACATATGGGTGGCCAGGAAGGTGTTTATGCAACAGAGCCACCAGACACTGTTCTGTCTTCACCATGCAGTTCAGCACATGGCTGCCTCGACAGTTGTAAAGCTCAGCATTGGTAAACACTTGCTTCATGTCGGTGAGAAACTCCTGCACAGAGCGGTAGCTCCCACAGGAACATTTGTTCTGCATTGTCTGAAAGTCCATGGGGTGAGTGATCACGTCATAGTAGTCCTCAGCCTCATCTCTGGTCACAGGCTCCCTGTGGAGAAGAACCACACGGAGATATTAACACAGACTTGAATGTAACTGACAGAAACCTTGTTATCAAACCACCTGCCTCAGAATACCCAGTCCTACTGAGATCAGCCAGTGGCAGGCAGAAAAAGGTAGTTCCTGCCACTACCTACCTGGGAGCAGGGTAGTTCCTAGAGGTTCAGCTTAGACTCCCTCTGCACTGGCATATTTGGATGCTCTTATGACATACAAATTTGGTCCTATGTCTCTGTGCTGGAGGACACCAAGCTCACCTGAAGGGCCAGCTGAAGCGGTACTTCACAATCTTGTGGAGGATTTCTTCACATTTATGCAACTCCAGGCTTTGCCTCCGGGAACTCCGCTTGGTCTGAAGTACCTGGTGCCAAAGAAAAGATGGCATGTTATCACAGGTCCAAGTGAAGACTGAGCAGAAAATGTGCATATCTGCTTTTTAAAAAGGGGGTGGTGGGGGGAAAGAGTTCAACCATTTTCTTGGAGCAGAAATAAATTCATGTGACATTTGAGTCAGTGTGCACTCGGCCAGGAGGCAGGTGCTCAGCCCACTTGCCCTGGATCCTGATGGATGACGATCAAAGCAGCAGAGGGCAGGGCAGTTAGCATATTACAGTCCTGCTAGAGGTTGGGGAGGGAGGGCCACTGTCAACAGGACACTACCCTCTGAAGGCAGATGGCCCGGGATTATGCTGAGGCTGTGGGTGAGTATAATAAACAAGCAATTGCAGAAAGTCAGCTGGATCATGGGGACCACCAGTTTTGTGGGGGTGGGGAGTCTCAGGGAAGAAAAGCAGTTCTCTTCCAGGCTCACCCACTGTAGACATGTGGGAGCTGAGTGGCCTCCTTCACAGTGAAAGGGTGAGGGCTGAGCAAGCCGGTAGATCTCAGTGTCTAGTGATCCCCCTAATGATTTGCTTTATACTCCCAACCAATTTAATCTGTCCAAACAAGCAAATTTTCAATAACCTCTATTCCTGATAGCTCAAGTGAAATCTAAGGTAAAACCACTAACACACTGGCAAGGAGGTGGGGGAGAGGGGAGAGAATATGTCCCTCCCATAACAACTGTGGGCAAAAGACCCAACAGCGAGACTCCAACATAGCTGACATTCCCACGACAGAGACCCAGCCCCTCTGAGGCCACTGGAAACACATGAGGACTATTTTAAAATCCTTCACAAGTTGCAGGCTGCCTATTAACTAGAGGAGACGATGTCTGCAGGCTCCAGCAGGGGAATGCCGGACATAGCTGTTCCTGGAGGGCCTGCTGCCTTGTCCATCTCCAGGACAACCCATCTGCTTCATCAGTGTCCCGAGTTAGGGGGGAGGGAGGGAGGTTCCCACCTGTTGCCTGATGAATTCCTAATGCTGGTGTGGGGGACAAGAAATAGAAACGTTAGAGGGAGGACACATAATTCTTACCAGCTCATCAACCTCAACATCGTCCACAGGTGGTGCCTTCGGCCGAGACCTCCTGGTAGGATGCGGCTTCTTACCTGGTCGTCGGCCTGGTCTTGCTGCAGGGGGGATGACGCCCTGCTTGCCCCTGATAGTCTTCCGAGGTCTCACTGAAATAAGATATCTGAATTCAGAGCAGAACAACTGAAGATGAAGGGAGCGTATCTGTGGCATGGGGAGTTAACTGGGACAGGCAAAGCAATGGTTTCTGCTGGCTATAAGGTACTCTTGCAGTCTCTCTCTTACCTTAATAGGGCACCATAAATGGGGATCTTTCATCAACTGCCAAAGACCTCTGAAGAGTCTCTTCAGAAGGTCTGCATTTGAGAACTTCTATTCTGTCCCCACTCTGTTCAGTTACTCCCAGGAGGAGTCCTTCGAGGAGTCCACTGTAAACTCACTAACTCTGGAGAGACCATTTATTTGCTAACCGGTCTCCCTGGAATTCCTACAGCCTAAAATCTGTCTGAGTGCATATATTTATACAGGAGGTACAACTTGATTGTAGAATTACCAATTACCTTACACTCACCATCACAATCTTTTTAGAGAAAAGCTGTTACTTATGTGAAGTCTTCCTCACTAAATTAAATTCAAGGCTAGCACAGTACTGCTTTCCTGCACTTCTGAAAACCAGATGGTGAGCTCGGTCACTTCAATAAGTGCCCTGCCCCAAATGCTCAAAAAGGAGATAAAGAATAGAAGGGCATCCAGACTACTTATGTCTCAGGTTTATAACAGGTGCTCATTGTCAGACAAAACAACCCTCCTCAGCATGTCCTTAAGGAGCAATGTTCCACAGCTCCAGGTTTCTCCACTGAACAAGTTTTCCTTGGGAAGTGGAGAGGTAACAACTTGGACAGAGATAGGGGGATACAGAGAATAAACAGTTTTATGGTCTACTTCAGGACCAAGACAACTTTTCATTGGCTATTTTAGGGCATGACCAAGACCAGGTTAGTATGAGAGAAATTAGCTAAAGGCAAGGATGAATCTTTTTTTTTTTTTTTAAAGATTTGTTTTTTTAATTTATGCATACAAGCTGGGGTACGGACTAGACGTGTGAGGCGGCGAGAGGGTTCACCAGAGACACAGTGGGGAACAGAACAGGCAGATTGACAGAAATACACTGCTGAGGGGAGCAGCGGGCGAGACAGGAGAGGTCTGCCGCACCATGTGGGAATCTCCCTGGCTGGGCACTGAACTCGCGTTGCTGTTGCTGAGAGCTCCATAGCGCAGTGCTGAACTGCTGCACCACCAGGGAGGCTCCTCAAGGATAAATCTTGGGACACTAAGGACAGTCACCAACCCAGAGCCTGGAGCTGAATGAGGGAACCACAACTTTAGTGGCCAAAATGGCAGAACAAAGGGATCTGTAACACCAAATGCTTCCTAGAGCCTTTTTGGAAGGCAGAGACAAGGGCCCAGAAACCCAGAGAGTAAATAATTCCTCGGAAAGAGAGAAGTCAGTCAGAAGCAAAAAGCCACCACTAGTCTGAATATAAACAATATCATTACATTGCTCTATTAATAGCTGTTCTCAAAGTGCATCCAAATCATGATTCTCCAGCCAGCAGAACAACAGTCTCTGTAATGGTTAATAGACTCCTTTGTCTCCTCACCTGCATATTTGGAAAACCATGTCTAGTGAACAAAAGGAGCCTATGGGAAAAGGAAAAATGAAGATGTCCCAAATTAAAACCCTGATGTAATTGGGGAGATGGGAGTGGGTGTGCAAGCCCTCAGGTTTCAGCAGAAGCACTGAAGAGAATGATCAAGGCAAACTTCCTTGCTCGCTCTCCTTATGCCAAGTACGATAGTTCAGAGTGCTACTGGAATTGGACCATTTCTTCAAAAGTTCGTTAGTCTTTTTTTTTTTTTTAAAGATTTATTTTTTATTTATACATACAAGCTGGGGTACAGGCCAGAGGCGTGGGGTGGAGAGAGGGTTCACTAGAGACAGAGCGCAGCAGAACAGGCAGATCAGAAATACAATGCTGAGGGGAGCAGCGGGCAAGGCAGGAGAGGTCTGCCGCGCCATGTGGGATTCTCCCGGGCCAGGCATCGAACTCGCGTCGCCGCTGCCGACAGCTCCACAGCACAGCAGCGTTTAACCACTGCGCCACCAGGGAGGCCCAAAAGTTCGTTAGTCTTAATGTGCTCTCCTTTCTACTATCCTATAAAAAAGGGCCTATTTTGTAAAGAGGAAGGATATTAGAAGACTAGACTAGGCTTAATCATGAAAATAACAAGACTTTCAAAGATTCAAGAAAAATGAACATGAAATGGAATGAGTGTAAGTAAATAATGAGGCCTTTCCTCCTCTACGGGTATCTATTGAGACACAGAAAAAACAAGCTTGTCTTTCAAACTCGCTACATAGCCCTGCACACTACAGGAAAGAGAAAATCATTGTAACCACAGAATCGATAACCTTTCTGGAAGCAGCATGGAACAGAGGCCAAAGAACTGTTAGGAGATGGCAGAGGATCTAGACCTTCTTATCCCCCTGCACTGACAGGTTCAGAACCAACAGACCTGTCCTAAATATACATACCTGGGTCTTGAATTCCACTAAATTTTAGATCAAGTGGATCAGTCATAGGATGATGTTCTTGAGACTAAGCCATCCAACCACCACCATCTTCAAAACCCACTTAAAACCATGGCAGCGTAATTCCAAAGCTACTAGACATGAGAAAGGAAGACGGCATGAGGGCAACAGTGTGTCTAACCCACAGTCTGCACACAGCGTGGGAGGCTTGTAAGGTTAACTAAAAAAGGCAAATGATACTTACATCGTAAACCAGCCACCTCGTAATCTTCTTCCTCCTCTTCCTCTTCCTCCTCTTCTTCTTCATCACTCTCATCATCTTCACTGTCCTCAGAGGCAGACTCCTCAGTATAATTCCTGTGAGGAGGAAAAGCATGTAGGGAACACAGTTCTAGGCTAAAGCAATCCTAAAAAGTCCCACAGGGATTCCAGCAACTTTTCCTTCTTCACAGGCTAGCTGAATTTGTCGGTGAGTGGAGGGAACCTGCCTCTAGACCCAGGACATAGGGAAGAGAGTGAAAACCTAAGCTTCAGCAGCATGTTTCCTTCACCAGGCCCCGAACACCTTGACAAGACACCAAAAGCAACAGACGTAAAGACAAAAATGCAACCTTATCCCTCCCACACAAAACTATAGCCCTACATACTACAGGGGAAATAACTGAAACCAGATAATAAAACAAGCTCTATTCCTTTTGTCTCATAAAATCAGTCTGATAATGTAACATTTCAGGTATTAAAAGCTGTCCCCAACTCTAAGTGGACTACAGGGAGAGCAACAGTCCAGACAGGTGTTACTCCACCTTGATGGCCCCCTTCCAGGAGCTGAAACAGCTTGCAGATGACCATGAACATCAAAGCAATAGTAATCCCAGCTCAGAGCAGCTGGTCCAGAGCCCCACCAACCCAGAGTAGCATGCCTCATCTCTTCAAGTGGAGCTGGAAATAGCCAGAGTGAGAAGTAACCAAGTGATACTGTTAGATGGGGTCAGGATCAAACAGCTCTGCCCTTTCAAAGAGAGATCAAGCCAGAGTGCCTTTAAGCTGCCCTTTTACAACCTCAAATTTCAACATGGAAAACAACGGTATTAAGTTGGCAAATATTAGGCAGCTCCTCTTTACAAGGGACTGTGTTTGGCCTGTTTGGCCTTACTGGGTTTGAGTGAAGAATAAAACATCACTTCAACACAATCTCACAGGGAGACAATCACGCGTGAAACTAACCATAAAGGCAAAATATTGTTTTAGAAATTGAAAGCTCAATGGGAACACAGAGGGACAACTTATTCCAAAGATATAAAAATATTTCAAACAAGCAGTGCAATTTTAGGTAAGCAGGGGCATTATACTCAGGTGGGAGATCTGCAAGAAGTGGAAAAATTCCCAGCCGGGAGGAAAGCAAAAAGGCAAGGATGAACAAAGAGCAGTCTGTAACAAGCACACAAATATGGGAACAAAGGCTCATAAAAACATGGGCTAGTATTATATAAGAGTCTCAAAAAAGCTAGATTAGGAGTTTGAACTTTACTCTAGAAGCAGTGGAACACTGAAGTTTTGAACAGGAAAAGTAACATAAGCAGATCTTTGCTTTATGTAAATCACAAAAGCTGAACAAGAGGAGGAAGTGATGAGGTAAGGAAGAGGAGTTGCGAAGCCACTGAAGGACCCTACATAAGAGATGTAGGAAGGCCAAGTGATAGCAGGGACCACTGAAAATGAACAGCAGGAGTTTGATTCATAAGACGTGGACATCAAACGGCTAACACCTGGCAACTAATGAATAAGGAAGATGAGAGAAGAGGAAGATGTCCCAGTTGACACCAAAGTTCTAATCATGGTAAGGAAGGAAAGCAACAAGTATGAGAAAGCGAATGAGTTTGAGAATTTTTAGCAGTGGGTAGTTGCAAAAGTAATCATGAACTAAGTGGGCAAAGTGGGCAGCTCTCCTGTCCGCCTATGACTCTGCAGGTGTTTCTTTTCACAAACCCTTTCCCTTTGCAGAGAAGCGGCTCTCCTGTCCACCTGACTATGCAGGTGCCCCACTTTTTCTCCTTTTCCTAAGAAACCTGTCCTTTTAAAATGTAAGAAAAGGAAAAGAAAAAGAAGAAGTGGGAAGAGTAGAAGTAAAAGGCAGAGACATATCTGAGGAGAAGATATAGATAATGGCTGGTAGTAAAAATCAGAAATGTTAACACTGAGCTGGAAATAAATCAGTGCCTTTTGAACTGTATTGTAATACCTTAAATAACCAGGTTCTGTACCCTTAAGATGAACTTAAAGGTCCTTAAAATCATTCAGCCTGAATAAGTGAAGCTTAATTCATTTATCTGCTTTTAAAAAAAGAAATTCTCACCTGCCACGGGAGTTACGCCTGGCAGTAGCAGGCTGGCAAGCTGGGCACTGCCACTCACCATCTGGTACTTCATAGAGGGCCGGCCTCAGACAAAACAGGTGGAAGGCTTTATTACACTCGTCACACAAGATCAGTTTGTCATCCTCACCTGCAAGGAGATAAACTTGTATAGCACTGCTGGGAGCATGGCAACAATCAGTGAGTTGTAAGAAAGAGCCGATCACCTTCAATTAGCACCATGGAAGAGTAAACATTCTAGTAAGTGCTACTCCATTTAAAAAGGAAAAAAAGCCTTTTTCTGAAAAGAAAGGTAGTGTAAAGGGGATTACAGGTAATTTAAGGATCAGGTCTTTTGACTTACATCCCAAAAATATACCTAGGGTTAGGACAGGACAGCTAACATTTACTAAAAGGTAGCAAAAATCAAGTGATCAAGAAGTTTTGCTTCTCCTCTCTTACTAAGAAGTGAATCCACCATGAAACATTACGTTTTCTGCCCTTTCTCCTTCCTCACCCCCCAACTCATATCTGATTAAGTTTTTCTTAAACTAATCGGATTCCCTACATTTGAAATACAACAAACCAACTTAGCCTAGTCATTTTCCCTTGCCAATCTTCATTCTGTATCAGTTTTTAGGGAAAGTGAATGATTTTTATACAGGTCTTTTTGTCTTTGGAAATGAAAGATATCCTAACCTAATTCACAAAATTACTTGAGCCAATGAGAATCAGAGGGGAATTTTCAGTCATGAAGCTGTTTTTGCACATGTGAACTCTGAAAGTCCTCAGTATTAAACAGTCCCAAATGCCTTGCTCTACTGGATTCAGTGCTGAAGCCATGGACTCTGAGGTAGTCTTCACAATAAGCAAACATTGCCCTCTGCTGGTACTACCTGCCTTACTTCACAAACGAGTCAAATTCAGGACATAAAAATAATAGGTCAACTAATTTTGTACGCTGTAGAAAACTTAACTGGAGAGAAGGAAAGCTCCCCACTTTATACTTAGATCTGAGGAGCAAAGGGCCTGCTCTGATTTGCTGGTATGTGATTTCAAAAACTAGCACTTTATAGATCTCTAGGAGGTAAAAGTCAGTCTTATCACATTTAAAAATTATGTACATAGCTTTTTTTATTTTTAGATTGAATGCTGTACTAAAAAAATACTTTTCATTTTGGAGCAATTAAGTCTCATTTTTTTTAAAAGATTTATTTTTATTTTACTTATGCATACAAGAACTGGGGTGTAGCCAGAGGTGCAGGGGATCAGAGGATTCACCAGAGACAGTGGGGAACAGAATAGGCAATCTACTGAAACTGCTGAGGGGAGCAGGGGGCGAGAGAGAAGAGGTCTGCTGCATCATGTGGGGATCAAACTCATGCTGCAGTGGCTGGCGATAGCTTGACAGCGCTGAGACTTTAACCCCTGTACAACAGAGGGGTCCTATTCCTACTCTCATTTTTAAGAAGACTGAAAAATGCACATAGTATTATACTGTGTTCTAATTTACTTTTTTTTGTTCTAAAAATGTAGTCTTTTTTCAGAGAAAAAATTATCAGGTCAAATTTATGCTTTTTTTTTTTTTTTAAAGATTTATTTATTTATGCATACAAGCTGGGGTACAGGCCAGAGGCGTGAGGCGGCAAGGGTTCACCACAGACAAAGTGGGGAGCAGAACAGGCAGATGGACGAAAATACACTGCGCTGAGGAGAGCAGCGGGCAAGGCAGGAGAGGTCTGCCACGCCATATGGCAATCTCCCCAGCCAGCGTAGGCATCAAACTCGCGTTGCCGCTACCGACAGCTCCGCAGCACAGCGCTCAACCGCTGTGCCACCAGGGAGGCCTCAAATTTATGCTTAAGACATTTATCCATACTTGACCAGAGGGGTTTCATCAGCTACTATTTAACTAAATTCTTTTATGTTAAACACAAACATTTCCCCAAAAGTACTCTTAAGATATACCTCATGTATATTCCTCCTCATGAACTGTATGTTTTAAATAGTTTAAAGACTTGTTACAACCTACAGTTTCCTAAGAATACATTAAATATGACTTTCCAAAACAAATTAAGCCTTTTTTTCCTCAATAAAAAAGCTAGTCCAAAATAGGGAGTTCTTATCATTTCCAAGTCACAGTGAAAGGAACTTGAGTAATTTATTAATTCTGTACCTTAGAGATAACCTTGCTAAAAAAAACTGGTGTCTGACAAAACAGAATGACGTTTACAGAATGTAATACCGTACCAAGAATACAGAGGCTGACTGTTAGAGACATTTAAATTCTTAGAGTAAATATAAATAATTCTAGCCTAATTATATAGAACATTCATCTAATAACATAAAAATAGAGAGCAGCTGAAAATTTATCTCATTCGATGTTGAAATAAAAGGGTAAATCATTCTTCTCATTGTTTTCTACAAATAAGTTTTTTATATTGAAGCCGATGGCAATTAAATTCTAGCATTTTTGCCAAGCTACTGTGTGAAGAGGATGCTGAAGGCTATCACTACACATCATACCACTATATAACAATTCTGCCATTCACTAATTCTAACATACTTCCACCAAAATATACCCAACAATCCAGTTTTATTTCTGTTCTGGTGGTAAGATGCCAAGGATCAGATACAAGCACAAGTACATATAAGTGGCAAGATTACAGTCAACAGACTGTGAACACTGAAAATGGCAGACAGTGATGCCAGCAAGGCCTCAACCATATCGCCCTTCTTTAAAGGAAAAAAGATCGTGAGAATGAAAGTCCTGGTCTCTAATACACTCAGATACGCAACTTTAATCTAAATTTACCTTTCTTTCGGCAAACTTTGCATCTAGCATTTTCTGCTGACATATCCCACTTGATACAAGCATCAAGCATCCCAAGTAGAACATGCATTCTGGAAAAAGTCTGAGCTTCACGGATTGCTGTCTTCCATTTTTCCAGAGCAGATGCAACCTAAACAGAGATCAAACCAGACCAGCATTACTACAACAACCTCAAAGACATGAAATGTATGTATTTCACATAATACTGAAAATGTGTATATAAAATGAGAGAGAACCAGGAGCAGATAAAAATGAGAACATTCTCAGTACATTTAAATCCTAGAGTTCCTCCAATCTAAGTCACTTATCTTACCAAAAAAAAAAAATCAAGACTCTAAAGGATGAAAAAACTTGTCAAAGGTCACATGAAGAATTAAATAGGGAAAACATGTCTCTCTCCATTTTAGAGGATCTAGAAGTAGTAATATCTACAAAACATTCTACAACCCTTAAAAATATTAAGTACACGGGTCTCCTCAGTAGCACAGGGGCTATCAAGCACTATCAAGCTACTGCCAGTCACTGAGGCATGAGTTGGATCTTTGGCCAGGGAGCTGACCCACAAGGTGCAGCAGACCTCTCCTGTCTTACCCACTGCTCCCCTCAGCAGTGGATTTCAGTAGCTCCACCTGTTCCACTCCCCGCTCTGCCTCTAATGAATCCTCTCACCGACGCCCCCCCTGCCAACACCCCAGTTCTTGCATGCATAAATAAAACTAAATCTTTAAAAAAATATTAGGTATCCAATAAGAAATACTCCTTTTGACTTTACTACCAACTACTAATTAAGGCAAAAAATTTAAAGCCCAGGGGTTAGCCTAACTCCACTTTGCGCAGTTACTCTCAGCATCCTTCCATATGAGAAAAATGCAAACTAACCTAGAATCAACTCAAGCAATACAGTTTGGATGCCAGAAAACACAATTCAAAATTTCAATAATAAACACAACCCTCTCCCCTATAAAAACAACATTCTGAGGAACAGAAACACCATTTTAGGATAAATCATTTCTTTATTGTATTATTTTATTAATACAAAGATATTTTTTCAAAGCTTTTCTTCTCCCTAATGATTAGTTGAGCATCCACATAAGCAAATGCCAATATACAGGGTACTGTTCTCAGATAGCCAGGAAATAAAAGCAAAGATGCACAAGTGAAGCTTATGCAATACACCGGAAGCTAAGACTAGGTTATCTTAGTGCCATCAACCTTGTGGAAGTCACATTGTTTTACAGTCATGACTGAACTCAACAACAGGCTAGCAATGACCAACCTTGCTACTTTTACAACTCAGCTAGCTCTAGTTGACACAATCACACTGAATTTCACTGCCCTGCCCTAAGAAAAGAGATCTATTTAAGTCTTCCTTCTTTAGGAAAGGTCAGTCATTCTGTAAAACAGAGCTGCCGAAGAAAGAAGATAGTTGAACTATTTCTGAAACTACGGTATGCAGATTGAGAGAGGAGATTAAAAGCTGACCTCACTCTTTCCTACAGATAAAGAGAGCCTTCTATAAATTTATGTATAACAAGAAGTAATAGAAGCACAACCAAAATCTATCTAAGAGGCTGCTAAAGTTCTGGTAGAAACTGACTCATTCCTTACTCTGAACTCCACTACAGGTATTTCAACATCTGTCTTCAAAATACATCACAATTTCCTTCCTTCCCTGTAAAGAGCTCCTTAATAAGTGGGAGGTTCAAAATCACAGCTGCCTCACCGATCTTCTCCATGATGTAATGGAGAGCTGACATATAGCACCATCAATTCTCTTACTGAAAGAATAACCCAAATATCTTCAATGGAATATAAATTTAGTAATTTCAGGTTCTTAAAAAGTTCCTTAAAAGAGTATTGAAAAGAGGCAGGGAATAAGTTCAAATGGGCTTTGCTGTCCTCTAGTGGATAGTCAGATGCACAAATATTTAAAAAAAAAAACAAGTCCTATCAGCACACAGCACTGAATTTTACTTATTCCCTACAAATAATAAATTAAGCACTCAACAGCTCATCTGACCTCATTAAGATAAAATAACTGGAAGAGAGCTTAGAAATAAGCTTATTTAACCTCATTTAAATAACATTTGAGATATAATTTATATATTAACAAGTTTACCATGTGAAACACAGTGGATGGTTTTTCATGTAATTGCAGGGTTGTGCAACTATACTGTGCAATATAATCTTAAATTTAGAATATTTTCACACCCCTGCCCCAAAATGAAAGAAACCTTGACCCCATTAACAGTGATTCCTCATTCCCTACCCTAACCCACTACACTTCCTCACTGGTAAGCAACCACTGATCTTTTGGTGTAGGCAATCTAACCTGCTTATTCTGGACTTTCATGTAACATATATGTGGTCACTGTGACTGGCTTCAATCAACAGTTTTCTAGGTTTGTCCACATTGTAGCACATATAATAGCACCTTATTTTTTAAAAAGATTTATTTTTATTTATTTATGCATATAGGAACTGGGGTATAGGCCAGAGGTGTGGGTATAAGAGGATTCACCAGAGACAGAGTGGGGAGCAGAACAGGCAGATCTACTGAAATACACTACTAAGGTGAGCAGTGGGTAAGAGAGGAGAGGGTCTACTGCACCAGTTTGAACCCTGTCCAGGGTTCAAGCTCAGGCTGCAAAGGTGATGGTGTGGTAGCGCGGAGACCTACCACTTTCATCACCAGTGAAGCCCACCTCATTCCATTATAATTGCTGAGGAATGTCCACTGAATGAATATATTACATTTTGTTTATCCATTCATTGGTCAACTTAGGGGGTGGGGTTCCATTTTTTTGACTATTCTGAATTAACACTGCTATGAACATTTGTGCGTGCACGCATAAAGTTCATTTTTCATGGAAAAGAAAATTTATCCAAAGTCTCAGAGTGATTTAGCTGTCTCCTCTCCAGGCTACCAATCCAAAGCTCCTGGCATTATACATTTTGGACAATTATTAGCATCTTATTATATCCCTGAGGTTTCCACCTAGACCAGCCTAAATCCAATTAGTCTCTAACTCTGAGGGCAAAAACATAAGGAACTCAAGATTTCAAAGAACATCCTGGTCTCCTCCCCTGACATAAAATTCCAAACGGTCCAGCACATTAAAAATAAAACCCAAAAACGACTGCCATATCCACACAGTAGTCTTTAAAACAAATAGCATCAGGATAAAATTTTGACATTCAATAAAATATTCTGTCCTGTAATGTTGCCAAGATGCTAGACACTTCAATAGAAAATTAAAATACTCTAATAAGTGTTTGAATAAAGGAGAAGCCAGCTTATATGTAAGTCACCATTAATTCCTTTCTTTGCCTAACAATAAAAAGGGATTATCTTATCTTGGCAAAAAGTAATGAGGATTCAAATCATATTCCTCCACAAAAGAAAATTTAAGATGGAAAAACAGATAAATGGTTTGTCAGGACAAACAAATCCAAAGTAAACAGAGAGCCTAACAGAACCCAGGATTTTGCCAAATCATGTATCACCTTTCCCACTTAATACAAGACAATGGAATCAGCATTAAAAACTTGAAATTATCAACTATTACAAAGAGATTGGAGAAATAATCTACTTTTATAAATAAGAAAACTGAAGCCAGATTAGAGATCAGTATTAACTCATTCAACCTAATGCCAGTTGAAAAATCCTGGCTGTGCTAAGTGGAACCCTTCAAAGAAAAAGACAGTGGAAAATTTCAGAATTGTGGCAAAGCTGATCTTTGGCAGAGAACCACAGGGCATGCTGCCGTTTTAGTGGAGAACATTGGTGACCTACTTAGTAGGCAACCTAATTGATTTTCCAAGAAACTCCTTCATGCTTTCCACTTGTGGACTTTATGCCTGGGCCCCAAGGTTAAATCTACAAATGCTCTTATTTTCTTCCTCAACTATGCTGAGAATCAAGTCTCCTATAGCACTTATCTAAGTGAATCCTAGTTTTCTTTTCTGCCTATTACCCAAATAATCTTCCCTATATCACCACTGACCTCAGAGGGAAGATGACAACTGGGTACAAATATCTAAGACCTATAGAGAGTAGACTCATCCTGTGTAAACTGAGAAGACAAAAACATGGCGCAGTTGTCAATGACAAGGCCAATTTCAGCTCAGTCTAATAAAGCTTACGCCCTGTTCTATTAGCTAAGTAATTCCTACTTTAGTCTTCAAAATGCAGTTGAAAGTATTCTCTTCTCTGGGAAGTTTTACTTGCCACAGGTGAGCCGAGCACTCTTGCTCATCAGTACCGTCACATTACTATAACCATTTTTCACATTCAAACAAAGTTCCTTGAAAGCGAGGACTTCTAACTTTTACTCATGGCTATAAGTCAGATTTTGCAAAGGAAAGGGAAGATAGAAACCACAAGTTAGGAGAAAGTATTCTATTGGATAATGGTTGGGACTCCCTTAATGCAGTGTTTTCAAATCCTTTTCTTCATAAGTAATTTAAGCAGAAATCTATTACACAGACAAAAAATGGAGCTGCTATTTATAATAATAAGGAAAAATTGAAGACAATGTAATATTCATCAGTAAGGAACTAAGATGTTAAAATAACAAACAAATATCTTTGTATATAGAAAACACATCAAAACTATTAAATTATATCCTTGGAGGGAAACTAGAATGGGAGTTCTTTTACATTTTAGTTATCTCTCACACTTGACTTGCTTACATGCTATTTAGTCGTCGTCCCCCCAAAAAAAGCCACCACAACAAAAATACAGAAAAATTACTATCCTTACATTATACCAGCTACAAAAATTAATTCGAAATGGGTCAAAAATCTAAAAAGAACTAAAACTGTAAAACTTTTAGAAGGAAACACAAGGGGAAAACTTCATGACAATGGATTTGACAATGTTTACTGGACATGACACCAAAAACAGAAGCAAGTAAAGAAAAAATAAACTCAAACTTCATCAAAGTTCAAAATGTTTTGTACAATAAAAGATGAATGAAAATGGAGCTCACTTAATGGGAGATATTTGCAAATCATATTTTATAAAGTATAATTATCCAGAATTATGTGAAGAATCCAGAGAGCTCAACAACAAGAAACCTCAAACAACCCAAATAAAAAACAGTCAAAGGACTTGAGTAGACATTTCCCCAAAGAAGATAAATGGTCAAAATAAGTACATGAAAAGCTGTTCAACAGTACTAATCATTAGGGAAATGCAATTCACTCACATCCACTACCAAGGCTACTATTAAAGAAACAAAACAGTAAGTACTGATGTGTTCACACTGTTGGTATGAAGAAATGAGAAATGTAAAGAGTGCAGTCACTATAGGAAGTGTCAGAGCACATCCTCAGAAATTAAGTAGAATTACTACACAATCCAGAAATTCTACTTCTGGGCGTATATCCAAGAGAACTGAAAGTAGGTACTGTATCATATTTACACACCCACATTCATAGTCAAAAGGTAGAAGTGACTCAACTGTCCATTGGGGGATGAATAAATAATGTGGCATATCCATATAATGGAATATCACTGTCTTAAAAAAGGAAATTCTGGCACACGCTACATGTACACAGAAAGCGGTTTTGAGGAATTGGGGAGAAAGTGAAATAGGTAGTGAACACAGGGCATAACATCAGTTTGGGAAGATGAAAACATTCTGCAGACGGGTGGTGGTGACAGTTGCAGAACAGGTGAATATAGTGACATGTACCTATATATATAGAAAAATGAGTAAAATATTAACTTGCTCATTAACTGTATTTTACCACAATTTTTAACATTTAATAGCTGCCATCATGTTAAAAAAAAATCAGTTCTGGTCAAGGGAGAGGGGTCACTCTGACCTATTCAGTCCTAAAGGCAGGGGACTGTGCTCCACACAGCAGTTCACAAACCACAAATTCTAGTAAAAGAGATAAAAATGGAACACAGGCTCAGGAATTAGTGCTTACAGAGGCTAAAAATCATAGGGTTACACCTTTAAAACCAAATCACACCCTCTACAAAGTTGTAAACTACATCTGCACAAAATACCTTTGCTTCCTCTGCCATTTTTTTCTCTTCATCTACTTCTTCAGTCTTTGCTGAATCTTCGCTTTGGAGTTTTCTTCTCTTTTGCTTGGGAGCCATGAAGCCCTGGAGAAATTTCTTTATGACACTGGCCTGAAGGGCAATCACACACTCACCAAAATCCTTAAGTTTCTCTAACGAGATCACCTAAAGGAAATAATGTAAAAACCAGATTGAGGCCAAGAGAAAAATGAAACAAGACTATCCTTCAACTAAATTCACATCAACCTAGACCCAAAGGGTCATACAACATTTTAACTGGGTACCTGAATTCAATGGATGGCTTCAGTAGTTAAAAGCAGCTGACTACTCTCTTTCCCCAGTGACAGGATAATTGCAATGCTAAAACTTGCTCTACTAAGGAAGGTGCACAACTCACTAATATACTTCATGAGTTTGGAACTGTGTGCAGACTATAGTCTCAAGGCAAAGAAAATCTGAAAAGAAAAGTAAAAATTCACTGACCTAATGACTTATATAATAAGTCATATAATATGCTTCACAAATGCTTGATCTAATTTAAGCCTCACTTTTTATTTTATGGATGAGAAAACCGAAGCTATTTCACTTTGATTCAAATCATGCTCTTAAATACCAAACAGTATCTTGTTAACAAAGTAGTGCAAAGAAGGCAACTGATAAATATCTGCTAAGTAAACAAACAAAAAAAAAGTGTAATATTTGAAGCTGGCCAAATTCTCTGGTTGAACAATTCTTCAGAAAAACATCAAGAACTTAAAATGTCTAATAAAAATAAATAATTAAAAGATGTTTAAATTCTTTCCCCCAAGAAATAAGCAAGAATTCATCATCAGGCTAATTAAAAAGAAAAAGAGAAGAAAGAAGGGAAGGAAGGAGGGAGGGGGCAGAAGGGAGGGAGAATGGGGGGGCGGCGGTGTGTGAGAGTTGCACATAAGATGCATACATAAAATCTAACAGCAAAGAAAATTAAAAGAATATACAAAATTCTGATAAGATTTTTCATATGAATTCCATGGATTTTTATGTACCCCAAAGTGGTATAAAGACTGAAAGAAATGAAAAGTTCTGTAAGTTGGGAAAAATTAAGGGAAAAAGATATATACGCTCATAAAATAAAAATCACAAGTACTTTACATAAGCTACAATGAAAATCAGTAAGTTGAAAAGACCCATAAATATTAATATGTGTGGAATTATAAGGACGTTGATTTAAATTTAGTAAAAACAAAAATATTTATAATAACTGTACAGTATACTCCAATCTTCCTTCCAGTTTTGATACCTAAACCTAACTAACGTGGGGCATGGATTCTTTTCAATTGTTTCATCTAGAGTCCGGCTTAAAGGTCTTTCAAAGCAGTAAATGATAGGACTATAAATAAGCATGAAGATGTATACAATTAACATCAAAAATGTTGTCCAACTTAAGCATCATTACACTAAGTGAAACAGATGTAAAGAATGGACAAAAAGGTAGGATATACAAACACGTCTCATACTTTAAACAAATGATCATCAAGAGAGCAGATACATAAACTGGGGTTAGATTCACAGAACAGTATACAGAAAGGAAAATGATGGAGTTCAGTTATAAAACAAAAAGTTATATAAAATAATGCTCAGCAGAGATAGTAAAAGATTACATACTACTTGGTAGTTTTACAAGTGCAAAACAAAAAAAGTAAAAAAAGTAAGTTTTGTTTTGATTTCTGCTTGACAATCTCTAAACTTTCTCTGGAAGGATTACTCTGTCACATTTACAGAACAGAATTCCCATCACGGGCCTCCCCGGTGGTGCAGCAGTTAAGTGCTGCGCTGTGGAGCTGTTGTTTGATGCCTGGCCGAGGAGAATCCCACATGCGCGGCAGACCTCTCCTGCCTTGCCCGCTGCTCCCCTCAGCAGTGTATTTCTGATCTGCCTGTTCTGCTACCCGCTCTGTCTCTGGTGAACCCTCTTGCTGCCCCACGCCTCTGGCCTGTACCCCAACTTGTATGTATAAATAAAAAATAAATCTTTAAAAAAAAAAAGAATTCCCATCACATTTAAAGAATAGAATTCTCATCTATTCACATGAGAACAGACATTTTAAATAATGTTATGTAGAAGCCCCAGTCTCTCCCCCCAGAAAAAAAAATAATAATAATGTTATGCAACTATGGCTCCAGGACCATAGTTCTGAGTCATTAACCAGATTTTTTTGGATACTAGCAAAAGACTGCAAAAGAAAAATATACTATGTATATAGTGAATTTTTGATTCCACATGCCTAAGACACACCCTAAAAGATTTCAGGGTCATCTGAGAAAGTAAAAAACAGCATCAATTTCAAATTGTTTTCATGAGTAACAGCTTTCAAACAGTGATCTCTTATATTCTCACCCGAGCTTCAAAATCTGATGTTTCCTCCACATAACCAAGTCCCCCCTTTTGTAACCTTGTTGCAACTTCAATGAGATCACTGCGAAGAAAGTTTAAGAGCTCCTGGTTGCCATCACAGGATTTTAGACCCAAATTTGGCTTCCGGGCCAGGTGAATAGAATGAATAATGTCTTGGTACCTAGAAAAGTTGGGGCAAGGGGAAGGCAGAATAAAGAAAATGCTCAATAAACATCAATTATTTGAATGCCATGTTTTATTTCTACAAGACATTATCTAGAACCATTTTATCTCTTGGTGTTTAACAGTTTTTTGTTTCTTTTGTATTTCTTCCACAAATCTTCAGATTTCTCTTTCTAAACTGAAGAAATACGTAACTTATTTATTGACTCACTTAGAAAACATATATTCTGTATTTGCTAATTCAGTGTTTGAAGTATACTGCTTTTTCTAGTTCTTCCTCATGTTATTACCTGGCTCCATGTGTATTTTGTGACTTTTTTTGCCATGAGTTTCATGAACTTTTATCTGTGAGAATTCTTTGAGGCCTGATTTGAAGCTGTATTCCTGGGCCTCCCTGGTGGCGCAGTGGTTGAGCGTTGTGCTGTGGAGCTGTCGGCAGCGGTAATGCGAGTTCGAAGCCCAGCCGGAGAGAATCCCACATGGTGCGACAGACCTCTCCTGCCTTGCCCGCTGCTCCCCTCAGCAGTGTATTTCTGATCTGCCTGTTCTGCTCCCCACTCTGTCTCTGGTGAACCCTCTCGCCGCCCCACGCCTCTGGCCTGTACCCCAGCTTGCATGTATAAATAAATAAATCTTTAAAAAAAAAAAAAAAGCTGTATTCCTCCAGAGAGAATGTGCACTTGCCTATGCCAGCTGCCAAAAATGCTACCAACCTGAGACAACTTTAAATCAGCTATCTGCCTGGAATTCTTCACAACACAGAATAAGAATTTGAGATGAAAACTCACACATGGATGTTCAGATTCACTTTCACACTAATGATTAATCCTTTGAAGTTCCAGCAACAAAATTCTCCAAAGACTCTATCCTAGGTAGGCCATAACCTTCACTGAAAACTAAAGCTCAACGTCATGTAAGTACTAAGTTTTCATTCTTTCTTAATAAGGGTCTTAAAAAATTATTGTCCTCTGAATACAACTTCACAGTGTCCCACTGCTTTTCTTTCATTGTGTTTAGATACTACATAATTTGCCCTTTATTTTCTCCTTTGATCTCAGTATCATCTATAATATAACTTACTACCAGTTAAGATCTTTTTGGTCATCTTTAAAGAATTTGTTTATAATTTTATTGCCATTAAGCAGAGAATCTATCCTGCAGTTCTCTAACTTTTTAAATCTGCTGAGATTGTTTTTACGGTAAATGTACGTCAATTTTACAAATGCTCAATGGATATAACAAAAAACTTTGTTTCCAACTGGCCTGGTATTTTTCTGTACACTTATTTTTAATTATCCTTTAAAACCTGAGATATATTTAACATATTCTTTCTATAGTCATCCCTTTACATATCTTCTTACCTAAAGCATATACATTTTTGTCTTAAAATTCGAACCTCAAATGCTTCATGACATATTATCCTATCTCCTTGGCCACCTGAGAGGAGCAACGCAAAATAACCAACAACAACAAAGATACATAAAATGGGGTTAGACTCATAGTACAATATAGAAATAGGAAAATGATGAAGTTCAGTTAGGGGAAAAAAAAAAAACACACAAAAATGGCTCTTTGGTAAAATAATGCTGAGTAAAGAACAGTGGCTCCCACAGACTATGTAATACTTAATAGTCAAGTTCAAAAACAAGTTTTCTTCCCATGTTCAATAAAGCAAAAAAAAAAAAAGAAGTATTAAGTTTTGTTTTGAATTCTGACAATCTAACCCTCAATGGAAAGATTAAATCTGTTCACATCTGAAGAAAGAATACAACATATGAAACTATCAAATACTTTTAACCAAACTGGAGAAACATTACACAGCTGTATTCTTTTTCCTGTTTTGTGTACTGACATCCCCCCTTGCCTAATTTGCCTAGTCACATCTGTATTAAAACAGTAGGATTCTGAATAGAATTTTAATTAATGCACGTAACAAACTAAAATCAACATGATGTATGTTATTATTCATAAAAATTTGGCCAAGTTGCAGAGTATGTGCTGAATTTATTTTCCTTCTCTCTTTAATCAAACAAATTCAACCATGAACACAGGCAGACAGAATCTAATAGTGACCTTGATGGAAAACTTTGCCCTGGTTTTGTGAGAAACAGAGGCTACAACAAGGACACCAGCAATCTGCAAAGAACAGTTTCTGTTTTTTTTTTTTGAGATATAATTCACATAAATATTAAACTCACCATTTTAAAGCATACATTTTAATGTTGTGGAAACATTAAAAATACCTAATTTCAAAACATTTCAATACCACAGAAAGAAATTCCGTATCTGTGAATAGTCACTCATAATTCTCCCCCCCTTCCTCTATCTTCTGGCAACCACTAATCTACTTTTTGTCTCTATGGACTTGCCTATTACGGATGTCTCATATAAATGGAATTATACAATATGCAGCCTTTTACTTCTGGCTTCTTTGACTCAGCAATGATTTGTGGGTTCATCCACATACAGCATGTATCAATCAGTACTGCATTTCTTTTTATGGCTGAATTTGTGGATACAGGACACTTTGTTTATCCATCTATCAGCTTGGTAGACAGAGAATTTTTTCATGTTTCGGCTATTCTGAACACTGATAAAAATTTTTTGAACACCAACTAATACAGAGTTTTATTTATAAGGCTACCTAACTACAGTGAGGTTGTCAGCTTGAAGGTGGGTATGCTAGCCTCTACATACATGGCTTAAAAGCCTATTTTCCCAAGTAAGCTCTTATTTCTTCCATTCAACAAAGAAAACACCAAACAATAGAAGCATCAAAAATTACACTGCTTATAATTACTTGAACAGCTTTACAGATAAGCAAAAATATCTAAGACACTTATATCTAATGTTGAAGAGAAGATGTGAGGAACAAGATGGAAATCCTTACCTCTTCTCTAGTCTCTCTTTGAGTTGACTTTCTCTAATTCCCTGAGGGTGAAGGCAATTTAGCAGCTCATCCAGTTCCTTCTGACTATCGCATAAAAACCTGCAAGGATAAAACAGACCTGATAACACTAGGGAAACAAACACATACTAAGGGGATCTAGGATTGATGGTGGGATTTGGAAGAGCAAAATTCCAAACTCACTCCCAAGTAGAACAAATAATTTACTTTTTTGTGAAGCCTAAAGTTAACTTTTCCTAGGCTACTGGAGTCAATGTTTCCCACTAAAATTCCGATGAGTTTTTGGATGTAATAAACATATTTGTCCATAAATCTTCAGAGTAAGCTTATATCCAAAAATGAAATATAAAAGTCATTAAGCCAAAAGTAATCATAGCTAGAGCAGTCAAAGCAATCACAAAGTAGCTCCCTGCCTAAAAAAGCAGAATCAACACAAAGGAAGATCATTGCTATGCAAACAAATTTTTATTTCTTAATAAAGATGAAAATCCAGGCCTTTCTGGTGGCACAATGGGTTAAGAGCAGCACTGTGGAACTGTCAGCAGCTACAGCATGAGTTCAATGCCTGGCTGGGGAGATTCCCACATGACACAGCAAACTGCTCCTGCCGCACCCACTGCTCCCCTCAGCAGTGTATTTGGGGAGATCTCCCTGTTCTGCTCCCTATTCTGTCCCTGGTGAGCCTTCTCGCTGCCCCACGCCTCTGGCCTGTACCCCAGCTTGTATGCATAAATACATAAATCTTTAAAAAAAAAAAAAAAGATGAAAATCCTAAATAACTACCATTCCCAAATAGCATCCCCAATGATAATACACAGAACACCAAAAGCTACATGAGGGAGGAGGGTAGGAATAAAACCCCACATCTTAGAAAAAGAGAATTTTGGGCCTCCCCTGTGGTGCAGCGGTTGAGCGATACGCTGTGGAGCTGTTGGCAGCGGGCAATGTGAGTTCAATGCCCAGCCGGGGAGAATCCCACATGGTGTGGCAGACCTCTCCTGCCTTGCCCGCTGCTCCCCTCAGCAGTGTATTTCTGATCTGCCTGTTCTGCTCCCCACTCTGTCTCTGGTGAGCCCTCTCGCCACCCCAAGCCTCTGGCCTGTACCCCAGCTTGTATGTATAAATAAATAAATCTTTAAACAAAAGAAAAAAACGAGAATTTTCTTATTAAAAAAAAAAACCCAGATCTGCTTTTAAAGCAATGAATTTACATATCTAAGAAATCCAAGTCACAAAAAAAGGATCTCCATTAAGATAATCACTCACTGGTATCACTATATTACTTTTTTAACAATGAAAAAGAAAAAGAGAGCAACCAGATGAATGCTCACATTACCATAAGTTCTGTCCTTGTTTGGGAGTTGTAGTCTCTACAGCAACTTCTGGTACATGTTGTGCGTTCATATTTATGTTTTTGCCTAGGTTTGCTTTCTTACCTATGAAAAATTTACACATTAGGTTGAATGCAGTAAACACGCAATTCTAAGTTTCAAGCTTAAGCAGCACACAGTGCCAAATCTAGCAACCAGTATCACAGGTACTGGCCACTAAATATATTCATGTGTCAAATAGGTGATAATTTACCTTAAACATATCACAACACATTATCTGAGATATTAATTCTCTATACAGCTGAATAATTATATAGCTGAAGGTGATCATCTCACTTATTTTTAGTTAGGTCTTTGCTGTATTCCTCCTCACTAGAATTTTAGTAAAATGATATCCAAGACCTCAACTGTCTTGTATCATAGACACGAAAAATTGGTCGGCACATAAGAAATACTGCAGACATATCAATACATTTTAAAAGTGGAGGAGGGGCCTCCCCGGTGGTGCAGTGGTTAGGCACTGCGCTGTGGAGCTGTTGGCAGCAGCAATGTGAGTTCGACGCCTGGCCAGAGAGATTCCCACATGGTGCAGCAGACCTCTCCTGCCTCGCCTGCTGCTCCCCTCAGCAGTGTTTCCGTCAATCTGCCTATTCTGCTCCATACTCTGTCTCTGGTGAACCCTTTCGCCGCCCTACGCTTCTGGTCTGTACCCCAGCTTGTATGCATAAATAAATAATTCTTTAAAAAAATAAAAATAAATAAAGTGGAGGAGGATGCGTTCTTACCTCAATTTGGCCCCTGACATCCCTACATTTCCAGAGCACAAAAGCTTGAAACCAACTTCTATAAAATTTAAGATCTAAACATCTTAATGTCCAAGCTCTTTATCTTTACACACTATGCTTGGAACAAAGTTGGTAATGGAGTATTAGTTTCTTTCCTTCTTTCTATGTATTTCACATCCTCCCACTCCATTCAAATATATCTACTTAATAAAGCAATAAAGACACTTTGTAAATGGAAAAGGTGACAGAGTAATGACAGTCCTTAATATTGACCATTCTTGAGTGGTATAAAGCAAAATACAAGATCTACATACTGGCCCTCCCTGGTGGCGCAATGGGTTAAGCACAGCACTATGAAGCTATCCACAGCCACTGCAGCATGAGTTAGATACCCAGCCAGGGAGATTCCCACAATGGGGCAGCAGACCTCTCCTGCCTCACCCGCTGCTCCCCTCAGCAGTGTACTTCACTCCATCTGCCTGTTCTGCTCCCCACTCTATCTCTGGCAAATCCTCTGATCACCCCACACCACTGACCTATACCCCAGCTTGCATGCATAAATAAATAAATCTTAAAAAAAAAAAAAGATCTACATACTACGGGGACAGTAGTCCTCATCAGGAGAGTCTGCATGGTCTTTGCGGTGATGGCTGAAACGGTAATCAATGCTGTCATGTACCCAGCCTTTTTCAATGAACAATCCTGGAACTTCATCTGAGAAGAGCCAGTATCTATAAATCACAACCACATGTTAATAAAATGATAGCTTATGAATGCAGGAGGACTTTATTGTTGAAGATGATGATTAAACAACATCACTGAACATTCAAATATATAAATCATGAAGCAAAAAGTACAATTTTTTTAAAATTTAAACTTGTTTAATAGCTATATTTTTAATAATTTTTATTATTTCTCTACTTTAGGTGCCATCCAATGTATCCATTTAAAATATAATTTTTAAAGACCTTTATTACCAAAATTTAAGCTTTATATTTGGACTATCTTCAAAAACAGGATCAGGTCTTATTTAAATTTGTAACCCTCGGATTTGGCATAGTAAATATTCAATTAAGTGTAACAAGCAATTTATGTTCCAAGATCCACAAATAGGGATACTATCTTTAAGTACTTTAGACAGTTCATGAGTAGTAGCAATATAATGTCCCTACAATGACAAAAAATTAAGCTTAATAACTTACCTATTATGGTTTCGATCTGTACCAATTGGGGTCCTTCGCATGACTAGTTTTGCCTTGGCAATTCCTTCCTGGAAAGCCTTCTCAGCAGCTGCTTTGTGCTTTCGTATTCGTTCCTCTTCAGCTTCGCGTTCTAATTTCACTGGTAAAGATAAAAAGAATTAACTAGATTTTTTTTTCTAGTAAATTCCACTATTACTAATTAAGTAAGACATAGAGTGAAACTGCCTGGTTTATTAAAGTGAATTTTATTGAAACTTAGTTTCGTCCTAATTCTAATCTGCTGTTAGAAATGACATATAAGGCAGCAATTTCTATCAGGTTCCCAAATGTTCTTTGATTTTGCCATCGACTCAATGCAAAATCTTTCCTCTCCAAAATTTACCTATTTAATAATTTTAAATATTAATCTTAATGATTATTTTTTATGCTAATTTTAATCTTAAAATAGCCCTAAAATTAACTGAAGTATTTTCTGACAGTAGCATTCACAGAAAGATCAAGGTGAGTAAAACAAGAAAAGCTACTTCAAATGAAACACACGTCAGTGGTGAGGAATTTGATAGTAAATTAGCTTAACAGCATTGGTTAACCAAAAAAAAAAAAAAAGCAGCAGCAAGGGCAGGAAAGTACTTTAAATGATCACCATTACTGCATACTGAATACTATTTTTTGTTATTCAGTAAATTGCTACTATTAATGATTTTCCTCAGCAACAAAAGTACAGTAATTTTGTCTTTTAAGTTTTTTTGTAACTATCACCAAACTTGATACTATTAAATATCAGAGCACAGCTAATTACAATGCCAGAATGTTTAACCATGACACCCTACTGACGATTCCATCTATATAATATGTAAGAACCTGAAAAATCCATCAGTCTAAAGACATTACTTTTTAAAATTTTATTTAAGACCACTTGTTACCTTTAATAAACAGCTTTCTAGTCTGAATGAAACTATTTGCAACAGTGTTTACAGTAGAGTACAGTAATAAGGTAAATGGTAACAAATATCTAATAGTCCCAACCCTCAGCCACAGGGGATATGTTCCAAGGTGCCAAGATGGATGTCTGACAGTCTTGACAATACAAATGGGATACATAAAATGTTTTGTACTTTACAAACATATACAAAAGGTTTAATTTATAAATTAAGCACAATAAGAGACTAATAACAATAAGAAAATAGGCCAATTATAACAATATACTGTAATATAAGTTAACGCTATCTCAAAATATCTCACTGCACGTATTTTCAGTCCATGGTTAACCATGAGTAACTAAAACTACAGAGAGCAAAACTGCAGATAAGGGGAACTACTGTAATGGTCAAATAACAATATAGGAAAAGCTTTCTCAAGCAGCTACAAACAAAAACAATCTGGGGAGAAGTCATCAAAAGAAGACTAGGTTTAATTTCAGAGCTTAGAGCACTGAATTAAATAGCAAAAGACCTGAACTCTAACTCAAATACTGGACTTGGCAAAATAACTCTCCACATACGTAACAGAGTACCATGTGCCTTTCCTTATTCCAATGTTAAAGATTAAGTCTAACACACAGAGAAACACTTCAAGAAATTTAAGAAATTGTTACACTTCATGTAAAATATAGCTGAAGTTGTATATATAATTAATTTGGAGACTACTATTTGGAATTCAATTATACTTTCTGTATAGGGCTTTAAAATTAAAAAACACATATATACACATACTTACACACAAGATATATATGTAAAAGCATTTCAGTGGCCTTAAGGAGTGTAAACAAAAATCTACTTTAAAAGAAATGTTGTACATTTTCTAATGAAAGAATTTCTCACGGGGAGGGGGAGGGAGAGGGACCAAAACAAGGGCAGGAAGAGCACAAGAGAATATGGTGATGGTGCATGGGTGAACTGGTGATGAAAATTCTAGAGGGTCTATACCTGGGAAAAGAAACCAAACATTGTCCAAAAATGAACAATGATGTAAAATATATATAAATAAATACAAAAAAAAGAATTTCTCAAGTAACAAAGTTGTCTGACTTAACCTAAAACCCTTATACAAAATTTAAGACATTTTCTAGGCATCTATTTCTCTTTACTATCTACTTCTGCAAATAAATGGTATTCATACATCTTCATTTCATAAGGCAGAAAGTTTCATATGGTTGGAAACTATAACAGTAATCAATATAATTTAGTATTAAAGACAGAAAAATAAAAACTACAGAGGAAGCCCAAATTTAATTTATGAGGAAGATTCTTTTGTGAATAATAGCAATTCTGAAACTAATTTTGTATACACTGTATTAAGACTGAGCAATTAAGCAAACGTACTGACTGGTGCCAGGGTGCTCATAGCGCAAGGGAGATAATAACATGAATGAGGGAGGAATGACAAAGAATTATTCCTAGGTGTTAAGAATTGGGAATAAATTTAACAAAACTACCACATTTTTACTCTGAAAAACATTACTGAAAGAAATTAAAGACCCAAATAAATGGAAAACATCTTGAGTTCATGGATCAAAGACAAAATATCATTAAAATGTCAATAATCCCAAAATTGATCTATAGGGTTTCATTAATTTATATATTTTACATCACTGTTCATTTTTGTACGATGTTTTGCTTTCTCTTCTCATGTGTAGTCCCCATAAAATTCTCACCAATTCAACTTTGCACCATCACCATAGTCCCTTGTGCTCTTTCCTCCCATTTTGCTCCCTGTCCCTAACCCTCCCCTGCAGAATGTCTGATTTATAGTTGCCTGTTAATTTTGGTTTTTATTAACTATTATTATTTTTTTCTGATATCTTACTTGGTTCCCCTATATTCCTCCTATAAGTGAAACCATCTTATATTTTTCTTTTCCCTTCTGACTTATTTCACTGAGCATAATCCCTTCTTGCTCCATCCCTATTGCTGTGAATGGCATGAGTTTATATTTTTTTGATTGCTGAATACTATTCCATTGTGCATATGTACCACATCTTCTTGATCTATAGGTTTAAAATAGTCTCTTATCAGACTCCCAGCTGGCTTCTTTGAAGAAATTAAACAAATGGATTCTAAAATTACTGTGGAACCTCAAAAAGATCCCAAGAGGGGCCCCCCTGGTGATGCACAGGGTTAAGTCTCAGCACTATCAACTTATCACCAGCCACTACAGCATGAGTTTGATCCCCAGCCAGGGAGCTAACCCACATGGCGAGACCTCTCCTATCTCACCCACTGCTCCCTGTAACAGTTCATCTCAGTAGATCTTTCCTGTTCTGCTCCCCACTCTGGTGAATCCTCTCCCCCCCACCTCTGGTCTACACCCCAGTTCTTGTATGCATAAATAAATCTTGGGAAAAAAAAGTTGGCAAAGGATCTATATTAACATTCTACAAAGATGACATACAAATGGCCAACAGGCACATGATAATATGCTCCATACCTTTAGTCATCAAAGAAAACAATGTCAAAACCATAATGACAGGTTTCAGTGATGTCTTTGGGGACCCAATTACAATGGCATGGAGAACAGCAAAAATAAACAAACTTACAGCAAACTTCTGTACAGCAAAAGTAACTATCATTAAAACACAAAGACACCCTACCCAAATGGGAGATGATAATCGCACTTCACACATCCAATGAAGAGCTAATAGTCAAGGTCTACAGAGATTTCATATAACTCAACAAGAAACAAATAACACAATCAAAAATGGGCAAAGGAGTTACTTTTCCAGGGGAGACATAGAGGAAGACAGCCAAAAGGCACATGAAAAAATACTTATCACAACTTATCATCAAGGAAATGCAAACCAAAACAATGAGATACCACCTCACACCTGTGAGAAAGGCTCATTATCAAAAAAAAACCATAAACAACAAGTAGCGGCAATAAATATCCACCAACTGGACAAGTGGATCAGGAAGATATGGTATATTCACACTATGGAGTACTATTCAGTCACAAGAAGGAATGAAATGCACCATGTGCAACAAATGGAGGGAGTTTGACAGAATTGTGTAAAGCAAGTCAGAACAATAAAAATATTGGACATTTACAAAGCAGGTAATTCAATAATGTAAAACAGGGCCTCCCTGGTGGCACAGTGGGTTAAGCACAGCAGACCTCTCCTGTCTCACCAGATGCTCCCCTCAGCAGTGTACTTCAAAGTTGATTTGCCTGTTCTGCTCCGCACTCTGTCTGTTCTCACCACCTCACACCTCTGGCCTACACCCCAGCTTGAATGCATAAATAAATCTTTTAATAAAAAGAATGTAAAACACTTTTAAAAGTCAGTAGACAACAAATACCATGACAACTCTGAGGTTAAGAAGGAGGGGAGAGGGCAAGGGACAAGGGGACATAAAGGATGGTGGTGGGGATAAAAAAATAGAAAAAAAGAGTAATTCAGGAGAGTTGAACTGGCCTCTGAATGTGAGCAAGCTGCTTTTAACCATATTATTTTGCTTATATCTTCCTTCTGGGTGCACACTGGAGAGATCTATTAATAAAAATAAATGTTGAGTGAAGTCTAGAAGAGCTCTTTCAATAAGTAAAAAATTAAAATTATTTAGGTTGGAAGGTTACAGTGTTCATGAGGGTGTAGACAAAAAGGAACCCTTGTATAACGTTGGCAGGGAAGTATACTGGTCCAGTTCCTATGGAAAACAGTACAGAGATTTCTCAAAATATTAAAAATAGATCTTCTACCACATGATGCAACAATTCCACTCTTAGGTAGCTGCTTGAAGAATGCAAAAACAGTAATTTATGGGTAATATGTACTTGTGTTCACTGCAGCACTATTTACAGTAGTCAAGGTACTAAAATATCCTAAGTGCCTGACAGATCAGTGAATTAAGATGTGGTGTATATATATAAAATGGAATACTACTCAGTCGTAAAACACAAAATAGGGAACATTTCTGACAACAAGGATGGAACCAGAGGGGATTATACTAAGTGCAAAAAGTCTGATAGAAAAATAGATGATTTTACTCATGTAGGCTATAAAACTAAAAACACAAAACAAAGGAAAAGGTAAAACTAAACCAAAACAAACCCTTGAAATCTGACCGTAAAATTAAGGCTATCAGAAGGGGGGGGGGTGGAAGTTGGGGGGGCAAAGGATAGAGGAGGCACAATGGACTATGGTGGAGGATTATGGATGTTTTGGTGTGGGTGTGGTAGGGTAACATACACCTAAAGGTGTGAACCTATACCCCTAGTTCATATACAATGTTGTAAACCAATGTTACCTCAATAAAAACCATACACACAAAAACCCCCAAACTACCAAAAAATTTAAAGCCACGAGACATCAATTTATAAGCACTAGGAGGATAGCCCAAATCTAAGAGTCATATAATAACCAGTACTGGTGAAGATGCAGGGAAGTGGCAGAATCCAAACTTTCATGCACTGTTGACAGGAATGTAAAATCCTGCAGCTACTTTCAACAAACGGTTAAATGTAGCTACCATGACTCAGAATTCCATTCTTAGATATATATTCAAGAAATGTAAACATACATCTATCTACACACAAATATGTTAACAACAATGTTTAAGCAGCATTCTTAAGGTCAAAATGCTCATCAATTGATGAATGGATAAACAAAATGTTTTTATCTATATAAATAAAAACAATGGAATATTATTCAGTCATACATAAAAAGTGATGAAGTACTAAAACATGCTATGATACGGAGGAAACTTGAAAACATTCTAAGTTAAAACAGTCCCAAAAGACCACATTTTTAATATACAATTCCATTTATACAGGAAGTCATAACAGGCAAATCTATAAAGACAATAACAGGATGGTGACTGCTTGGGATTGGGAAGGCTGGGTTAATGACAACTAAAAGGTACAGGGTTTCTTTTTAACACTTTGTGTGCCGGCTATTTTCTGTGCCACCACATGAATGGTATAAGCATTCAATAAAACAAACACAGCTCCTGAACTACTGGATATTTTTTAATGAAATTTTAAATGCATAGAGATTAAAGCTTCTAGACTGAGTACGATCAAAGAAATAGCTCCTAATAGTTCCAAATAAATCCACCGTGGCGTGAAAACCGGAGACTAGATGAACACATGAATAAGCGAATACGTGAGCGGACCACAAAGTGTTAAGGTAAGAAATGTCCTAAAATTGACTACAGGAAAGTTTACACCTATCTGTGCCTTGTCAAAAAAAAAAAACAAAAAACAAAAAACAACCCAACCCAACATTGGGCCTCCCTGGTGGCGCAATGGATTAAGTCACAGCACTATGAAGCTATCCAGAGCCACAGAAGCACTAGTTCGATACCTGGCCAGGGAGCTTCCCCCAGGTAGACCTCTCCTGTCTTGCCCACTGCTCCCCTCAGCAGTGTATTTCAGTCTGCCTGTCTATTCTGCTCCCCACTCTATCTCTGGTGAATCCTCTCACCGCCCACACCTCTGGCCTATATCCCAGCTTGTATGTAAAAATAAATCAATCTTTAAAAAAAAAATGGTCAGACTTGGTACCAGCAAAGTCCCCAATTTTTATGTTCTTACATCTTAATGAGGGGCAGATTAATATCTGAGTTGGCAACTGTATTGAGGGCTTCAAATACCTTGTCGTTGAATTGTTAAAATAATCGCAAAAAGCATAAAAGAAATTGAGGCATGGATAAGTAATTAGCCCAAAGGAATATAGATAAATTAGAGATAGGATTTAAACCCAGGTCAACAATTCCCAAATCAAGTTACTTCTATTGCATGTATTTGTGAATTTGGCACTTTACTTCACCTAGAAAAGATAACATCACATTAATAGTCACACTATCATTTACTGCAGAATGCCAGGCTAAACAACCCTGCTAGAGTATTACATACCTCGCTATTATATACAGAACTAATTAAACAGTTGTGACAAATAGAAGACTCTACTACTAATTTCCTTCCTTCTACTATCTTCTAAACAACTTTCATATTTCTCTCAACAAGAGATTTTACCTTTCATTTCTCTCTCCTGGATTTCTCGCTCCTTCTTAGCCTGAATGGCAAGCAGCCGTCTGCTCTTTACAGCACTAATCATATCTTCTGCTTCCATATCTACTTGGGGCTCAAACTTCACAATTTCTTTTTTTCTATCAGATTTGCCTAACCCATTCTCCTCTTTTCCATTTTCTTTATTTCTGGCTTCCATTTCTTTCCTTTTCTGTTTCTCTGCTCTCTTCTTATCATTTTCTTCCTTCAATACAGCAAGCCGTTCCTTCCACAACTCTGCAGACATCTGCTGTCTGGTTTCCATATGGTCTTGCACTGAATAGGTCATGAGAATCCGGTGACAGAGTGCTGTCAAGATCTGTAGCTTTTCTTCTGAGGTTAGCTCAAAAAATTCAGATGTCTCCAGTTTTTCTAGGAACTCATCTTGTACCTCATTGTCCTCAAATGATGCTGAATCTTTATTGTCCTCTGTGTCTGAGGCCTCACTTTCCTCCTGAACATCAGATTTGCGCAAACAAAGTCGCACCAACTCTGAAACAGAATGCAGAGTTAGAGGAATTTCTGACAGCTTCATTCCCAATTCACCATAGTCTTCCGCTATTTCATCTTGTAATAACGTCTGTAGGAGGATGACCAACACTCTATTCAGGTATAGAAAGCCACCCTTTTCTGCGCTCAAGGCTTCCATAAGGGACACTGCAGTAATAGGATACTGAGCATCTGGTAAGAGTAGCCCAGAGTAACAGCTCAAAAACTCAACCACCATGGCCACATCCCCAAAGAGTGTGTTGGGCAGTCCTTCAGGGGTATCCACCAATCTAAATGCTGGAAGATTTTTGCCAGCTAACTCCTGGTCCTCATATCGCTTCTGTTTTTCTAGTTTCTCAAGCATTTCTTTCTCTCTTCGTTCCTTGGCCTTCTCCTTCAACTTTTCTTTCAGCTCCTCTCGCTTCTTTTTCAAATATTCTTTCCGTTGCTCTTCAGACATAGAGGCCCACCTCTTTTTGTGCTCAAGAAGTTCAAAGCGTTTTTGAACAATACTACGCAATTCTTCTGGAAGGCGAGCTCTATCCTCACTAGAAAGAAGACGAGCAGTTTTGGAGATAACACAGGACAGGGCACTCTTCTTGTCCTCCCTGTCTTTGTTTTCTTTGTAGTAGGCAATAAGGTGTAGGGCAGCAGGAGGCAAATGTTTATGAGGTTTACTAGAGGACCTAGGTGTACTCCCCGAATTCCGGGGGGCTCGGTTCATCTTCTGAGTGCCTTTGGCCATATCCAACAAAGTCATCTGTTTCATTTTGGTTTTAGGTGTCTTCAAGCCCTTCTTGGGAGATTTAGAATTCCCTGTGGATTTCTGTCCATTCAGGATGCCTTTGCTCCTGCCCTTTGTTTTCAAAGGCTTGTCACTGTGCTTCCCTGGTTTCTTGGCAGATGGGCCTTTCTTAGGAATGTGAAAGTTAGCATGTAGTTTATTGGGTGACATCATCTTCATCACTTCTTCCAGATGCTGTTCTGGAGATTTGGAATTCTTTGAGTTCTTAACTTTGAGTGGTGAGCCATTCAAGGATTTCTTCAAGTGTACATGACACCATAATTTCGGATTTAGTGGTGAACTCAAAGAGTTGTCTGTCTTGGATTTCTTTGAGGGTTTCCTGTCTGGGGAAGCAGCATTCTTCCTCTTAGTAGAAGGGTTGAGGGTCATGTACTAAAATTTAAAAACAGGAGCAAAATCAATTTTTAAAAAATTAATTTAATGAAGCAATATTTAAGCATCCTAAGACCTCATTCCCCCAGCTATTCAGATAAAGTTACATATTAATTTGTTTTCATATCCCTGAAACAAAAAAAAAAATCATGAATATTAGCTAACGCCTTAAGCTACACCAACACAAAATTCTCAATATTCAGATTTCAAAATCTGTACTCTAAAATTACACATTTTTGCTATGAAATTATTTTTCGTATATATATATATATATATATATATATATATATATATATATATATATATATATATATATATATATATATATATATATATCAACAGTTTTTAAATATTTAAATAAAATCTGTGAACCCCTTTCCCCAGAAATCCTTTTGCATCATACGAAAATTATACACATGGTTTCAGAGTCAACCCATGGGTCCCAAATTAAGATGCCTAATTTAGATAATGGCAACATCTGAGAAGTTTACTCTTGAGATAGGACTGACCGTACAATCTTTAAACTTTCGTTTTAACTGGAGACATTATATACTGTTCAGTAGAAAGTATACCATTTAAGTACTTTTGCCTAAATTCAGTCAGAAGCCTATTTTCTTATTAAAAGAATCAATGACTATACTAACAACAAAAAAAACACTACTCACAAGTAAGGAACCCTCCTGTCCCTAGTCTCCTGGTTCCTCAAACTCCTCTTTGTCCTTTTCCCATAACTCAAGAACTCATTTCCAGAAATTTATAACTATCAAGCCCTCTCAATTCTGTTTCATACAATTGTCTTTGATCATGCCCTCACATATTTCAAATTCATTCCCTCTAATACCCCAGATCTACAATCCTTCAGTCTCACCAGGACCTTAAATCCATTAATTCTATCACCTTTCCACCACTCTCACTTCTTGTCCTTCTTTAGCTAGATTAAATTCCAATCAATCATTATAATCAATCTTGCATAAACCTATGGTTCCCCTGTCTCTCTTGCTTTATCTTTTACTCTAGCCTGCATATGTTCAGCTTTAATATAGTTAGACGAAGAGGTACAAAGACAGTATGTGGTTTTACTTTATGTACCTCAAGTGCATCTTGAACCCCACCCAAGAATCAAGTCTATTCCTTTAGTACATTCATATCTCCTCTCTCCTAGACAACACTGTCTCCTCTACCATATGCCCATGCTATAGAACTAGTAAATAGGTTAGAATGCAATTTGTCATGATATCATTGTTTCTCTGATAAAATGTGGATTACCCCAAACACCACCACTTGATTTTGTTGCTTTAAAGGGGTATCATTACAAGGAAAAAGACCAGAAGCTAAAACACAAATTAAATGAAATAACAAAACATAAAAAGTATAGCCAATTTGAAAAAACCATGTTTCAGCTAATTAGGAAAAAGAGTAAATAACCTCGAAAATATTTGATTCTATAACCAAAAGCAGCTAAACACACAGAGAATTAAGTACATAAGCATTAAGTTCCCACATGGGGGCCACCCTGGAGGCCTGGGGTTAAGTCTCTGTGCTTCAAACCTATGGCCTGAGGGCTTGAGTTTGATCCCCAGCCAGAGAGTTAACCCACATATGGTGCAGGAGACCTCTCCTGTGACTCGCCTTAACAGTATATTTCAATAAATCCATCTCCTGTTTTGCTCCCCATTCTCTGGTGAAACCTCTCACTCGCCCTAACCTGCACCACAGTTCTACGCAATTAAAAAAGAAATCTGACACTTGCTGAACTTCAGGTTTTTGGGTGGAAGGGACTAACTTAGTAAGAGCAACATGTAAAAAAGCAGTCTGAAGGCAATGAGTAGGACAAGATAAAGTGAGGTAAGACTAGAGGCAAGCAAACATCTGAAGACTATAAAATATGGAATTATAAGTACTAAAGAAAGGATATGGTAAAATAAATCCCAGAGAAGACATATAATACCTATGTTCTTCTTAGGAGTAAACAGGTACGCTAAATTCAATAAATTATATTTAAAGCCAAATAAGATTTAAATAAGGACATAATGTTCCAAGGATAAACTCTCAGAAGCAAGGCCATGCAATAGCACACAACAGGTAGAAACACAGGCTATTCTTAACAAATACTACTCTGGCTAAGTTTTCTAATTTTGAATGCCAACCTACCTCTTAAGAACTGTTCCTCTAGCTGGCTGTTTTTGTTGCCTAACTGAAAGTGGAAGTTTTACTCACCAATGATCACCATCAAATGGGCTGGCAAATAGGTTTCATAATTTACAAAAAACAAACACTATCCATGCCTCAATAAACTTGCTCCAGAAGCAGATTTGCCAGTTCTAGTTCCCCAGAACTAAATTTAAAAATGTTCAAAAATATAAGCAAAGACAACTTAAGATTCTATTCTCCTTGTGGATAGTATCAATACTCCAAAGAGAGCAATATTTCAGAGACCATCTTATAAATCATAGAGTAAGACACAATATTCCCAGGCAGGAATTAAAGACAAACATGTGCCTTTCAGAAATGAACCATACTCTTGAGCTAGCCTTGGGAAATCTTTACGTTATAACACATTGATAATTTTCTAATGCACAGGATAACAGGTTATATTTGAAGTCATTCTATTTTTTTAAATTTATTTATGTATACAAGAGCTGGGGTGTAGACCAGAGGTTTGAAGTGTTGAGAAGATTCACCAGAAACAGAGTGGGGAGCAGAACAGGCTGATGGGCTGAAATACACTGCTGAGGGGAGCAGTGGGCGAGGCAGGGCCATGTGGGAATCTCCCTGGCCGGGTATCAAACTAGAGCTGCAGTGGCTGCTGATAGCTTCATAGTGCTGAGACTTAACCCCTTGCGCCACCAGGGAGGCCCTTTGAAATCATTCTAAAATGAAACTTAACACTATATAAGACTAATGTGAGACTGTTTCAGTCTTAAAATTAAAAAAAAAAAATCGTTTTAATACAGTCTGTCATAACTGGGTCACATCTTAATTTACTGATTATATTTCTTTGTATTTAAAAAGTCATTAAAAATTAAGCACAGATTCTTTGAAATTCTTCTACTTAGAAGCACTATATTATACAGAAATGATGTAAGAAAGAAATAGGATGGCTTAGCCACGAGAGGGTCCAGCAATCCATTTTTATTTATAAGGTGTGTTTTTTCCTGGTCACACCATAAACTTTTTCCTTTAAAATGAAAGAAATGAACTCACCCAACCCCCTCCCAACAGGCCGGCTCCCCGCGTGAGCAGTCCTTCAGTAACTGGATCATCTCAACATGGGACATGCTGCGCAGTCACAGCCACATGGGAGCCGGCATGGCTGGACTCAGGGGGATCTGAAAAAGTATAAAACCACTTATGTGCTAAAAGGGTCTCCCTAACCCCATTCAGCACAAGTAATCTACTAGAGTAGTGCATATGGAGGGAGAAAAGAATGGACATCTAAATTAGCAGTATTAGTTTTCTGGCAAAGAAGGAAAAAATTCTACCTAATTTCTAAACAGAAAATAGATTATTTATGAATGTCTCAGCAACATGAGAGGCTACAAGAAAAATAGTGTACACAATTTTTTAAAAAAAAGATTTATTTATTTATGCATACAAGAACTGGGATGTAAGCAAGAGGTGCTGGGGGGTGAGAAGATTCACCAGAGACAGAGTGGGAAACAGAATAGGTGGATCTACTGAAATACACTGCTGAGGGGAGCAACGGGCAAGACAGGAGAGGTCTGCTGCACCACATGGGTTAGCTCCCTAGTCAGGGATTAAACTCATGTTGCAGTGCTGGTGAGAGCTAGACAGCGCGGTGTCTTTAACCCCTACATCACCAGGGAGGCCCAAAATAGTGTATAAAATCTATGTGTTCCCTGTCAACTAGAATAAACCACTACCACAAATAAGGAAATCTAATAAAAGACAAACAAGAAAAAAAAATATAGTAGTTCATTCAGGTGCTAAATTTAACTTAACAGTAAGCAGCAAGAAACCTAAATTAGAAAACTTTGGTAATCAATAGTTTGATTCTTTATTCACTCTTCTCATTCACCTAATTCATTTTGACTTTCAAGGAAACATTCACATGGTGGGGTTTTTCTCTACCTTTATCAGCAAATTTATGAAATGCATTACTATAAAATATTTAAAGTGCTTTGAAAATTAATATAATTTATTTTTAAAATGCTTTTGCCCTAGTCTCTAACTCATAAACATTAGGAGCTAAAACTAAAGAAAAATCTTCGGGCTGGAAATCTCAACTAGGAAAGAAACATCTTTTAAAATATATTAATAACATCACTAGAAAAATTACATCATGTGCCTTCTTCTGATACAATTCACTGACACATCAATTCTGTAGTATTTCCATTAAAAACCAGAGCTTGACTCTAATCATGAGGAAATAAATTCAAGTTGAGAAGCGTTATATAAAATAAATGCCTTGTATTCTTAAAAAATGTCAAGGTTTTGAAAGATAATGAAAAGCTGAGGGTCTATTAAGAGATTTATAACAAGTAAATGTAATACATGATGCACTGGATTCCATTAAAACCAAAGCAAAATCTCTTTCACTATAAGGACATAATTGGGATGAGTGGCAAAATTTGACTAAGAACTGTAGATCAGATAATAGCATTGTTTCAATGTTAATTTCCTCACTTTTATACCCTTACTATAGTTACATTAGAAAATAACCTTGTTTTTAGGAAACACATTCAAGTGTTTTGTAAAAGAGGATCCTGTTTTACAGTTTACCTCAAATGGTTCAGGATAAAGTAATTTGTGTATGTAAAGAGAGAAAATAATAAGACAAAATGTGGTACATGTTAGCATTTGAGGATTATTGTTACAGGATACACAGAAATTGTAGTATTGGGTCATCTTTTCTGTATCAAATTATTTCTAAATAAAATGTTTTTAAAATGTACTAAGAATCATAATGAATCTGTTCAAATTATTTCAGGATTCCAAATGTCTTAAGAAGAGTTATTTTCTGGGGGATTCCCTGGTGGTCTAGGAGTTAAGTCTCAGTGCTATCACTACTACGGCCCCTGGCCAGGGACCTGACCCACATATGAAGTAGCAGACTTCTCCTGCCTCGCCCACTGTTCCCCTCAGCTGTGTGTTTCAGTAAATCTACCTGCTCTGCTCTCCACACTGTCTCTGATAAATCCTCTCACACCCAACACCTCTGACCTACACCCCATTTCTTCTATGAAAAAATAAATCTTTTTTAAAGAGTTATTTTCTTTTTATATCTCTATCCAAAAGTTTCCTTATTAGAATATACCAGTTCAAACACTGTGGGATAAACTAATAAAAAAATCAGAATTATCGCAACATATTACAAGAAGGATATAGGCTACTAAGGTAGCTGATTTCATCTTGGATGACAGTTATCACCCAATTGCCTTGCAAATCCAAGTCATTAGGTCTACAAAAAATAACACTATACCTAAACTGAATGTCAACTGCATTTTTTCCAATCAAGCAGACTTCTTCAATGAATTCACCAGCCCCGCATTATACATAACATGCTATGCAAAACATCACAGAACATAAAACAAGAAAGGTAATTCTTATACTCAAGTAATTTATATCCCAGTGTTTACAAGACCACAAACACATCCTCATCGTCATTCTAGGTCCTACTCAGGTAACACTCTAAAATTCCTATATCTCTAAATAATTTTCCTCTCTCTTACCAAAGCTGTCCCCGCACTGGCCCTAAAACTATTGCTCAGAACTTGCTTCCTCTCCCCAGGTTTCAATTTAGCAGAACATAAAATTCCACAAAAAACAGAAGACAAAAAAGAGAAAATATATTTTAAGCCTACAGCTGCCTTTGGGATGGGTGGGTAACATATGGTCAACTTCCATCCGCAATGCATTATTTAAGATTCCTTTTAGATGAGAAAAAACTCCAAAGTACCATTTTATGCTCTATCTGTGCCTTTACTATATTGTCCTGGCTGAGGTGTTGAAAGTCCTTAAAGAAAACTAATTTTACAAAAAGGAAAAACACAACTTATATGTAAAACTCGAGACAAAGATCAAGTGAAATAGCAAACAGCAAGTAACAGAAAGAAATTATTATTTACTGTAGGGAAAATACATAGAAAGATGGCCCTTAATTTTGCAGACTGGTATTTTACATTGACTTTCAATTTCTCTTCTTAAGCAGTACCCCTCCCTTCTTACAGCAGTTTAGTCTAATTGAGCTCAATGAGAATCATGTCAAATTTCATTTATATTTGAAATCCTCATTAGAAGATTTGAGAGTAGTCAATTTCTTCAGAAACTGCCTTTCAACAGAAAAACTAGAATTCTAATCTCTGGTTTCTATAAAAGTATGGATCCGTTTTTCTGTTTTAATAAACTTTTACTCCTAGATACCCAAAGATAATAATTTTTTTTTACCCATAAATAATATCCAGTCTTTCTTTCAATCTATTCATGTATTTGAACCACTAAAATACATAAAAGATAGCTATAAGATTAAAAATAAAGAGGAAAATACGCAAAGACCCAAATAATCCAAAATTCTAATTCCTACAGAGATATTATATATAAAAGCTCTTATGCAATTGTAACAGTAATTTTATAACCACCAAAAGTTTTATCAATTTCTAAACTCCAGAGCAAACAAATAACAGTTAACTACTTATAAATACTTATAAAAATACTTATACTTATAAAATACTTATACTTATAAAAATACTTATAAATACTTATAAAAAATGTAGGGTTACTACAGTTTCATGGAAAATTTAGTCCTAATCTAGAAGAAGCAATTAACCACTATTTTCTTCTTTTTATGCAAATAATAAAAATTTAAAGAGCATAATAGAAGATTATGCTTGATCTTGCTGGTCTAGAAGAAAACATGCTGAATGGTAAACTATGGCTATAGGTCTTTACCAATCTTTGGAAAAATTAATATTTTCAATATACTTTTTTCAGCAAAATTAACCTAAGATAATTGAGGTAATTTTGTTTTATGACTTATGATGTATTTGGTTTTTACAATTAAAAGGAAGGGGGTAAAAAGAAACCTTGGAAGTCTGAAACAGTTTTAATCAATCAGCAGCCCATCACGTTCTGGCCCAAAGACTAAGAAGTAACTATCAATATGTCCATAAGTAAATTTAGCAACATAAAAAGTATAAATAGTTTTAAAACTTACACTAAAAAATATCTTATTAGAGAAATCCTAAGATAAGACAATCAGAAATCAAAAGCTAATGTCACGGCTTTTGTCATTCACTTTTTGTTGCTTCTATTTATACTAGTTCCAGTTTCCCCATCCAGAAAACAAGATTATTAACATTAGTGTACATATGTATACAAACACACCCATACAACTTTGTGTTTTGAAGATCAAATGAGATAATTAAAGGGAAAACAAAATTCTTACAAGGGAAATGTTAGATTTTCTACTAACCTGTCATATAAAGTAATATTCATTCCAAGATCTTTTCAAAGCTGCCATTACAGCTGGACATCTTATACTATATACAAAACCAGTTTTCATTTTTAGGAACTGATTTGCAAAATTTTTTTTGTACTTATACCATACCTCATTCCAAAATGATCAAGGCAAAAAAAAAAAATACTGCACACAATTGTTTTTTTTTTTGTTTTTGTTTTTTAAATTATGCAGCCATAGTAATAAATAAATCCAACTAAGGGTAATATTCAATGTGGTCTCCCTCCTACCAACCACACATCACAACCTACATGAAAGAGATATATCTGAAAGTTTTTTAATTCATTATTTGATGTTAGAGTTTAAAACCCAATCTTATCAGAAACATCAGAAAAAACAAACTCATCTACTAGTTTTGTCCTGCTGTCCAAAAATGACCTTACCTTGTATGGATCAAGTAAAAAGTCACTGAACTTGCTAGGCAGAGAATATTTCTTCACCAGTTCATCTTCTACCACCCAAGGTGCGTTTTCACCAGTCCCAGCCCGTAATGCATTATGCCGTATAAAATAGCGCAGTATCTCCTTATTTGGTGGGCGTTCTGTCCGTATCAAGCTGTCTGCTGGCACATTACTGATGATCTAGGTTAACAAACATAAATAACTGATCATTGGGATAATATGCAATTAGCCGATGAAAACAAAGACTTATTTCTTCAGAAAAAGGGTAATTCCATCTATAAAACAGGAATGTAAACTAAATGGAAAAATTTTTAGAGAATGTTAAAAGAATGTCAATATGTATCAAAGTCCTAAAAATGTGTATGTCCTTTGAAACAGCAATTTTCCTTGTTAAGACTAGAAATAAATGGACAGTCATCATCAGTTGCATTTACAGGTCCAAAGAGGGAGGATACATAAAGGTATATCAATAAAGGATTCATTTTTGTAACTAAATACATCCATATAATGAATACTATATGGCCATGGAGGAAGATGATTTTCAGTCAGGATAATTTATCAGAATCATCTAGGGTGCTATGAAAATGCAGATGCTTGGGCATTAACCCAAACTTAACGAATCAGAAGAATCTCTCTGGTGATAGAGTCTGGACTCTACATTTTTAATAAACTTTCCTGATGAATATCATACTACAATCTGAGAACATACATACATTTTTAGAAGAGAATTTAATGACATTACAGCTATTTCTATACAGTAAATGAAAAAAGCAAGTTACAAAATAGTATGATTAGAGTATTGCTACTTGTAAAAGTCACTGAAGAGTTAATCATCATTAAACACATTCAGGTCACAGTTGTTTTTTCTGTAATTAATAATTAAACACGAAGACAAATGTTCACACTGCCTTCTATATCCAGCTTCCTATTCAGCTTCTAAGTTAAAATTTTACACATACGAAAAAACTTATGAGCACCTAAAATATGCCATATTTCATGTACTTTAAGATGTCATCAATAAAAGACATCTTATATACCACTAAGAAAAAAATTCTTGCCAACCCATTTTAAGATATATCCTAATTCCAGAAGTATTAAAAAATATGAAAGATGAACATTTTATATAGTATTTCCTTATTTTAAAGGCATTTACTGCTTTATTACTAGTTCTACATATTCTTTATAAAGCACTGATTAGGGTTGACTCAATTTTTGAGTTTAATTATATTATAAATTGCTCCGCTTTTAACTGGGAAGAGCTACTTCCTTGGACAAGTTATCACTGTTTGGAACAGATCCTTATTTTTCAAACTGACTTGGAAGCTCAAATGCAAATTATTCTTACATCCTGGTTAATTCCTACGAAAAAAGAAAAAGTACTATCTCCTAGGAAATAAAATACAATTTAAAGTCAAAATAATACCACTCAGAATTTATTACAGAAAGATTCACTTGCATTTTTTTCTTTAACATATATTCTGTGAGAAAACTAACTCTTTGATATTCTCCTAAACAACATCACTACATGGATGTGGTTTACTCTGGAGAGCCAACTAACCTTGTCTTCATTTTGAAGTTTCACATCATATTTGTGAGGCAGAAATTTTGGAGGAGCCCATCTCCTTTCTCCTTTTTTTAATGAAGTAGGGAGTTTCCGTGGAGATCTTCGTGCTCTGTCATCTAGTCAAATCAATAGAATATTGGTGAAATATCTATTCTAAAAGGATAAAGTAATTATCCTTTTAATTCTATTCATTTATTAACAATAATCTTATTACCCACTTTGCAATAGGCAATGAGGAGACACAAAGATGAATCAAAAGTTCTTACCTCAAGTAGCTAAAGCATGAGAGAAATTAACATGTGGTAAATTTTTATTATGATTTTTATTACAGTACTTACAGTGTGGTAAATACTGTAACAGAGGCTAATATAAAAAAATATGAGAAGAGAAGCAATGTCCAACTTAGTCTGGAAAACAGGCAGGAAAAACTTAGAATATGACTTGTTCAGAGACTGCAAGTAATGAGGTATGAAGGGATCTCATTTACAGTAAAATCTCATCATCTACGGCAAAAAAATCAGACTTAAGAGGTAAAAAGGGGTCAAATTATGATGAACTTTGTATACCATTTAAAGAGATTATAAGTCTTGTGGGTACTAGAGAAACAGGATTTTTGGTCTCGCTAAATGTACATTTTGGAAAGCTCATTAGCGTAAAAAAAGAAAATAACACTTTCAGCAATTAGAAGATGAATAAAATGGGAAATTGAAGATGAGGAAATCAGAAGATACATGGTAAACATCCAAGTTAATATAACTGGAATGGAAAAGGAAAGAACCAAGAAATATTTAGAAGACAGAATCTGTTAACCAACTAGACGTGGAAACAGTAGTTTTCCAACTTTTGTGCCTTAGAGACTGAGTAGGTGAAGGTGTCTTTAACTGGCAGAGAATACTGAAAGAAAAGCTTATTTATTTTCCTTGGGGAATGAACACAAAAAGTGAGGTGATTAGTTTAGCTTTTTGTGTGTTAAATATGAATTACCTGGAACAAGTGAAGATTAGGTCTAGAATTATGCAATAGAAATTAAAGTTGATCAAGTCGTGGAAATCACCAGCTCATATATAAAGAGTCTAAACTGTAGGCATAAATGAAATAGTGTTCCCTAGTTCCCCATCCTGTACTTTTGCTTCCTGAAGTTTCAGTTACCCTAAGGCCAACTGCTGCAGTACAAATAAAATTTTGAGAGACCACAAATTCACATAATTTTTATTAGTGTATTGTTATAATTGTTCTACTTTATTATTGTTGTTAACCTCTTACTGTGCCTAATTATAAATTAAGCTTTTTTTAAATAGGATTTATATGTGTATAGAAGAGCTGGGGTGTAAGTCAGAGGTGTGGGGGTGGTGCGAGGATTAACCAGAGATAGAGTGGGGTGCAGAACAGGATGACTGACTGAAATACACTGCTGAGGGGAGTAGGCGAGACAGGAGAGGTCTGCTGTGCCATGTGGGTCAGCTCCCTGGTCGGGGATTGAACTCGTGCTGCAGTGGCTGCAGATCGCTTCACAGTGCTGAGACTTAACCCTTTGCGTTAATCAGGGAGGCCCCCTAAACTTTTTTTTTTCTTCAAGATTTTATTTATTTTGTAGAAGAACTGGGGTGTAGGCCAGAGGTATGGGAGGCGACATGATTGCCCAGAGCCAGAGTGAGGAGCAGAACAGGAGGGTTGACTGAAATCCACTGCAAAGGGGAGCAGCAGGGCAAGGCAGGAGAGGTCTGTAGCGCATTATGTGGGTTAGCTTCCTGGCCTGCGATCACACGCGGGCCTTCGTGGTGGTAGCGCTGAGACTTAATCAGAGGCCACCAGGGAGGCCGCATAAATTGAACTTTATCAATATCAAGTATGTATAAGTAAGTATCAAGATTTAAGTCTGCATTCACTTTGTGGATACTTCCATTGTTTTCTGGATTATAAATGAACAAAAGTATGTCTATCTACAAAGTCAATGACAACTTCAGTTGCTTAATAATTCAGTAAGATCTGGGTTAAAAAAAAATAGAGTCACGTAACTCACTAAGGAAAACTAGCATCATACATACTAATACTCTCTCTCCTTCCTTCATCCTCTTTGACAGTTGCCTCCTTCTTCGGATGTTCCTGAGCGATTTGGCTAGAATTCTCTTTGTCACTTGAGGGAGAATCACAGGCACCATCAGATTTCTTCTCAGTGGACTCTTCATCAACTTTCTCTAGTGGATGAATCTTCACAATCCTCACCTTGAGCATTTTTTCCTTTCCAACCTATATAGGGGACAGGAGAAGAAATCAAATACAACGAGAACTAAAAACCTAAAGATAATATTATCTAATATATACTCCACCTCACTTCACAAAAACTCGCAGAAACTAAAGTAGTCAAGTGTGATTTTTTTTCTAACTTTATTTCTCAAACTTCTAGATTGAAGTACAATATCTTAAAAAATAAAATGGTCACAAACTTGTTCATAATTCATGTACCGAGCAATCGCCATACTAACAAGATAGTGTAATCGCATTTCAAAAATTTCCATTTTATTAAAAACCAACTATATACATGGATATCCAAGTGTTGCAGAATTAACTGTTGAAAACATCATCTTTTCTTTATTTAATTATCTTTCCACCTCTATCAATAATCAGTCAGTGTTTGTGTGTGGAGAGCAAGTCTAGTTCTAGAGTTAGTCTGTTTCATTAATCTGTCTTCACAGACATTTCAGTCTTAATACTTTAAAATAAGATGCAAGGGCCTCCCTGGTGGCCTAAGGGTTGAGTCTCAGCACTATCACCCCTACGTTCTGAGTTCAATACCCAGGCAGGAGCTAGCCCACATATGGCACAGCAGATCTCTCCTATCTCGCCCGCTACTCCCCATAGCAGTGTATTTCACTAGATCCCCCTGTTCTGCTCCCCACTATGTCTCTGGTGAATCCTCTCACCCCCCACCTCTGGCATATACCTCAGTTCTTGTAGGCATAAATAAATAAAAATGAATCTTTTTTTATTTAAGTAACAGAATATTACTACAATTGTGTTTTAATAAAATCTATTCAGGAAGGGGTGACATCTATTTGGGAAGAACTGACATCTCAGCAATACAGTTTTTGGGTTTTTTAAAAAATATTTTATTTATTTTCATATAGAACTGGGGTACAAGCCAGAGGTGCTGGGGGGAGGAGGGTAAGAGGATTCACCAAAGACAGAGTGAGAGCACAACAGGCAGATCCACTGAAATACACTGCTGAGGGGAACAGCAGGCAAGACATTTGGGTTAGCTCTCTGGCCAGGATCAAACTCAGGCCTTCGCAGTGGGCCTTCGCTTAGTGGTAGGGCTGAGATTTGACCCCCTAGGCCACCAGGGAAGCCTAACAGAGTTTTGACATTCATATATACAGTGTACCTCTTCTTTATTTAATTCTTCTCAGCAATATTTTATAATTTTTAGTGTATAAGTCCTTTAGTGTATAAGTCCTTAAAAAGATTTATTTATGTATACATGCAAGCTGGGGTATAGGCCAGAGGTGTGGGGTGGTTACAGGATCCACCAGAGACAGAGTGGGAAGCAGCAGATCAACTGAAATACACTGCTGAGGGGAGCAGTGGGTGAGACAGGAGAGATCTGCTGCACCATGTGGGACACCCCCTGCCTGGGGATGGAATTCATGCTGCAGTGACTCTGTATAGCTTCATAGTGCTGTGTTTAACCCGTTGAGCCACCAGGGAGGCCCTTACATATCTTTTTATCAGATTTATCCCCAGAGTTCTCATATTTTTTGATATTATAAGTGGTACTGAAATTGTTGCTAACAGACAGAAATACGAATTTGTATATTTGTCCAATATCCTGCCACCTCACTAAACTCACGTTAGTAAGTGCTAGTAGATTTTTGGTGGATTCAATGAAATTTCCTACATAGACAATCATGTTGTCCGCAAATAAAAATAACTTTATTTCCTTTTCGACCTAGATGCCTTTTATTCTTTTTTATTTAAATTATTTTTGGGGGGCCTCCCTGGTGGCGTAGCGGTTGAGCGCTGCGCTGTGGAGTTGTCGGCAGCGGCAATGCAAGTTCAACGTCCAGCCAGGGAGAATCCCACATGGTGGGGCAGAACTCTCCTGCCTTGCCCGCTGCTCCCCTCAGCAGTGTATTTCTGATCTGCCTGTTCTGCTCCCCACTCTGTCTCTGGTGAACCCTCTCGCTGCCCCATACCTCTGGCCTGTACCCCAGCTTGTATGTATAAATAAATAAATCTTTAAAAAAATTTTTTTAATTATTTTTTTGACGTTTATACCAGGCTAGATCCTGTAATATGGGAGAACAAACATTCAGTTTTTAACTACTAAGGATGATGTTTGCTGAAAGTCATTCTGTAAATATTCTTTTATCAAATAGAAAAAGTTTCTAATTGCAGTCTGGTGAGTTTTATTAGGAACTGATTGATGATGCATTCTGTCAGATACATTTTATATGTAAATTGAAACAATCATATTGTTCTTGTTTATCAGTAAGAATTACAAAATTCAGGGCCTCCCTGGTGGCACAGCGGTTAAGCGCTGAGCTGTAGAGTAGACGCTGTAGAGTAGTCGGCAGCAGTGACGCGAGTTTGACGCCCAGCTGGGGAGATTCCCACATGGCGCTGCAGACCTCTCCTGCCTCGCCCGCTGCTCCCCCCAGCAGTGTATTTCCATTGATCTGCCTGTTCTGCTCCCCACCGTCTCTGGTGAACCCTCTCACCGCCCCACACCTCTGGCTTGTACCCCAGCTTGTATACATAAATAAATCTTAAAAAAAAAAAAGTCTCAGCACCATGAAGCTATCAGCAGCCACTGCAGCATGAGTTCCATCCAGGCCAAGGAACTGACCGACACTGCACAGCAGACCTCTCCTGCCTTGCCCACTGCTCCCCTCAGCAGTGTATTTCAGTCCATCAGCCTGTTCTGCTCCCCACTCTGTCTCTGGTGAATCCTCTCATCTCCCCCTGCCTTTGGCCTACACACCAGGTCTTATATGCATAAATAAATAAATATTTTTTAAAAAAAGATTTTTAAATCAACAACCACAGAGGAGTTTTGTAAACAGACGTTTTTTCCTTAAGTCTGTAGTTTTCTGTTGTAATGAACTTATAAATGGATTTTCTATCAGGGTAATGCCGATTTCATAAAATGAGTCACAAAGAATTCCCTTCTTTTCTATTTTCTGGAATAGTTCATATACAATTGGTATGATCTACCCTTAAATGTCTGGAGACTTTACCAGTGAAGATATCTGGGCCTGTGGTTTTCTTTGCATGGTCATTTTACTCAACATGTTAGGACTGATTTTAACGAATATTGTTATGAAATGATGTTGAGCCAAAAGATGTTATTCAAGAATCTGTATCTCAGTGCAATTTTTTCAACTACATTACTCTCTTGTCATTGCAGTATGTACCCCACGCCTCCTCTTTCCTTGGGGTTTAGAGTAGTAAAGTTTCTCCACTGTTGATAGGCTTGGCGTACTTAACCTTTCCTTGTTCATTTTCCTTTACCCATATCAGACTGTTGTCTGCTGTCTATAGTCCCTTTATTAAACTCATTCAATTACACTATCTGAATATGCCATCTGTTTCCTGACAGGATGCTGACTGATTTAAAATGTGTGTAAAACCCTTCTATGGTCCCCAAAACATTACAAATACAAGCAGGGAGTCAACATAAGGACTTTGGAAAAAGACAGACATGTAGACAAACATTTGAATCCTTGTCTCATCAATTACTAGATCTTCTTGGACTACGTAAGCCATATCCCTCTTTTCTCCCGCTAGTCTGCCTTTCAAGAAGGCTTAAAAAAGGTGTACTCGGGCCCCCCTGGTGGCGCAGCGGTTAAGCGCTGCGCTGTGGTGCTGTTGGCGACGCAAGTTCGACACCCGGCTGGGGAGATTCCCACATGGCGCCGCAGACCTCTCCTACCTCGCCCGCTGCTCCCCTCAGCAATGTATTTCTGTCGATCTGCCTGTTCTGCTCCCCACTCTGTCTCTGGTGAACCCTCTCACTGCCCCCCCAGCTCTGGCCTGCACCCCAACTTGTATGCATAAATAAATAAATCTTAAAAAAAAAAAAAGGTATACTCGCTTTCTCAGTCTCCGTGTAGCTAAACAGTGATTATGTAAGTCATGGTCTAGCATTAGCATGTAAAGATAGAAAAGAGCGTGTAAGAGAGACATGCTTTTGGTAAAAATTCTTACTTTGCTTAGTTAAGCATTTTCTCAATGAATAGTCACAACTTCACAACAAAGAGACAACAAAGGTAAGGACAAAAACCTGAGAAGGTGAAAAGGGGAAGAGAAGAGGCAAAATATCACTAAAAATCTAAAGTCCCTGAAATATTTTTCAGCCTCTATATCAAACTTGGAATTGCCTACCCCTAAGACTTATTATATTAGATAATCAACTATCTTCCCTGCTTATTAAGCCAGTACAACTCAAAGTGTTGTCACCGCAGTGTTAGCATTAGCACAGCCTGGAGCTTGTTAGAAACAAAAACTTTTAGGGCCTACCCTAGACCTACTGAACCAAAGTCTCAGGGAATAAAGCCTAAGAATGTATATTCCCAGGATCTCCAAGTGATTTTATTTAGGATAAAGTTTGAGATGCTAATGGCCATTATAAGTCAGATATTGCATTACATAAAGCTGGAATCACTACTATCTAGTCCATTATATCAACCTGAGCAAGTTACTTGAATATGTTTACCATCAACATTTCTGTGCAGATTCTACAATATATAAAGCAACCATCCCAGTATTCTGTACATACTGGTATTTAACAAATGTTAGCTCCCAAATCTACTTATATTTAACAAATGTGAGATCCTGAATCTTTAAGTTTTAAATTAATTATATAGGGATTGTTTTAGTATCATCACTTAGTAATAGTTGTCCTTGAGCTCTCTGGCTGGAAAAGCAAAAAAAACAAGTTAAAAAAACAAAAACATCAACTTGCTCACTGTCACAACGCAATGAGATACTTTGGCTTATTGGTACCATAGATTTAGATGAAACACATCAAAAAAGTCTTTTAAATAAAGTATGAAAAAAATACAGGGGAAAAAAGCCCAGACGGCAGTTATCATAGGATAGAACAGGGAAAATAAGGGCATAATTGTATACATACTGCAGCAATTTTTGTAATATTAAACATTCCCAATAATGAACATGGTTCTAAAATTTGTCCCTTCTATAATATTTGATATTAAGTAAAGCAGACTTCAAATATAACAATTTTATACACAGATAAATGCAGGTTTTAATATGTTGGAAGTTCCAATCCTAAGATATGGTTAGTGAGCCAAATCAATTAAAAAAAAAATAGACCTTTACCTCAAAGTCACATTCTTCTCCCACAGCATATTTGGTCATGATCTCTAACCAAGCAGAATCCACTAATTTCTCTAAGGAAGCTGTGTTATGGTGAACCATTTCCAGAACAAGTTTCTCATACCAGGCAGGGAACTCCTCCTTCAAACTAAACAAATATGTTTTTAGTTACCAAGAAGATGCACAAAACCTGCCCAAAGATTTAATGCAGGTCAATTCAAATACTTCTTTAGTAAACATATGCAAGGCATCAGGGAATACAGAAATTAAAGACTCTAAGGGACAAAGGAAAAAGAACGAACTTTTAGTTTTATCAGATTGATGTAGTCATTTAATTTTTTCATCTGTAAAGTTAAAAGAGACACATAATTTATAAGGTTAAACATTCTCCTATTCATTTAGCCTTTATAGATTTTTCTTGCTAGGTGTGAACTGCTTATTCATATCTTTGACCATTTTTTTAAATAGGAGACTAGAACTTTTTATATTTGCATTATGTCTCAATAAAATGTTTTCATATGCATTCAGTCACTTAGTTCTCACAAAATCTTGTGAGATAGCTAGAATTTTATGAGTAAGGAAATAAGTAAGGAATGGTCAACAAATTAAAACCATGACTTGAATTCCAAATTCCTTTGCTAAGTAAAAAACAGTAATAAGCCATTTTTTAATCACCAAAATAGCAAAAAAAATTTAAATTATTATACCCACTATGAGCAAATGATTACTATAAAGTAGTACTCATACATTACTGATAGTCTGTTTCAACTCTTTTGGTAAATAGTTTGACATTTATCAAAACTTTCATATGGACTTAAGAGATATTTACTGCTGGATGCTTTACTGTAGCAGAAAATTGGAAGCAACCCAAAAGGTCAGTTACTACATATCTCACTTGACCTGACAGTTTGCTATTTGTGTTGCAGGATGAAGAGAAGTGTCAGGCATGACAACATTCACAAGTGCAAGTATCAAGTTTATTAACATATTACAATGTCATATGTATGGAAAAATTCTCAATCACTCTGTGCTATTCAAAACTACAAACTTCCTCCAACTGACTAACTTAAAGTCTCTTATCATTAATTACAACTAATTAACCCACCAGGTTATCTGCTATTCCTCAGTCAAGACCTAGGCTCCCTGCCTTTGTTAAAGCTGTCACCTTTGTTCTCTTTTACACCATCTTCCCGCCCAGTTTAATCCTCCTTCTATGATGTCTTCAGACTTTAACTCCATGAGCCGTTTTCTTGGCCCCTAAAAATTTACTCTTTCCTTTAAGCCTCCCAGTCACTTCGCCTACAGATTTCCCTAATTCATCCATACACTACTTCCAGATGAATCTTTGCAAAGCTGTATTCCAATCATCAAAATCCTATGTGCCTCTCATGTCCACACAGTTGTCCTTATAATGTTCACTAAATACAAATATCTAATTTTATCTTCTGTTACTGGATAAACTATCCTTCAAGCTCTAGCTAGAATGTAATATTCTTCACAAAGTCCCATAAGGTTTTCCCTAAGAATTCCAGGTTCGTCCCTCTAGTCTCTAGACTCCTGCTGTACTTCTCTTTTGTTAATTTTGAAACGGAAATTCTCTTATTTGTTCTTAACACTTTTTCATTTGATTCTCTCTAGGTTTTTCAGATACATAATCACATTTCACCCAATAATAACTGATCTCCTCCTTACTGCTCTTTATATTCTTTAGTTGGTGTACATTAATGGTATTTATGTAGAATTTTCGCACATACAACTTTTTGTCCCAAAGACATCTAAAGAAGGTGACACTCTCTATTTGCAAAGGACAAACAGTAAGTGCTTATATAATGGAAAGGATTGTGCCTAAGCACTGTAACCAATACACGAATAAATCAAGTATGAGTCCTGCATTCAAGAAAGTGATAGGCTACCTATTACAAAAGTCATAACAGCCATGAGACAACTCCAGAGTACTGCCCGATTTTAAATAAAAATTTTACTGGAGCAGAGCTACCTCCATTTGTTTACATCTTATATATGTCCACTTTCACTGTACAACCTCAATGCTTAACAGCTGAAGCAAAGACCACACAGCTAGAAACTGAGATATTTACAAACTGGCACCTTACAGAAACGGCTAGCCAACCTCTGGTCTAGTAAGTAAAACAAGGCATAGACATAAATAACAGTAATTCAAAATGGAACAATGTAAGGAACCCAAACAAAGAAGAAACAGGAGCCAGGTTTAAAGACTTGACTAATTATTAGTAGTGATGGAGCCATTACTAGAACCCAGGTCTCAACTGATCTTACAGCAGCAAAAGAACAAAACAGTATTAGATTACTAAACCGTATACTCTGCTTAACTGCTATCAAGAAGTCAATGAGAAGCCTACAGAAAAAACTATTCCAAACTCCCCCAAATAGTATACTTTAATTATCCTTAATTTCTACTTATCTCTTGAATACTCCTATTGTCCAAATTTTGTGTATTTGTTGAGCGAATACTCAACTAGGCACTCTGTACATACACAGGAATTTTTAAAACACCTAATTCACCTATCCCACTCATAAACTGTCTTTAAACTGTGTAATTTTTTGATAGTTTCTGTAAATATCATTTAAAATTTTAAATGACCACACAATAAAGAAAACGTTGTTATTTTGTTCCTTTCATATTACTTCTAGCTTGTATCAGTTACCTTTACCTAGAACACATTTCCAGAGTATTTACAAAGTAAAAAGTGCAAGCACTCAAAAAGTCTAGAAAATATCTAATTAAGCACACACACAACTGTATAGACACATTCCACATGCTTTGTGGAACATATGCAATATGCCGTAAGATAAAGGTACTGGGGCACCAATATATCATGATCGTAAGGTATTCCAATTTATACTCCATAAATATAATACAAATACTCTTCCCAAACAACGTGAAGATGGTGCTTGAAGGACAACATTTCTATTACTTACAGTTCAGCAACTTCCTGTTCCTCTTCCCAGGCCTCCTTGTGTGTCAGCTGACTGCTTCCAGTACTCTTACAAGTCCAAATGCGCTCACTGTACCTTTCCAAGCGGGCTTCATACTCTCTGTTAGCAGTGGTTCAGGAAAATAATATTCAAGCAACAGAGATAACTAATCCACATATTAAAATGTCTATCATAGAGCCTCCCTGGTGGCACAGTGAGTTAAGCACAGCACTATGAGCACTGAAGCAGGAGTTAGATACCTGGCCAGGGAGATTCCCACATGGCGCAGCAGACCTCTCCTGCCTCGCCCGCTGCTCCCCTCAGCAGTGTACTTCAGTCGATCTGCCTGTTATGCTCCCCACTCTGTCTCTGGTGAATCCTCTGACCACCCCACACCTCTGGCCTACACTCCTGTTTACCACATATATTAAGAAAATATAGTGTTCTTCCTATAACGTACATCATGAGAAGATAAATTCGAAATAAAAGTCTTCATCTGGCAAATCCAAACAAGATGATTATTAGTATGATTAGAATAGTTTGTCCTCTTTCAGTCCTGTCAAGATGACCAAGAGGAGAAGGAACAAATGGTTGTGCCAAAGAGGGTCGCACCCCTGTGAAGCCTGTTTGTTGCACCAACTGAATCCCCTGCATGTCCAAGCACAAGACCACTAAGAAGTCTGTCATTCAAAACGTAGCAGAGGCTAGAGTCATCAGGGAGATTTCTTAAGTGTCTTTGATACCTTTGTGCTTCCCAAGCTGAATGCGCAATCGTAACACTGCATAAGCTGTGCTGTGTACAGCAAGGTAGTCAGGATCATTCTCATGAAAGACTAAACACCCTCCAATTTAGATCTGCAGGTGCTGCATTATAACCTCTACCAAAGCCCATGTAAAGTAACTAAGTACGCAAGGACTGAAGAAAAACTGTCATCTGGAAAAAAATAAAAGGGAAATTACATTTAAAAAGAATAGCATGTCATGTTTACAAATAAAATATTAATATTTTAGCACAAACGCAGTTTCTTCAATTCACCCAAGTTTCATTTCACTAGACAGAGCACTAGAAATTCATAAAAATATATAATGGCATATAAGTCAAAATACAAATAAGAATTTAAGGTATGTAAAACTCACACAACTCAGATGGTCAGCAAGTTTCAGAACAAATTCACAATAAGATGAGATGACTAGACCACAGAGTCACAGCAATTTAAAATAATCATGCATATGCTAATGATAACAAATGCATAAACTAACAGTCTTCCAGTCTACCTTGGAAAACACCTGTTACCTCTTAGGGTTTAAAAAGTAAATTCAAGGGCCTCCCTGGTGGCGCAGCAGTTAAGCTCTGCGCTGTCCCCAGCAGCAACGCAAGTTCGACACCCGGCAGGGGAGATTCCCAGATGGCACAACAGACCTATCCTGCCTTGCCCACTGCTCCCCTCAGCAGTGTATTTCGGTCAATCTGCTTGTTCTGCTCCCCACTCTGTCTCTAGTGAACTCTCTCACCGCCCTACACCTCTGGCCTGTACCCCAACTTGTATAAACAGATCTTTAAAAAAACAAATAAATAAGCAAAAAGTAAATTCCAGCATTATGAAGCTATCCAGAGCCACTGCAGCATGAGTTCAATCCTCAGGCAGGGAGTGTCCCACATGGCACAGCAGACCTCTCCTGTCTTGCCCACTGCTCCCCTCAGCAGTGTATTTCAGTCAATCTGCCTGTTCTGCTCCCCACTCTGTCTCTAGTGAATTCTCTAACCACCCCGCACCTCTGGCCTACACCCCAGCTTGTATGCATAAATAAATAAATCTTTTTTAAAAAGATTAAAAAATACATAAATAAATAAAAAATTCCAGGTAATCCAAAGTAGAATTTTTTGCCAATTGTATGAGTACCTTCCCTCACTATATCAATCTCAGAATCTGCCAAAAGCAATGCAATCGTCTGGTTTTTTCATAGTAGCTCGTGCAATATTTAAACGATAAAACAAAGTACCAGTAAAAGTTAGAAATCAGACTTTTATATAAAGAGATGTAAATCCAATCACTAAAAATTTATTAAGATCTATAGAGGGCCTCCCTGGTGGCGCAAGGGGTTAAGTCTCAGCCTATGGAGCCTCCCTGTGCTGTGGAGCTGTTGCCCCTGCCCCTGCTGGGGGGATTCCCACATGGTGGCAGACCTCTCCTGCCTGGCCCATTGCTCCCCTCAGCAGTGTGTTTCAGTCAATCTGCCTGTTCTGCTTCCCACTCTTCCTCTGGTGAACCCTCTTGCCACCCCACGCCTCTAGTCTGTACCCCAGCTTGTATGCATAAATAAATAAAGTCTTTAAAAAAAAAAATCTCAGCCAATGAAGCAATCCGCAGCCACTGCAGCACGAGTTCAATCCCAGGGCAGGGAGAATCCCACTTGGTGCAGCAGGCCTCTCCTGCCTCGCCCAGCGGCTCCCCTCAGCAGTGTGTTTCAGTAATCTGCCTGTTCTGCTCCCCCACTCTGTCTCTGGTGAATCCTCTCACCCCCCCACACCTCTGGCCTGCACCCCAGCTCTTGTATGCATAAATAAATAAATCTTTTTAAAAAATCTATAGCGAGAAAGGGAAACAGCATGGCTTCCATAGGGAACTATTAATCGAAAAAATTCATCTATTTTTATTTATCTTCCTGCACTGGGGAACAGAAAGTAAAATGAAGACAGAATCAGTAAGGGGATTTACTTAAAACATTCAAAAAGTTTAATAACATTCTAACAGTATTTAGCAACATTTAAGAAATTCACTATGCAATCAAAGAGGATGCAAGATTAACAAGTAAGTCCTTAAGAGAAAACATTAAGTTCTTATTAGTTGTCATTTCTAAAAGTAGTAATGTGCCCATACAAGCCAACAGCATACAAGACTGGTATCACTTGGATGCCTCAAAGATACTTCAATTTCAACTTTTTCTAAATTAAACACTTAATGACCCCTCCTGACCCTCCCAAACTTGCTCCTTAACAGATATCCCCAGCCTCACTGAATGGTCCTAGTGTCCAAGGCAGAAATCATAAAATAATCCTCATCTCTTCAGTTCCTAACTACAACCACTTATACATTTCTCAATTCAGTCCTTGTTCTCCAAGAACAGTCATTATCTAAATCCAGTCTCTGATCCTCACTTCCTCACCCAGTCAAAACATTTCAAAACATTTTAATTGGCCTCACTTGCAATCCTCTTCTCTGATCCTTTGTGATTCTCACCCTAATATCCTTTTTTTCTCAATATTGTTTGCTTTTTAAAATCATTTTCTTCAATTACTTAAAAATCTCATTTGCCCTCAGGCTCCTAAAATGCAAATATGTTCCCACTGGGAAGAAATTTTCTGGCTTCCAAAGTACTGAAAATCTTTAAGCTTTTGTTAAGCCTTAATTTCTGTGGCTATTATTATTTTAAAAGGAAAAAAAGGGTTGTAGAATTGAGGCTACCAGAGGGGAAAGGGGAAAGAGAGTGGGAAGTGGGCACAATGGACTATGGTAGAGGACTCTAGATGCCCTGGTGGTGGGAGTAAACTGAAGATACACTACTAAAGAGTATGAGCCTCTACCTCTGAAACATACAGCACTATAAATCAGTTGGCTCAATAAAAAAAAAAAAAATTTGCAAAAAAAGAAAAAAGGGGGAAGCTTTTTCTAATAAGTGCTTAAACATCAAGTATTCAGTGATATTGATCACAAATTTTGAGGGGACTCCTCTATCCTGATATGTATCTTTCCCAGATTCCTTTGAATATCCCTGCTATCAGTATAGCATTCTCGTTCTGGGTGACCACAACCATCCCCATAAATTTAATTGTGATCTATTTGTTAAGAATGTTGATCATCCCCATCCCCTCAGTCTCCTTCCTCTGAACTCCAGGCCCACAAATCCACTAGCAAGCTATATGAACACCTCCATACGATCCAAAGCAATTCAAAATAATATACACATACAACAACTAAACACCTAACATTTCCTATCCAACCCCATGCTGCCATTCTCAGTAAACAAAACACTTTTCTATATCAGAGAATAACACTAACCAAGTGAAAACCAAAATAATATCCTTGACGACTCCTCAATCCATCACCAAATTCTGTCAAATCTACTTAATTTATTTCTGAAATCCATCCTTTAAACTCTCCACCTCGGGCCTCCCTGGTGGTGCAGCTGTTGAGCGCTGCACTGTGGAGCTGTCGGCAGCGAGTTCGATGCCCAGCCGGGGAGAATCCCACATGGTGCGGCAGACCTCTCCTGCCTTGCCCGCTGCTCCCCTCAGCAGTGTATTTCTGATCTGCCTGTTCTGCTCCCCACTCTGTCTCTGGTGAGCCCTCTTGCTGCTCCCACGCCTCTGGCCTGTACCCCAGCTTGTATGTATAAATAAATAAATCTTAAAAAAAAAAAAAATTCTCTCCACCTCAAGGACTAGTAAATTTATTCTGACCACCACTACCTACTGCCTACATTATTTAATGATGGCCTCACTAGTCTAGTTCCCTGTAATCTCAAGGCAGTAGTTTCATTCTCAATACTGGAGTCACGTGATTTTCATAACCAAAAGTCTGCTGCTTTCCTATTCAAATTTTTCAACAGCCTCCACCAAAATTAAGGCAAAATCCAAATTCCTCAATCCATACCACAAGGACCTGCCCTTTTCTATATCTCTCATCACTAAGCAACTTCAGTTCCAAATCTTCACTCTAGGGCCTCCATGGTGGCACAATGGGTTAAGCACAGCACTATGAAGCTATACAGAGCCACCTCAGCATGAGTTCGATACCCGGCCAGGGAGATTCCCACGTGGTGCAGCAGACCTCTCCCGCCTCGCCTGCTGCTCCCCTCAGCAGTGTACTTCACTCCATCTGCCTGTTCTGCTCCCCACTCTGTCTCTGGTGCATCCTCTCACACACACTAGAAGCTTAAGAAGGTCATCATGGTTTCCTTTAGCTCTTTCTGCCACTATAAAAGCACATTGCAAACAAGGACAGTTCCTTCAGCATAGGTCTTGGAATAAGAAAAATGTTTCATTCCTATTTTTCACCATTTTCTTTTTTCCCAAATGTAGTCACAAGAAAATCTTAGTTAAACGTGGCTCACATTCTATTTCTATTACACTGCACTATAAACTTAAAGCTTAAATCTTAGAATGAATGCCTTCTGAAAAATTCAAAAATTTTGATTAGTCATCCAAATTAATTTCCTAAGTCTAAAACTGAAATCCCTAAAAAACCCTATGATTGGATATTTTTAAGTTTATGTAATTCTGTTCTGGTTATTACCTTGATTTATATTGAGAAAGCAAGAGAAAATATGAAAGGGGGGGAAGTCCATTAGAAGGATATTAAGTCAGCTATATCTTAAATTCTATTTCAGATTTTAGATTGCCAAAATAAGTCACTCACTCTGAAATAACAACTCAGAACAAATGCCAGTTGAGGCTTTTTTTTTTTTAATGTTCCAGGGACTGCTGCACATATAATTGCAGAGAAAATGTCAAAGCAATTCTCCAAAGGTTGTGTAAGCTATAAATGATAAAAAATATTTTCAAATTTTAGACTATCTCATTATGCATCTACCTTTTCACAAGCTCAAGAGTTACTTCCTTACTATAATATGCTCCTTTTTTGTTCTCTCTAGTTTTATAAAATTGTTCACAAAGCACCTGATAGCTTGCAAAGAAGTGGCTCAGAAAAGTTTGGAGGTTGAATAAACAGAACTCTAAACTTATCAGTTCTAAATGAAATGACAAAGTGCCAACTCAAGATTTGTGTTTTCTCCTCTTTTCCCTCATTGGACTAGTTTGCCATTAAGTTAAAAACAAGTATAATTGAGTATACCTTGTTACTTTAAAAAAATCTACATAAGGACTCAGTATTCCAACTGTGCCCATAAAATAAAATGCTATCTTGCAAGTCCAACCAATATGCTCCATTCTCTCTGCCTACAGCCAGTGTGCATATTTTCATAGCCCTTCCTCTTTACAAAACATATTGATGCTACAAAGGTTGTGAACTAGTTGTTTCTAACCTTTGGAAACTAGGTTAAAGCAATAACAAAAATATTAATCTGCAGCTGGCTGCCTGCAACTTCAGTTCCTCCTTAAGACCCATCTTTACTTAAATACCATCAGTGGATCAACCTATTGTCAAGTAATCACATCAAGAATTGATTCTGGGACCTCCCTGGTGGAGCAATGGGTTAATTCACAGCACTATGAAGCTATCTGCAGCCATTGCACCATGACTTCGATCCAGGGAGCTTCCCACATGGCACAGCAGACCTCTCCTGTCTTACCCACTGCTCCCCTCATCAGTGTACTTCAGTAGATCTGCTTCTTCTGCTCCCCACTCTGTCTCTGGTGAATCCTCTGACCACCCCACACCTCTGGCCTACACCCCAGCTTGTATGCATAAATAAATAAATCTTAAAAAAAAAAATTGATTCTGGGGCCTCCCCGGTGGCGCAGCGGTTAAGCACTGCACTATGGAGCTGTCGGCAGTGGCGACGCAAGTTCGACGCCCAGGCTGGGAGAATCCCACATGGTGTGGCAGACCTCTCCTGCCTCGCCCGCTGCTCCCCTCAGCAGTGTATTTCTGATCTGCCTGTTCTGCTCCCCACTGTCTCTGGTGAGCCCTCTCGCCGCCCCACGCCTCTGGCCTGTACCCCAGCTTGTATGTATAAATAAAAAATAAATCTTAAAAAAAAAATTGATTCTGATAGTTAATTTTTCCAACTAAGATCTAGAGTCCTGCCTGCAAGACTACCCTACAAAGTAATGTACCCGTAGATTCAATAAATATCATCAATATATAAGACCTCATTAAACGTGTACATCATTCACAGTACCACTTCTAAGTTTAATGAAGATGTACAATAATGCCTTTAGGAATATACCAACACTGACAGCTTTTAAGTCAATAAAATATCATACAAATGTGGGCCTCCCTGGTGATGCAACGGGTTAAGCACAGCACTATGAAGCTATCCAGAACCACTGCAGCATGAGTTCCATACCAGGCCAGGGAGATTCCCACATAGCACAGCAGACCTCTCCGGCCTCGCCCCTGCTCCCCTCAGCAGTGTACTTCAGTGCATCTGCATGTTCTGCGCCCCACTGTCTCTGGTGAAACCTCTCACCACCCTACACCCCTGGCCTATACCCCAGCTTGTATGCATAAATAAATAAATCTTAAAAAAAATCATACAAATTTGCTGTAGAATATACATACAATCAAAAGGTACTGAGAGAAAATTTAAAATATCAAATTCTACTAAAAACATAATTGCAAATATAAATTAAGAACTGGAAATAGCAACATTCAAAATGCAGCTGTCATCCAACTCCACTTGTTCTTCTCTATGAAATCACTAATAGCCTAATAAAGAAACATACCAACCTACCAACCATAGTTCAATTGTTTAAAAACTATCCTCCATCCTCCAAGTGCTTCCACTTGTAGAAATTCCCAAATGAGCAATTCCCGCACCCCATATGTAACACATAGGACTCCTTTGTTAAAAAAGGATTCTAAATATTAATATGGTAAATTTTTAAATGAAGGATTTTTATGAAATACACACTACCAGAAAGTCTCAACCTTCAGTTTTCAACGGTCATCAAGAGAAATTTCTCCTGTATTTCATGATCTCAGCAAATGATATTAAAGTTGATATTGCCAGTTCTAAATTAGTAATGTATAGTCATTTTTACAGGGCTCAGTACCTATTACAGAACTAGAACTTTTCTCTATCCCACTAGAACTAGACCTGAAAAATAACATCTGATATTAGTGTGTGAGTAACCATCAACTGCTCAAAAGATGACATTTGAATGACATTTTAAAAGGATATGACAGACTCCCACAAGTAATGTTTTACTCCATTTGTTTTTGGAAAGTTACTTATTTTAAAAAAAAAGTAGTGCACCTTTAGAATAATACTGTATTTAGAAGAGCTGGATGACTTCTCCAAAGCATTTAAAAAGTCCTAACAACAAGAACCAGAATACCACACCTACCCTCTCTTAACTACGCCTTATAGCATAAACTGAAAGAAGTGGACTACCATTCAAGTGAAAGAGTAGCGGCAGTCCACGTGCCTTTCCTGATTTTACTTACAGGGATCAGGTAGAAGAGCACTAGATCCTACTCCTGTCTCTCAACATTTACAGGATGTGACCTTTAACAAGTCAACCTCAACTCTCTGGGCCCACTTGACAAAAGAGGCAGAAAACTCCCAATCTCCAAGATTCATTTCAGTTTCAAGATGTTTAGTTATATTTCTTCAAGAGCCTTCCTACAGCAAGAACTCACATTTCAGATACGTACGTATATAAACACCCAACCATCGACACAACTTCAAACTAGGAATGAAGTTATCCTATAAAGTACTACGAGAGAATCAAAGAGAAATGAAATCGAGAGAGATCACTCACATGGGTACTTCCTCCTATACAGAAGCAAGCAGGCAGAAACATTAAGAAATCAAGTCCTTCCAAAGGGAATGACCTGATAAGACGACTATGTCAGCATTTACCCTTGAAGCTTTCTGTACACTAAAGAAAGTCTGAAACAGAAATCAACTTTTCAACATGTAAGCTTCAAGAAGGACTTTCTGACACTAAAAAAGTAAATAAAAGTCATACAACTTTTAACTAAAAGAATTAGCTCTTGCAAAAAAACCTTAATGATTAAAAGGGTGCTTCTTAAAACATCCACCTCGTGTTCCTCAAGTACAACATAAAAGTGGGTACTGGTATTTTCAAAATTTACTAACAAATACCAATCTCCTTCTAAAACCGTCGTAATTTCCAACCCGTGCACACCCAAGGCAGGAAAGTCATCAGCTTCTCCAAGGTATCTTTTCTTCCTCCCTTTCACTAAGTCTGGAAATTCATTCTTGGTTTTGTGCCACTCAATCCTGTCAGGGGATAGCCAGCCTAAAGTCCATTCCGGAGAAGAAAACCATCATTGCGCCCGCTGAGATTCGGGTAAAACGCAGCGGAGACCTGTCCAAGCCGGATCACGAGGCGGCGGGGGTCCAATTTCAAAAACTTAAGTTGAAGGCTTAAATTTTAAAAATAAATAAAAGAGCAGCAGCAAAGGAACCCCCTGCGCCCCCTGGTACTTTGGGGCCTAAAGCAACCGTGGGAGGCGGTTCCCTCCCCGACGGCGAGGCCCGGGGACAAAGCGCGGCGCTGGGGGAAGGATGCAGGGCGCAGGGCTTCGGGGCGGCCTTAGCGGGACCGGCTCGCGCCCCCGCCCGCCCCCGGAACGGCGGGTGCGGGCTAGGGTTCCGGCTCCGAGTCCAGGCCCGGCGGCGATCCGGTGCGCTGACAGCTGCCACAGGCGCTGACTGCACGGCCAGCCCGGCCCGGCAAGCCCCCGGCCCACCCCACCCCACCCCACCCCGCGGGCGGCCAGGCCGGCGCGACTGGAAAAAGATACTCCCGGGTGCGGAAGGCCTCCTGAGTGTGTGCGATGGTGAAGAGCGGCTCCTCGCCGGGAAGCGGCTTCACCAGCGGGAAGGGCTTGCGGCCCAGGAGCGGCGCCATCGCGGCGGTGGGGCAGGCGGCGGCTCTCCGGCGAGCCTGCGGCGCCACACTAGGCCCAGCGGCCCGGAGCGAGAGCCTGGCTCCCGGGGTGGGTGGGGGAGGGGAGGGGTGAGAGGGCGGCGCGAACTCGGCTCCCTCACTGCTGGCGCGGCCGCGAGAGCGCCATGGAACCGGACGCAAGGACACAGAACTCCCACGCACACCGCTGCGCCGCCCGGCAGTCTCCGGCCAACCTTAGCCACGGGTCCCCGCGCTCAGCAGTCACGACTCCTTCTCAGCTGCACCGGAGGAAATTATTGAAAAATGGCGGGAGATTCCCCTCCTCCCCCCACCCGGCCGACGCACACACTAACTTGCTCCCCTGTGGCGCCGGTGGCGAAAGCTCCAATAGGTGGAGAGCTGGTCAGCGCTCACAACTTATTGGCTTAGAAGAGCTGCCGCTCTGTGCTTGGGTCCAGCCCCCTTCCCCTGCCGCGTAGTTGGGTTGCAGCGCACTAGAGGGCAGTATGAAGAGGTGAAAGGTCACGTTATGTAAGCCCGGTGACAGGCGTGCGTGCCTCCAACAGCAGAGTTGAAAGTGGGGGCCAGCGGGGGACCAAAAGACTGGGAATTCAAGAAAGTCAGGGCAGAGAAGCCCCTAACACGTACAGACACTGCGCCATCTGTCACCGAGGGCGACACCGACATCCGGGCACCACTGTCCGTGCGGTGCGCTGGAGGGGGGAGGGGAAACGCGCGGCCAGGGGCTTTGTCTTTCCACTTGTGCTCCGCCCCTTTCTTAAAGGCGTCGCTCTCTGCCACGCCCGGGAGTTCGTGGTTGGGGCTCATGGGAAGAAGGTTTGGCGGGAAGTAACCCGAAAATCTTCCCCAAGCAAAGGCTTTTTTTCTGATGAAAGATAATTTGAGTCCCAGCCTTGCTCACCCCAGAGTTAACTTATGCTGGACGAAAGTGTGGTTGAGGTGTGAATATTGGTATGATGCTTGTTCCTAGGGGGTGCTGGAAAGGATAACGTAGATTCTCTGGAAAAATGTATTAAAGGACGTATGCAGTAAAAACACATCCATCCATTCAAATAATGTTCACTAGCACCTGCAATATTCTAGGCCCCGTGCTGAGTGCTATGGGGGAGAGGGGACTAAGAATGACCCAGACTGCCCTGAAAAAATAAGACAATCACAGGTCTGTGTGATGAATGTTGTACAAAGTGACTACAGTAACTGTGCCTGGGGAATGAGAACATTTGAACTGCTTCTCCAAATAAACTATATCCATGTGAATAATAAAAAACAAAGTTTGCCTATCCAGTACAATTAGAAACACACTCAATTCTCTCCCTTCTAAATTGTCTCCACAGCTTTTAAACATACCTTTCCAGCCTGGGCTAGACTGTTGTGTGTCACTGACTGCCAATGCCAGACCCTTTTCTCCTTTTCTTCTCAAGGTATACCTCCAGTAAAAATAAAAGTATCCCCCACTAAGTTCTAGGTCAGACACCTCTCTGAAACCCCTCTGATCACCTATCAAAGATGGGAGGTCATCCTGCTTCGTAGCTATTTATTCCACGAAGATTAGGAGAAACCTAAGGTTGTGAAAACTGGTGAGTGAAAAGGTAAGAAACACTTCACTAAGCAGAGAAATGAGGAATGAACATAGAGGCAGAGGGAGCAACAGGATAGACTTGGTAAATTTAGGACAATGTGCCTAAATCAAATGGGTTTTGAGGCAGAAAGTATCAAGAGATGAGAGTGGCAAAGGAAGTGATCATTGTAGCATATGATGGTTGAATTGGAGTGACCACTTAGAAGAGAATTGCAGTAAGCAGTTTGTAGCAATGATACCCAGGGTCTCAAATGCAGTAAGATCAGTAGAGACAGGTTGGACAGATCAGAGAGGCACAGACTAGGTGACTCATGACAAACCTGTCAGCAGACTACACACAGTGAGTTCTCCAAAATCAGTAAGAAACAAATTCTTGGAAATTTTTGATATTTCAAAAGGGATCTAATTGCACATGAGAATAGGCAGCATAATTTCAGCTCTTAGGGCTGCTCTGAGCTGGAATATACCATGGTGTTGGTGAAGCAGAGACCTAAAATGGGAAAGCCAGTGATAGGCTCAGTTTCAGCCACAAGAATGGGTGGTACCCAGGAGAGCCAACCAGAGCACATTTGGAAATTCTGAAGAGGGAAGAGGAAGCTGGAGGTGGAGCTTTGTGAGCACAGACTATCAGCTAGAACCCCAGAAAAGAGTCTGATAAGGGCCTCCCAAAATCAAGAGGTTACCTTACAGAGGTAGAATTATGGTTAGTTTTATGTTCTTTTTTTTTTAAGTTTTTTTTAAAAGATTTATTTATTTATGCATACAAGCTGGGGTACAGGCCAGAGGCATGGGGCGCCAAGAGGGTTCACCAGAGACAGAGCGGGGAGCAGAACAGGCAGATCGACAGAAATACACTGCCGAGGGGAGCAGCAGGTGAGGCAGGAGAGGTCTGCTGAGCCAGGTGGGAATCTCCCCGGGGGCGGGGCATCGAACTCACATCGCAGCTGCCAGTAGCTCCACAGCGCAGCGCCTAACCGCTGTGCCACCGGGAGGCCCTAAAAAAAGTTTTGTTTTGTTTTTTTTAAAGATTTATTTATTTATGCATACAAGTTGGGGTACAGGCCAGAGGCGTGGGGCGGCAAGAGGGTTCACCAGAGACAGAGTGGGGAGCAGAACAGGCAGATCAGAAATACACTGCTGAGGGGAGCAGCGGGTGAGGCAGGAGAGGTCTGCCACACCATGTGGGATTCTCCCGGGCCGGGCTTCGAACTTGCATCGCGTGCGAGCTGCCGACAGCTCCACAGCGCAGCGCTCAACTGCTGCGCCACCGGGGAGGCCCCTAAAAAAAGTCTTATTTATTTATGCATACAAGAGCTGGGGTGCAGGCCACAGGTGTGGGGGGTGGGTGAGAGCATTCACCAGAGACAGTGGGACGCAGAACAGGCAGATCTACTGAAATACACTGCTGAGGGGAGCAGCAGGCGAGATAGGAGAGGTCTGCTGCGCATGTGGGAAGCTCCCTGGCTGGGATTGAACTCTTGCTGCAGTGGCTACGGATAGTTTCATAGTGCTGAGACTTATCCCCTTGCACCACCAGGGAGGCCCAGTTTTATGTTCTTTTGTATTTTTCAATTAATTTCCTTATAGTGATTACATATTAGTTTTACAATATTAAAAGTAATCAAATTTAGTGTGACTTTTGTTTGGCTGTCTTCCATTTCTATGGCTCAAATTTATGAAGAAACTGATTAACAAAAGAATTTAACACATTGTTCTGAAGATGTAAAAATAAAAAGAGGGGGCCTCCCCGGTGGCGCGGCGGTTGGGTGCTGCGCTGTGGAGCTGTCGGCAGCGGTGACGCGAGTTCGACGCCCGGCCAGGGAGAATCCCACATGGTGCGGCAGACCTCTCCTGCCTCACCCGCTGCTCCCCTCAGCGGTGTACTTCTGATCTGCCTGTTCTGCTCCCCGCTCTGTCTCTGGTGGGCCCTCTCGCCGCCCCACGCCTCTGGCCTGTACCCCAGCTTGTATGTATAAATAAAATAAAAAATCTTTAAAAAAAAATAAAATAAAAAGAGGGAGAAACTAAGTTATGTAAGTTAATGCAGCAACTATCAGTTTCCTGCTCTAATAATTTCATTAACTCCTGTTGCTGAAAAACCTTTCTATTTGAGTTTAATATTCCACTCCAGTTTTAGAGCTCCTAACTCCTAGTAAGTCCCAAGTGGACCACATCTACTTAGTTCCAGTATTCACTAGTTTATTCCTACCCACCCCCCCATGTACTTTTTTTATCCATCTGAATACCCACTTTCTTCCTACTGTCTTTTCCAAATTGTTCCAGCCCACATCCCCTTTCACTGAATTCTCAAAGCCTTTTTTAATCATAATTTTAACAAAATTTGTTGTTCAATTTGTTTTCTCTCCCAACATTTGAGTGAACAAATTAATAATAGAGATTAAAACATGTAGTTTCTACTATTTGCAGCAGACCCACTGTTCACGGTTACCTGTGGCTGCAGGAATAACACCCATCTAGAGATTTAAGCACATCTCCCTATGCTGATCACCCATGGGTAGTTACTTGTCTGCAGCTTCGAGAACAAGACCTGTTTATGTCATCTGTGTCATGTGGTCCTGGGCCTGCCACTCCCCCGGCCTTCATTGATGCAGACAGAACCCTTGCTTCAACAGTTCCAGCTTTGGGTTGGTCTTCTCCTGCGTGTTGGTTCCTCAAATTCGAAACATCCCAAACTGAGTTTACTATTTTCTTCCCTCCATCATCTGCTCTGTCTGGGTGCTTTTTGTTTCTATTAATGGCCTTGCCTTGCCCCCACAGGCTCAGCTTTGACCCCTCTTGAGCTCTACAGCTATAGGATCAACCAGATAACATCAATTTGCCTGCATCGAATCTTGAACTGTGTCCTCTTCCTGCCATCCCCACAGCATTCTACTTCAGGCCTTTATTGTTTCCAGTCAAATAATGACTTTCTTTTTTTTAAGATTTATTTTTATTTATTTATACATACAAGAACTGGGGTATAAGAGGGGTGTGTGGGGTGTGTGTGTGAAAAGATTCACCAGAGACAGAGTGGGAAGCAGAACAGGCTGAAATACACTGCTGAGGGGAGCAGTGGGTGAGACAGGAGAGGTCTGCTGCCCCATGTGGGTCAGCTCCCTGGCCAGGATCTAACTTATGCTGCAGATAGCTTGATAGTGCTGATACTTAAACCCTTGTGCTACCAGGAAGGCCCTGTATTGTTCCAATTTTAATATATGTGTTGTCAAAGCAAGCACTGTTAAGATTTTTAAGAAAAAACAAAGAGATAAGGGGCGTCCCTGGTGGTGCAGCGGTTAAGCACTGCACTGTGGAACTGTCGGCAGCAGCAACCTGAGTTCGACGCCCGGCTGGGGAGATTCCCACATTGCGCGGCAGACCTCTCCTGCCTCGCCTGCTGCTCCCCTCAGCAGTGTATTTCTGTCAATCTGCCTGTTCTGCTCCCACTGTGTCTCTGGTGAACCCTCTCACCACCCCACGCCTCTGGCCTGTACCCCAGTTTGTATGCATAAATAATCTTAAAAAAAACAAAAAAGAGGTAAGAAATGGCAACAGAGGGCCTCCCTGTGGTGCAATGGTTTTAAGTCTCAGCACCATGAAGCTGTCCACAGCCACTGCAGCACGAGTTTGATCCTAGCCAGGAGCTTCCCACATGGCACAGCAGACCTCTCCTATCTCGCCTACTGCTCCCCTCAGCGGTGTATTTCAGTTGATTTGCCTGTTCTGCTCCCCACTCTGTCTCTGGTGAATCCTCTCACCATCCCACACCTCTGGCCTACACCCCAGTTCTTGTATGCATAAATGAATCTTTAAAAAAATATATGGCAACAGAACTCAGCTTCTAGTCTCATCCATGATCCTTGGAATCCCTAAGAAAAATTAATCTCTCTAGGAGATACTGAAAGGCAATTTTTTAAAAAAATTTTGTTCATTTTTTGCATGGTTTGCTTTTTCCCCTCAGGAGTAATTCCTGCAAAATTCCCACCATCAGATCACCTGTGAACCATCACCATAGTCTCTTGTGCTCTTCCCTTCCGTTTTGACCCCTCTCCTCACCCATTCCCTGCTAGCAATACAGGTCTTGGATTTATAGTTTGCCTGCTAGTTTTGTCTTTTTTTTTTTTTCTGACCCCTTGTTCAGTTTCCCTATAGTCCTCCTGTAAGTGAAACCCTTCGATACTTCCCCTTTTCCTTGTGACTTATGAAATGCAATTCTTGAACATGTTCAATGTAGAATTCTTTTCAGCTATGGCTCTGCTTTCTTTAGGTATGAGCAAAAAAGAACTCATAGAGAGAGCAGATTCATGACTGCCAATCCGCCAATCCTGGAGGATGGGCAAATGGGAAGTGACTGCTTAATGGACAGGACTCCACTTGGGGTAATGAAAAAGACTGGCACTAGATAGTGAAGATAACGGCATAATGTCACAGTTGTACTAAGTGCCACTGAACTGTACACTTTGAAAGGTTAAAGTGGTAAATCTTATGTGTATTTTACCATAATAAAAAACTCATGAGTGTCTCCTAAGGACCTAAGGTATGGAAAACATCCACTGGTTGTGTTTAGCGTATACAGGAACATAAATATAATTAAAACTCATAACAACTTCAAAGGGAGTCTCCAAATAATTTTCTTTAGTAAGCCACTCTGGCAGAGTAAGATAATTGACAGGACCCAGCCCATTGTGACTTCATAAGCACTCAGTCACCACCACCCCCAATCCCAGCCCCCTCAGTCTGCAAGAATGAAGCACTCAGATTACCACAGAACATATTTCAAATAGTTTAATTTTAAAAATATTCTATTCAGTGCTAAAATATGTCTTCACTCACTGTTACCCATTTCCATTTTCTTAAACTTTTTTGAAACAAAAAATAAAATCACAGAGTTCAATTAAACATGCAGATTTCAAAGAAAAGGGAACTTTCTAGGAAGTCTGAGCTGAAGGAGTACTGTGGGTGATGGGTACTGTCCTCAAATTCTTGCTGGGGCAGCGTTTGTGGCAGAAGGGTACTGAGGCGGGGGTCCTGGAATGAAATGTACAGGTAAAAATGGGGAAAGCTGCGTGTATGTGTGTGTTGGAAGGAAATGGTTATGGCAAGAAACAAAGGACTGTCACCAGCTAAAGAGCCCACGAGAGGAGGCATAACCTCAGGAATGGGCAGAAGCGCCAAGACAGCAAGAAATCTATATGGACTGTCCTGCCCTCATGTGCAGAAAAGCCCATCCCTTCCTGGAGGAGACCCTTCCCTCCAAAGTCTTTACCCAGTCATTCTCCAACAGCATCTGACAGGGCCCTGGCCCTATGGGAAAGGCCATGAATCAATCTACAGTCTCCATTTAAGTTCAAGTAACCCTAGGCATTCTCTTCTCAGAAGGTGCCTTCCACATCTCTTTCCTCTCGTAGAAGTGCCAGCAGCTCAGTCCAGAGATCCTGGAGCAGAGACTGCTACCTGGAGGTGACAGATGAACCTTAGAATGACTGATGCTCCAGCCTCCCTGGGTTGCGAAAAGGACATGAGTGCTCCTCTTCTCAGGAGCAAGCAGACACAGGTGCCAAGGATGGGAAGATGATGCTACAACCCCAAGTCCTATGTCAGCCTTCCAGTCCAGAAGGCTCCTAGGTACAGACTCTGGACCCCAGTGCTTGCCCTTACCCCAGCAACACAGCACGGCCAGAACCAGAATGCAATAAATAGAGGTGGGGGCCAGGAGGCGAAGCGCACCAAGACTGTGCTAGCTTTCTGAAGCTGTCTGCGGCACTGCAGGTTGGTCCACACAGAAGCGTTTCAGAGGCGGGGCACCTGAGTCTTCCTCTTCCTCAGTAATCTATGAGCAGTCAGAACATGGAGTTATAGGCCATCCCTCTGAGCCAGAACTTTCCCATCCACCCTAATTACAACCCTAGAGCCCACCTCTACCTTCTCCCAGATGACCAAACTTCTTCCCCTGCCTTACAACCTGAAGATACTGGCTTCCCTTGCTGCCTCTGCACCTTACTAAGGACAGTTGATGCTACAGAGCTGGTTCACATCAATAAAGTCCTTTTTTTTTCCCCTAGAAATGGGGAAACTCCTTACCTGTGTCTCTAGCGGAACTGGTTCTTCCTTTGTGAGGGTGGGAGGTTCATCGGCAACTTCTGAGGCAGGAAGGGAGGGCTCTGAAAAAAAACCACCAAGGTCAGCATTACTGCAGGACCTCCTAAGATGGCGATTCCTACCTCTCTACCTTCATCTGGGGCAGCTTTCCTATGAGCCATGTGTGGGTTCCTTGGTGAAGAGGCTACAATGGCTGGAGAATCAATATATTACTCACAGGATATAATGTGAAGAACATAAACTCTGACATCCAGATACACCAACTACTACCTATGTGGTCTTGGACAAGCAATGTAAGCTTTCTCAGTCTCTACTATGGAGATAATATGGCCTCCCTGGTGGCACAACAGGTTAAGAGCAACACTGTGGAGCTTTCAGCAGCGACGGTGCGAGTTTGATACCCGACTGGAGAGATTCCCACATGGCCCAGCAGACCTCTCCTGCCTTGCCCGCTGCTCCCCTCAGCAGTGTATTTCGGTCAATCTGCCTATTCTGCTCCCCACTCTGTCTCTGATGAGCCCTCTCACCGCCCCACACCTCTGGCCTGCACCCCAGCTTGTATGCATAAATAAATATTTTAAAAAATAGTAATAATAAAATGGAGATAATAGCTGCTCTCCCACAGAGGTTTTGAGGGGATTATACTCAATGTCAAATATAAAAAGAGCCTTACAGGCAGCTAAGCACTCAATTGTGTTGCTAGTTTCCTTCATTATGTGAGAGGGTAAAATACAACCATCCCCCAAAATGCCCCAAGCTGTTAGCAAATGGCAAAAGACTGCCAGGCCTAGGGATACACTCTCTAAAGAGAATTTAAGAACAAAAGGGACTGATGGCCCTTCCAAGAGGTTGTTCTGGGTCAAAAGAAACTCACCCTCAAGGATCTCCTGACCCAGTGTAGGGGGCTGGGAGTCGTCTGTGCGGAAGTCAGAGGTGTGTGCTGGGCTCAGAGACTCACTCTGCTGGGGACTGGGGCTTGAGTTGGTACTGCTGTCCACCTTGAGCTGATAGACATCAGACACAGAACTCTGGTTGCTGTTTTCATCTGAAAATCAAACACAACAAAGGCAACAGCTGAGGACAGTAATTTTCCTCCAGAATAACTCAGTAGAGCGCCAAGGGCCTTCTGTCTCCTTAGGCAGCCATGGACACAACCCAGCACAATGATCCCTGCTGCAGACACTCCCTGAACCGAGGAAGACACTCCTCAGGCTTCTGTGAGCTACAACTATCAAGTTTACACTGATTAGTTTAAGCATTTCCTGTTTCATGGAGTGTATGCTGAGCACCAGACACAGCCAGAATCCTTAAGTTTATGCAGTATTTGTAGTTCAGGAATGTCAGGAGATGCTATTTAATCCCTTCTTTTTTACCAGCCAATTACAAAATGAATCTGGTATTACTTCACTGTCCAATGAAAGACAGAGACATAACTGTGCCTCCCAATCCTTCCCATATCACAACAAGTATAGAAAATGATGCGATCTGTCTGGCACTCTTGGTTGTTTGAAGAGGGGGTAGTGTCTGGAGGTGATCAGTTCAAGCCCTCCAGCTGCCCAGACTCCACCTGCCTCAAGTCTCAAGGGATTTCCACTTGAGAAGCTCTGTCTGAAGGTTAAAAATCACCAACTCATTAAAAAAAACACAGGAGTTAACAACTTCCTCTCCCTTACTTCCAGCAGCAGTCACCAAATCTGATTCATCTTCATCCTCTGATACCACCGGTGTTCCTCCATTCCTCTCCTACTGCCTGAGGTCGGGCCTCATTATCTCTAGTCTGGCCTCCCACAACAGTCACCTAACTACCCCCTTTCAGTCTCATACACTCCAAACTGTACATCACACTGCTGCCGGAGTGATAAAACTTCAGTGGTTCCCCCTTGCCTAAAGGATAATTTCAAATTCCAGTGCTTACTGGGACAGATGTTAGACGGCCCTATTGCAATCTACAAAGTCCTTTCAAGCTCTAGCCACTCCCTGCCGTTTTCCCCTACATACTTTTGGTTCCATTTGAGCTAGACCCAAACTCAAGAGCGACTTTAGGCACAAGCATCGCTGCCCATCTGCTCCTTCTTCTGGTATGACTATCTCTTTCTGGTCTTCCTGGAAAGTCCCTATACCAGCGAAAAATACAGCTTGAGCATTACATCCTCCCAGAGCCCTGTGTCCCATGGTTCCCCAGGTGCAAATGATTACCCTCTTGCATGATCCTACTGTATCTTGTGCACACCTACATTTACTATTTTACATACCAGTTGCCTTCCAATAAATTCCACATAGGCAGGCCTGTGACTTACTAGTCCTTGAACCTACAATACAGTATCTAATAGGACCTGACACATAGTAGGAGTTCATTAAATGTTCACTGAAGGAATGAAAAGGATGAAATGGTGACCAGACTAAGGAAGTGGAGCTTCGCATCTTCTAGAGACTTACGATTACTGAACACCCCACACACAGCTAAAGAGAAATTTCCCCTTGTATGCTCCTTCCTACATGTACTCTTGGTAGGGTTGGAGGAGACGGTAGGAGGGGCTAATGACTTGCTCCAGGTCTAGTTAGGAAGAGAGTATCATAAGCTCTTTCCATCTTTTCCTCCTACAAAGACTACTATCTCCCACACTAACAGAGAAGTAGCATTTTTCATTATGAAAAAGAATAAAGCTCCATCACTTCTGAGTTTGGCAAACATTTTTCTCCTGAGCATCAGTCCTCTTCAATAGGGATGAAAATAACTGCCTGGTGTATAACACAGGATGATGCAAGGATAACAGTGAGAAACTGAAGTGACCATGCTCTGTGATCAGTAACTGCCACGGAGGTGTAAGAAAGGTAATATGGGACTGCAGTGCTAAATCAGGCAGGACATTTACGAAGACTAGTTGAGGAAGCAGAATTTGGACTAACAGTGGCTAGGCAGATGTATGGTTTCAGGGAGCCTATTCTAAGACACTATCACAAAATATACAGTGTAAAGAAAGTTTTCTGATCCAGAAAATAAGGACCTAGCAAGGAGTCTGTCACTAGTTAAGTGACTTTAGATACCTAATTCCACATCTCTAAGTCTCAGATTCCTTAAATGGAAATATTTAAGGACAGTATCTACCTTGCAGGATAATTTGAGGTTTAAATGAAAAGACATGTAAAGTGCCTAGCAAGATACCAGCAAAACTTAGGCACTGAAATAATATATAGAACTATTCTTCTCATTAATGGGTTCATCTAAGTTTTCAATTTCCTGCAAGGAAGAGTAAGGATGCAACTCACCCTGGAATTCAAGAAGGAGAGAGGAATTGGCTGAGGCATCAGAGGGAAAGCCATTAGGTTCCCGGGCTGCTGAACTGTTCGATTTTGACTTTTCTTTCTAGAAAAGGAAAAAAAGAGGAATATGACAGAGCCAAGCAGGAGACTCATAGCGAGGGAGGATACTATCTGGACCACCACAGTGGTCTGTATTAGGTTGGAATAGGAATAATGACAATGGTTTGAAAATCCAGGATCAAAGGAGTAACAGAATCCTGGCAAGGTGTCCCAATCCTCAATGTCTCTATCTGTAAAATGGACCTTCCTGGCTCTAAGAGCATGAAAAGGTGAGAGACAGATACATAAACATCTACTGGAGCTATGAGTGGCATTTTGCCTCTGCCCTCATCAAAAAGCCCCCTAGCCTTTCCATGGGTGGATAAGCAAGAATCTTAATATACTCATTTGAGAAAGATTCCTTTTTAGTAGCACAGCAGAAAAACAAAAGTGAAAGATCTCTGAATAGACAAAGAAAGAAGTCACTTTACATGTAGTGCAGGCAAGGACAGGAGAAAGGGGCCCCTGCTAACACTCTATTCCTGACCAATCAATCCCATTCAAAATGATCACCCCATATCTATCTTTACCTGTTACATTATTTCTTTCAAGCAGGCTGCAGATCACTCAAATGGGGAAACCACAGTGGAAGATAAATACTAGTATGCCACAAACAAACCTATCCCATCAAGAAAAGTAAGCAATCCAAGCATTTGCCAATTAGAGCAATCCAAAAACCAAAAGTTTAAATCTGGGTAATCTCAAACTTACTAATTCATATTTTTTATACATACCTATGCATCATACATGCATTGTACTATCAGTACAATTTACTGTTAAGAACTATCAGTTGTACCTCTGCAATAAATTAACTACACATATTTATACGTCTTTCCCTTAGTTTTTCATATGCAGATGTTTAATGTAATTACTTGTTACCATTTTACAGCATAAGCAATATAACCATAATTTTAATAGCTGCATAGTATCCCATTTCCCTTAATCACTTACTATTAGATATTTAGTTTTAGCTTATTTAGGGTCATGTTTATTGCCACAAGGAATAAAATCACAACACTCAACTATAACTTTTATCTGGAATTTTTATTTGCATAAATTTGCAAAAAAAAAAACAACTTTGAGATCAAGAATTTTTCTTGAAATACTTGTACTATGTCACTTTCTAAAAGGATGGTGATAATATATACGGTATACTAGTACAGCATCCATGCCAACATTTAACTTTATTATTATTTTTCTAAGAATCACATATTTATTTTAATGACTCTGTGTTCATGTAAAGTATTCACTACAGGAAATTATGAAAATACAGAAAAATACTTGTGCAATTAAAGACAACTTTACATGTATTTGTAGGAAAATGCATCAAGATATATTATTAGAACTTGCTTCCCCTCTCCCATTCATCAATATTCAAAACACTACCCCAACTGAGTAATTTTCTACATTTTTTATAATGCTTTCAAAGCTTCACATGAGCACACACTAGTCAATGAGTTCTCTATAATAGGATCTTTATTTTGCTTGCAATTTTTAAAAACTATGAACAATTCTGTAATGCTTTACACTTTAGATGTACTTTGTATATTACCTTCTGAGCATAAATTTCTAGCAATAAAACTTTAAATCAAAGAGGGCCTCCTCGGTGGTGCAGCGGTTAGGAGGTGCGCTGCGGAGCTGTGGGCAGCCGCGACGCCCAGCGGGGGATATTCCCACATGGCTCAGCAGACCTCTCCTGCCTCGACAGCTGCTCCCCTCAGCAGTAGGTTTCTGTCGATGTGCCTGTTCTGCTCCCCGACTCTGTCTCAGGTGAACCCTCTCACTGCCCCTCCCCCTCCGCCTCTGGTCTGTACCCAGCTTGCATGTATAAATAAGTAAATCTTTAAAAAAAAAAAACAACTTTAAATGTTTCTTTTTTCCCTCACCTTTATTCTGGTACAATTGACAAAATAATAGACTATTTAAAGTATTCAGTGTAGCGATCTGATACATGTATACACTGTGAAAGGATTCTCACCATCCAGTTAACTAACACATCCATCACTAAAAGCATTTAAATATACTTCTCCGATCAACTTCACCTGTATAAATTAAATTGTGCCAATTTATTTTCCCATAAGGAATGACCCACTCTCTTGTATCTTTCACATTTTCCTCTACCAATTCAGCCCTCATTGTTTTCTATTTCTCCTAATCCAACAGGTTACTGCTACCAATTTAGGAGCCAGCACAGTACCATGGACCACGGAGAGTAAACTGATACTGATGGACCTTGGCACCCAGTTCAGCAACCAAGACTGTGAGAAGTCTTTGAGGAGACAAAGGACTGTGCCCTGAGGAGGAAGAATGCAAATTAGGAAAGGGCCAGGATTTCTTAAGTGCAAAAGGATGGAGCCTTTTTAGCAATGTCCTTCCTCCACATATACATCCTGCCCAAGAGATTTAACTGCCTGACCTTTGGCTTTTATGGTAAAGACATCACTAAGGTTAGGGTTGGATGAAGAATAACAGTGGCTTTAGCTTCCCCTCAACTTTTATCCTTCCATTCTTTGGGCTTAGCAGTGATAAGAAAGGAGGCTGCTTCCAGGAAAAGAGAGCAGTTCCCTGGGAGTCAGAAGATGAAATGGAAAATGGGAAAGGTTAAACTTTAAAGCTACTCCATCCCCAAAATTCTTTTAGCAGAGGGAAAAAGGAGAGTTCAGGGTCTTATTCTCCTCTTAAATTTCGTATTACTAACCAAGGCAGCTCAGAGTTCCAAGGGACTAAAAGATGAGTAAACAGAAAAAGCTAACAGACATTAGAGAAAAACAGGCATCATGAACAACAATAAGCAGAGTAAGCTGCAGCAGAAGCTGACTAGCGGGACAGGAGAATTTAAACAATTTTAAGGCTCCTCAGAAAGATAAAATGACACTGAAAAGATATTTTGAACAAGAACCAACTGAAAAAATATGATATAAAAAACATAATAGTTCAGGGACTCCCTGATGGTATAGGAGTTAAAGTCTCAGCACTATCAAGCTATCAACAGCCACTGCCACAGAGTTCAATCCCCGGTGAGGGAGCTGACCCACATGGCACAGCAGATCTCTCCTGTTTTGCCCACTGCTCCCCTCAGCAGTGTGTTTCAGCAGACCCGCCTGTTCTGGTCCCCACTGTCTCTGGTGAATCCTCCCACCCCCTGCAACTCTGCCCTACACCCTAATTCTTGTATGCATAAATAAATAAAAATATAATATTTCAAAGTAATTAAATGAATTTAAAAGCACAGATAGAGCTGACATGATTTTTTTTTTTTAGTGGAAGAACAGGGGTTAGGCCAGAAGTACAGGGCGGTGAGAGGATCTGTAACTGGGCTGAGTCCCAAGTCCAGTAAACATGGTGCCCCTGGAGGGGTTTGCTGTTGAGAATGAATAGCCCCAGGTAAAATGCTAAGTTTGCATTTTGGGGCAGAGTTTCTGATGAAAAATAAAAGGGACTGAAGGAGAAGGAGATTCAGTCGCCATGATGTAGAAAAGGAAAAGGCAGTCGCCATGCTGAAGGAATAGAGGAAGCAATCGCCATGATGTAGAAATGAAAAGAGGCAGAAAATGTAGCCGCCAAGATTGAGAGTTTGGAAATTAGATGCCAGAAGTTTTGAGCCAGGATATGGATTAAGCATTTTTGGAATCTTCAGTGACTTTGGGGGCCAGCGACTTTGGAGGCTTTGTAAGTAGCCGAGCAACGGAAACTGCTCCCAGTTTTGTCTTTACGGCAGTCGAAGGAAGAAGGCAGCGGCCCGAAGCTGGCGCCTTCCTAATTGCATTAGTGCAGTTTGTTGGGCCGTCTGGCTGCTGTAGTTGCTGTTTGCAGTATTGTTGGCCTGGTGCTGCACTGGGGCACCATGGCAGTTCCGGGAGCATCTCCAGTTGTGTTCTGTGTTGTCCTTGTGAGTTGGAACCTGGCCTACAGTCTGATTATTGCGCATCCACAGAAAAAGGAAGACGCCATTTTGGAAATGTGGCCTATTGTTTGGAAGAGGAGCTCCATGTCAGCAGTGGCGGGAAGGCGCCACCTTTGTTACTTTTCTGGGACTTGACAGAATAGACGTTGCTTTAAGTAAGGTAAACGGCCATATGTTGACTTCAGTAATTCTTTGCTTTTCCCTGTTTGTTAAATAAATCCCATTGTTATTGTTCCCTAAGCCTGAGTAGTCTTGCAATTGCGCACGCAGGTGCAGAACCAAGATAGTGACCGGTAAGCAATTTGGGCACTGCCTTGTCCAATTTTTGTAGCCCCATTTGCGTGCTATCAGATTCACCAGAGACAGAGTGGGGAACAGTGGGTGAGACAGGAGAGGTCTGCTGCGCCACATATGGGTTAGCTCCCTAGCCAGGGATGCAACTCAGGCTGTAGCGGTGATAGCTAGAAACAGCTGAGATTAATAAGCAAAAACTGGGTAGAGATATCAGAAGGCATTAGGAGAAAAATAAAAATGAAATGAATGACAGAAAAGTTAAGAATACAGAAGCTAATATATAAGCATTACAGGATATCCATTCTTACAGAAATCCTAGGAGTTCAAAACTAGAAGAAATTCTAAAAGTTAACAGGAATACAAAAGATTACCCACAAACAATCAAGGATTAGACTGACATCACTTTTCTCAACACCACCACTAGAAGCATAATTGAGTAACAGCTTTAAAATACTGAAAGAAAATATTTTTGAAATTTGAATTTCATACACAGATACAATGATCAATTAAACATGAAACTAAAACAAATATATTTTCAGGAATAAAAAATATATTTTTGGAAAGTTTTCTCCACAAAAGTCCTCTTTAACAAAACTTTTAAAGGATGTATGCCAGCAAGAAGAGAAATTAATCTAGAAAGCAGTAAGAAATAAGTTGCAAAGAGTTAGTAAATAATCAGTAAAGTTTACTTTGTCTAAATAATCGGTGACTAAAACAAGAAATACCTACAAAATTCTGAAATGAATTCCAGTCAAAACTAAGGACAGGGTAGGGAGGAAAGTGGGGATGAGATAGAAACAAGAGGTGGTTAAATGTATTATGGGTGTTTTCAGATTCACAATGAAAACACAGATTTTGAAAAGCTTTATATATATATATATATATATATATATATATACACACTGACAGGGGAAAACAGTGAGTATAAACTTTTAAGTGAGAAGTAGCCAACAGAAAAATAAAAAATAGAATGTAGAATTTTCAAATCAGTAAAGGTAAACCTGTCCATTCAACCTCAGGTAGAAATTTTTAAAAAGTGTGTTACAACAGAAATCATAATTCTTCTTCATATAATTTTTAGGTGGTCACATTTTCCCAACACCTGACAATTAAATGCGTCACACAAGCTATTCTGAATAAACACTGTAGTAAGTATGTGGTCTGAGACAATTTCTAAGAAGCTCCTTCAAGACTATTTGCCCATCCTCCAGAACTCCTCCTGCTGCCTAGAACATGAATGTTAAGAATGGACCTTAACTTTGAGATCTGAGATAAAAAATGGAGCAGAGGAATAAGGGAGCTGTTATATAAATAGTATAATAGGGCTTTAGTTTTTTTTTTTTTAAAGATTTATTTATTTATGCATACAAGCTGGGGTACAGGCCAGAGGCGTGGGGTGGCGAGAGGGTTCACCAGAGACAGAGTGGGGAGCAGAACAGGCAGATTTGTGGAAATACACTGCTGAGGGGAACAGCAGCGAGGAGAGGTCTGCCGCGCCATGTGGGGAATCTCCCTGGCCTGGGGTAGAACTCGTGTTGCTGCAGCCGACAGCTCCATAGCGCAGTGCTTAACCACTGAGCCACCAGGGAGGCCCCAATAGGGTTTTAGTTTTGCAGATGAAGAGTTTTAGAGACTGGTGGCACAGTATGAATGTACTGATCTGAACCTAAAATATGGCTAAGTATAAAAATGGAAATTCCTTATGTCCTAGCAATATCTCTATTAAGTATTTATATAAATAATCTGAAGACTCTAATACAGATATTTATCTACACCTATGTACACAGTGACAATGTGCACAATTGCCAAGGCATGGAATCAACCTAAGTGCTCTTCAATAGACAAGTGGACAAAGAAATCATGGAATATCATGGAATATATACTCAATGGAACATTACACAGCTGGAAAAAGGATGAAATAGAGGCATCTGACTAAAATGGACAGAACTGGAGGTTATATTATTAAGTGAAATAAGTCAAAAAATGAAACACAGATATAGGATGGCTTTACTCATCACAGAATATAAATAATAAAATAAACATACACAGGCAAGGCCTCCCTGGTGGCACAAGGGGCTAAGTCTCAGCACTATCAAGCCATCAGCAGTCACTGCAGCACAAGTTCGATCCCCAGCCAGGGACCTGACCCACATGGCGCAGCAGACCTCTCCTATCTCACCTGTTCCTCCCCTCAGCAGTCTATTTCAGTAGATCTGCCTGTTCTGCTCCCCACTCTATCTCTGGTGAATCCTCTCACTCCACCCCACTTCCACACCTCTGGCTCTTGTATGCATAAATAAATAAATCTTAAAAAAAAATACTCTCCCTGGTGGTGCAGCGGTTAAGCGCTGCGCTGTGGAGCTGTCGGCAGCGGTGACCCAAGTTCGACACCCAGCCAGGGAGATTCTCCCATGGCCCAGCAGACCTCTCCTGCCTCGCCCGCTGCTCCTCTCAGCAGTGTACTTCAATCTATCTGCCTGTTCTGCTCCCCGCTCTGTCTCTGGTGAACCCTCTCGCCGCCCCACGCCTCTGGCCTGTACCCCAGCTTGTATGCATAGATAAATAAATCTTTAAAAAAAAATACACAGGCAAAACACAGTAGGAATGTATCTTGAATTCAGTCAAAGAGCATAGTGGTTGGACCTCCAAGGTGGCCTAAGGGTTAAGTCTCAATGTTATCACCCTTAAGGCCTGAGTTCAATCCCAAACAGGGAGCTAACTCACATATGGTACAGCTAAGGCCTGAGTTTGATCCCCAGCCAGGGAGTTAATCCACATTTGGTGCAGCAGGCCTCTCCCATCTCGCCTGCTGCTCCCCTTAGCAGTATATTTCAGTCAATTTGCCTGTTCTACTTCTACTCTGTCTCTGGTGAATTCTTTCACCCCCACAGCTCTGGCCTACACCCCAGTTCTTCTACATGAACAAGAAAAGAGATTACCAGAGGGAATGTGGAGAGGGAGGAGGGGATGGAGGAGGGGTATTAGCATAGGAAATTTGGTGACTGGTAAGTGGAAAATGTACACATATGGAAGAGCAAAAAGGTAACGCCAAAAAATAAAAACAAATTTTTTTAAACGGCTAAAATGGTAAGTTTTGTGGTATATGTATTAAACCCCAACTAAAATAAAAAAGTATAAAAAGTAGTTCATATACAAGGATATGAAGAGAGTCATTGCTTTCTAAAAAAAATTTAAAGGGAAGAGAACAACAGTTGGTTAGAAGAAACCTGGGTCCCCTGGATATCCTTGGAGTAGACTGTCACACCAGCCCTGGATGCACACTCTGTTCCTCTGAGAAAAAGAATAAAACTTCTTTCTTAAACCATTGTTATTTTGATTTTTCTGTTACCTATAGTTAACCCTACACATAATATACCCAATAAGGAGAAACTATAGAATATACCTAGATCACATAAGAAGTTCCACATAATTCCAAGAACTAAAAATAGAATTCCATACCAGTCAGACTTGAATCAAGTAACATGTATCTGAAGAGGTATGAACATGTATTGCTGAATCACAGTTTCATAGACCAATGTGACATCAATAAATAATAATACAATTAAGGAGGCTCCCTGGTAGTGCGGGGGTTAAAGTCTCAGGCCCTCAAGCTACCACTAGCCATTGAGTTTGATTCCCAGCCAGGGAGCTAACCCACAGGGTGCAACAGACCTCTCAACAGACCTGTCTTATCCACTGCTCCCCTCAGCAGTGTATATCAGCAGACCCTCCTGTTCTGTTCCCCACTCTGTAACTGGTGAATCCTCTCACCCCCTGCACCTCTGGCCTGGACCCCAGTTCTTATATACATAAATTTAAAAAATAAATCTTAAAAAATAATAATACATTAAAATATGAATCAAAAGAAGACTGGGTAGAAAATGAAATGTCAGACAAAACAGAATTTGAGGTGAAAAAAGGTTTGACATAAGGGACATCATACACTGGTAAAAGGAATGACAGATCAAGATGATATAACAATCACTACATAAATATACAATCATCAAAAATAAAGTTTCAAACTACATATAGAAGCAAACTTCAAATAACAACTTCACACACTCTTCTCAGAAACATATAAAGCAAACATGCAAAAAATAAGCCATAGATGCAGAAGATGTGGATTACCAGATAAATGCTTCAGCTGATTAACTGTATAGAATATATCTGCTTTAGTCACAAGTGAATGGTCCAAAAATCAATCATATACCTAGATCACATAAGAAGTTCCAAATAATTCCAAGAACTAATATCCTACCTTTTCAACAAACACCAGCTTAAAAAAAAAAAAATCTCACATGTCTGGAAACTAACCTCATTCTATTAAAAAATCTTTGGGTTTAACTGGATACCAAAGAGGAACTTAAAAAAAACCTGATAGCTGAGTGACAATATCGAAGACTTTCTGACATTCATGTATGTTAAAATTTGTGGAGAAGAACTAAAGTGAAATATATTGAAAAGAAAAGAAAAAAGAACATGCTAGGGCATTTACTATAAGAAAAAGAACAAGAGTTAACCCTGTTTTTTAAAAAAGGAAATATCAATGGCAAAACTAATGAAATAGAGAACAAGTAAGACAAATATTAACAGAAATTACAAGATGATTCTTTGTAAAGATATTACCAGTCAACAAGACAGATCTTATCACAGAAGTACAAACAACAACTGTGAAAAATGCAAAATAATTACCAATACAACATAGACTTTATTTATTTATTTATTTATTTGTAGAAGAATTAGGGTAGTAGGCCAGAGTGCAGGGCTAAGAGGATTCACTAGAGACAGAGTGGAGAGCAGACAGAGTGGGGAGCAGAATAGGTAGAGCTACTGAAATATACTGCTGAGAGGAGCAGCAGGGTGAGGCAGGAGAGGCCTGCTCTGCCATATGTGGATTAACTTCCTGGCAGGCAATTGAACTCAGGCCTTAGCTTGCTAGTGCTGAGACTTAACCCTTAAAGCCACTAGGGAGGCCCCTCAACATAGACTTTAAAGTACAAAAGGATATTATACAAAACTCCACCAGAACATTTGAAAGCTCTGATCCATGTTCTTCAGCAGAGGTACTACTGGCTTTTGAGACAGGCACTTGTCATAACTAAATTTCTCCTGGCAGAAAATCTGGTCCCACTGGAAACAAAAAATGCCCTCCTCATTTTTCAACTACTACTGAGGAGGTGGGGGAAGGAGGAGGAGCACTGGCCCCTAATAAAGAACCAATGGCTTATCAGGAATGGATAAATGTCTGGAATATATCAAACAGCAAAATACAAAGAAAGAAAGTAAGTCTAAACACATCAATTATCAATAATGCCACTGTAATGATAATCATCCCTTCTTCTCACCCCACAAAGTGCCAGAAGGTACTTAATAGTTCTATCAAACTTTACCCTGGTAGACAAGCTGTTCTACAAATCAAAAGAGGGCAATCTGCTTTATTCAATTTAGGAGACGGGTATAATCTTTTTTTTTTTTTTAAATGCATACAAGCTGGGGTACAGACCAGAGGCGTGGGGCAGTGAGAGGGCTCAGCAGAGACAGAGCAGGGAGCAGAACAGGCAGATCGACGGAAATACACTGCTGAGGGGAGCAGTGGCGAGGCAGGAGAGGTCTGCTGCGCCATGTGGGAATCTCCCCGGCCGGGCATCGAACCTGCATCGCCACGGCCACAGCTCCACAGAGCAGCGCCCAACCGCTGTGCCACCAGGGAGGCCCCCCCGAGGCTGGTATAATCTTAATACAGAAATAAGTTCTTGGGCCTCCCTGGTGGCGCAGCAGTTAAGCGCTGCGCTGTGGAGCTGTAGGCAGCGGTGACGCGAGTTCGACACCCAGCCAGGGAGAATCCCACATGGTGCGGCAGACCTCTCCTGCCTTGCCCGCTGCTCCCCTCAGCAGTGTATTTCTGATTTGCCTCTTCTGCTACCGGCTCTGTCTCTGGTGAACCCTCTCGCCGCCCCACGCCTCTGGCCTGTACCCCAGCTTGTATGTTAAAAAAAAAAAAAGAAAGAAGTTCTTGCCCACCTCTGACTATGCAGGTGCCTCTTTTTTTCCTTCTCCTTTTCATAATAAACCTGCCCTTTTAAAATGCAAAAGAGGGCCCTCCCTGGTGGTGTAGCAGTTAAGCACTGCTGCTCTGTGGAGCTGTCCACAGCAGCAAAGCTCAAGGCAAAGCGCAAAGCGAGTTCGATGCCCAGCCGGGGAGACTCCCACATGGTGGGGCAGACCTCCCTGACCTCTCCTGCCTCACCCACTGCTCCCCTCAGCAGTGCATTTCCATAGATCTGCCTGTTCTGTTCCCCACTCTGTCTCTGGTGAACCCTCTCGCTGCCCCACACCTCTGGCTTGTACCCCAACCTGCATGCAAAAATAAATAAATCTTTAAAATAAAATGCAAAAGAAAAGAAAAAAGAAAACAAAGATAGCCTAATAGGATTATACGCTTGGGCCTCCCCGGTGGCGCAGCGGTTGAGCGCTGCGCTGTGGAGCTGTCGGCAGCAGCGATGCGAGTTCAACGCCGGGCGGGGAGAATCCCACATGGTACGCAGACCTCTCCTGCCTCCCCGCTGCTCCCCTCAGCAGTGTGTTTCTGATCTGCCTGTTCTGCTCCCCGCTCTGTCTCTGGTGAACCCTCTCGCCACCCCGCGCCTCTAGCCTGTACCCCAGCTTGTATGTATAAATAAATAAATGTAAAAAAAAAAAAAGACTTAAAAAAAAAAGATTATAGGCTCATTTTACTTATGAACAAGCAAATAGCTTAAAGGAAATATTCATGAATTGACTGCAACATTATATGGGGGAGAGAGGGGAGTGGAGTCTATGTCCAAAGGAGAACTTAAGAATCCAGAATATGGGGCCTCCTTAGTGGTGCAATGGGTTGAATCCAGCACTATGAAGCTATCCAGAGTCACTGCAGGAAGAGTTCGATCCCCAACAGGGGAGATTCCCACATGGCACAGCAGACCTCTCCTGCCTCACCTGCTGCTCCCCTCTGCAGTGTATTTCATTCAATCTGCCTGTTCTGCTCCTCACTCAGTCTCTGGTGAATCCTCTCACCCCCCACCCCACCCCTCACACTTCTGGCCTACACTCCAGCTTGTATGCATAAATAAATAAATGTTTTTAAAAAAAGAATCCAGAATATTTCAACATCAGAAACTTTATCCATAATATATTTGATATAATTGTATTAACATTTCAGTAAATACAGGAAAATCAGCTGATAAAGTCTAACATCTTTTCATATTTTTTTATAAAGCTTTAATTTGAGCATGAGTGAAACTGTCTTCTCCCTTTGATCATTTAGCAATATATACGAAATTGCTTTCTTGTTCCCATATTTATTCATAATTTTAAAATAAAATTTACTGATTTTTTGAATTATAAAAAATTCGCAGTTGAGGGAAGTTTTTTTTTAACTGCCAACTGCTTTTTCACTTATTTTTTGCATTACCGTTTCTTTGTTAAATAATTGTGTAACATTTCACTGATAATAACACACTTAATACCCTTTTTTTTTGATATTTAAGTTATTTCCAAAGTTTCATAACTTTATCTTTTTTAAAATATTTATTTATTTATGCATACAAGAACTGAGGTATAGGCCAGAGATGTGGGGGGCTGAGAGGATTCACCAGAGACAGAGTGGGGAGTAGAACAGGAGGATCTACTGAAGTACACTGCTGAGGGGAGCAGCAGGCCAAGCAGGAGAGGTCTGCTGCACCATGTGGGAAGCTCCCTGGCCGGGGATCGAATTCGTGCTGCAGTGGCTGCGGATAGCTTCATAGTGCTGAAACTTAACCTGTGGCGCCCCCAGGGAAGCCCAAGTTTCATAATTTTAATTTTTAATAAATTTTAGAACACTAAAAAGGGAATTTTTCATTTTGATAAGGCTATCGCCCCAAAAATCTCAGCAAAAAAGGAAATTCACCCTATTTAACAATTAGACATACACAAGGTTGACAGTAAATAAGTCATTCTGTTGCAGAGACGGACAAAACAACAAAATAGCTCAAAAACAGATACACAGATATGAAAATGGCATACAATAGAGGTGAAAAAACGATATTTAGTAAATATTAGGGGAAATGCCTCTTTATATAAAGGAAAAATTAAAATAGGGTCCATATTGCCACCAGTTAAAATAAAACAAAAAACCTTAAGGATTTGAAAGTTAAAATGATAAAGCTAACATAAAATATAAAATTCTTTATGATCATGGAGTGGAAAATAATTCTGAACAAGACCCAAAAAGTAAAAACCTTATGTAAGGGGGAAAATTGTATTAACACGACACAAAAACAATTAAATGAATCTGGGCCCCCTTCTTCAAAATACACAAAAGTCGATTCCAGGTACATTACAGATAAGAACAGAATAATAAGTTTGCAGAATATGGAAGAATATCTGTGGCTTCAAAGAAAAAAAAGATGTCTCAGAACATTTTAAAATACTAAAAATATCCATTTAAAAGTTTACATTGAAATTAAAAGCTTCTGAACTCTTTGTTTTCTGTTTGTTAAATAAATTTCATTGTTATTGCTCCCTACAAAAAAGGCCAAAAAAACCTTCTGCTACTCAAAGCAGCATTAAGAAAAACACAAAACAAGTCACAGAATGAAAAAGGTATGGTTAACATACAATAAAAAATAGATTTATGTGCAGTACCCAAAGAATCTCTACAAATTAGAAGAAAAAGACTACAGCCAAATACACATAAAACAGGCACTTGCTAGGAAATCCAAAAGACTACCAAACATGGGCCTCCCTGGTGGCGCAGCGGTTGAGCGCTGCGCTGTGGAGCTGTTGACAGCTTGCGACGCGAGTTCGATGCCCAGCCGGGGAGCATCCCACATGGTGCGGCAGACCTCTCCTGCCTCACCCGCTGCTCCCCTCAGCAGTGTATTTCTGATCTGCCTGTTCTGCTCCCCGCTCTGTCTCTGGTGAACCCTCTCGGCGCCCCACGCCTCTGGCCTGTACCCCAGTTTGTATGTATAAATAAATAAATCTTAAAAAAAAAAGTTATAATAGGAATAAATTTATAAAAAAAAAAGACTACAAAACATGGAAAAGGGGCTCAACCTCATTAGTAATTGCAGTTATTCATCAAATTAAAACCACAATGAGATATCTTTATATGTCAGTCTAACAATACCAACTGTTGATGAAAAGATAGAGCAATGAGAACTCCTCTGTTTCTGGTGGGAATATAAATTGGTACAAATGCTTTGGGAAACAGTTGAGCATTAGCTAGTTTAAGTTAAAATACCGATGACAAAGACCCATCAATTCCACATCTAGAAATATATCCACATACTGATTAAGAATGTTCACACTATCACTATTGCCCTAAACTGGGAAAAACCCAAATATCTACCTGCAGAAGAATCAGAAAAATTAATTGTAGCACAGTTCTATAAAGACATTCCATATAACAATGAAAGGAAATAAAAGAAGACAACATGCACAAATTTTACAGCGATGAAGTTATAATGCTGAGCAAAATAAAACACACAAAATAAATACATTATGACGCTGTTTACATAAAGCTAACAATGTTTACAAATGACCAGATAAGTGCTAAGAAAAGCAGAAGGAGAAGTGATTACCTCTAGAGCGGAGAGAGGGGGGATGTTGGGAAGAGTTGCACAGAAGTCTGGGAAGGGGGTTGGCAATTCTCTACTTTTTTTTTATGGGGGAGGTCTGCAAGGCTATTAGCTTTATATTAGCTATACTATACATTTTTATATACTTTTACCATTTATATACTTTCACAATAAAACAATTAGAAAAAAGGGCCTTCTAGGTGCCCAGGGATTAAAGCCTCAGCACTACCAAGCTATGCAGCCACTGCAGCATGAGTTCAATCCCCAACCAGGGAGCTAAGCCACATGGTGCAGCAGACTGCTCCTGTCTTGCCTGCTGCTCCTCTTCAACAGTGTATTTCAGTAGTTCTGCTCTCCACTCTGACTATGGTGATTCCTCTCATACCTGTGGCCCCCAACTCTGGCCTATACCCCTAGTTCTTGTATGCATAAATAAATCTCTTTTAAAAATTAGAAAAGTTAGAGACAATCTTGATTATAACCCAGGGATAAATGTGTGGCCACTGCATAGAAAGACAATATAATGCAAGGGTCAAAGGTAGTAACTATTTACAATTACAGAAACATGAAGAATTCTCAAAAACAAAAGAATAGAGGTTCATAGCAACAGAGGTTTACTGCACAATTCTATATATGGATATAAATTCTTTTTTAAATACACACGAAACAATATGCTATGTCTTTTCTCAAGAACACACAGATGTCAACTAAACCCATGAAAAAGTCACTGATAAAGGCATATATATATTGAACACACATAATACACTACAGTGGGTAGCTAACTAAAAAAAAGCAGGAATCAGCAAATTTCTTTTTTTTAAGGCCCTTTAGGGTCAGATAATAAATATTTTAGGCTCTCTGGACCATTAGGTCTTATGGCCACTACCCAACTCTGCCATTATAACTCAGAAGTTGGCACAGGCAACAATGAAACCAAATGGGCACTGTAGTATTTCAGTAAAATGCTGCTGACAATCACAGGGAATAGACCTGGGCTGTAGTTTGCCAGGTCCCAGAAAAGAGGAATAGGTTAAGGACTGGGGGGTAGTGTAACAGGGTGGTCCCCAGGAAAAGGGGAGGTTCCATTTTCCTTGCCCGGCCCAAGGGAGGGTGGAGCTGAGGAAAGAGAAGAAGCTGGAGAAGAGAGAAGACACTAGAGAGAGGAGACTGGAGAAGGAAGAAAGCAGGATGGTGAGCCAGAAGAGGCACAAAGAGCAGATAGACATGCAAAGAAGTTACACTGGCCTGGACTGATTGAAACAGACATGGGTGAGAGACCCCTGGGGAGCTTAACAATGGCAACCCTGACCTTGATTTTGATTTTGCTCTTTTCCTCACAGACTTGTCTGACTGTTTTTGACCCTTTTCTATGGGTCCCCACCAGAAGGTGTTTTAGACTCATGGCAGGCTTTCGGGCCCTCTTTGGGCCCCCATTTAGGTGGACTTTTACCCATGAGATGATGGGTAACAATGGGTGCTTGATTTTAAAACTATATTGTCTGTCTTTTTTGTATTGCACACTATATTAAAGTTTCTTTCTACTAAAGGTCTTACATGGGGGCCTCCCCGGTGGCGCAGCGGTTAAGCGCTGCGCTGTGGAGCTGCAGCGGCGGCGACGCGAGTTCGACGCCCGGCCAGGGAGAATCCCACATGGTGCGGCAGACCTTTCCTGCCTCGCCCGCTGCTCCCCTCAGCAGTGTATTTCTGATCTGCCTGTTCTGCTCCCTGCTCTGGCTCTGGTGAACCCTCTCGCCGCCCCACGCCTCTGGCCTGTACCCCAGCTTGTATGTATAAATAAAAAATAAATCTTAAAAAAAAATAAAATAAAATAAAAAAATAAAGGTCTTACATGTTTTGTCTTGATGTGACAGATGGCAGAACCTATACAGAGCGGACAGTCTGGGACTTCTGGGGTGCCCCTCTCCCTGCCCTGCAACAGTAGGTGAGTTGGGGGGATAATAAAACAAAAGGTTTTACATTCATCAAAGAAAGAAGGTGCTTTGAGTATTTTCAACTCAATTCTGGTGAAATAAATCCTTTTTTCAAAAAAAAAAAATTATTTATTTATTTATTTATTTATGTATACAAGGCCAGAGGTGTGAGGGGATTCACCAGAGATAGAGTGGGGAGCAGAATAGGCAGACTGACTGAAATACAATGCTGAGGGGAGCAGCGGGCATGATAAGGAGAGAGGTCTGCGGCACGATGTGGGTCAGCTCCCTGGCCAGGGATTGAACTTGTGCTGCAGTGGCTGCAATAGCTTGACAGTGCTGAGACTTAACCCCTTGAGCCACCAGGGAGGCCATAAATCCTTTTTAATTAAGAAGGAATGGAGTGAGGGAAGGAAGAAAAAGAGTGCCTTTAGTTGTTTTGATTTTTTTCCACTTACCTCCTTGCTGTCTGTAACAGGAACCCACTTAAATATCCTAAGGGATGTGTCACCTACAGTCACCCACTTTTTCTCCCTAAAAGAAAAAAACACTTTTTAGAGCTAACAATACATTTTATGTTCTTATCTTCTGCTTTTCTACTTTTCAGCAGATTGCTCTGAAATCTTAAATTGCCTTCTAAACTTCTTCTCCACCAAACTACCTGTAGCTTTCAATGCAAAATCACACCCGTCCCAAAAGTCTTCGCTGTGAAATTCCTTTGGCTTTGAACCCTCTACTTGCCACCTTTCCTCATGTACCAAAGCCCTTTTTTCCTCACAGACTATGCCAATACAGTGCAAACACATTTTCAAACTCGGTTATTAACCTAACACCACTACTTTATTTTCCAAAAATTTCATTTAGGAGATAAAGAATATATGAAGGTATGTCCCTACCTTGGGGCTCATAGGAATGAAAGATAAGGAGATCCTTGTAACACATGATAAAAGTAGCAAGGATGTTAAGACAACTGAAAGAGTAAGACTGGATTTCTGACATGAGGGGAAACTCCTACAGAACTCTGGGTTGAAAACTACTCCATTAAAAAGTTACAGTGGAAGCAAGACAGGATGTTCCCTGATAAAAGAAGGGCACATCACACTGGCTTCTGAAAGTGGTGAACCAAAGCCATGGAAGAACTGCTTTAAGATTTATTTTCCAGAGGAAGTAAATTTTGAGGTAAGCCTTTAAAGAGTCCCCTACCCCTTTCCCTTCTTACAAGCGCCCCCCCCCCACTCGCCCCCCGCACATACTATTCAGCAAATAACCAGCAAAGAGGATCTGTGATGTAACAAAATTGGAGTTCATTCCAGGCCAGTCACTCTACTTCTACACTCTACTTCCTGATTTATTCAACAAATATTTAATGTACAGGACCCTGTGCCAGGCTCTGGGCACATAAGGGACAGGATGCAGTCCCTAACTTCCCAGACCTGGCATTCCAGTTGGAGACAGCCATCACACAACACAATTCACAATTACTTACTTAATCATTAGGTTTAACCATATCAAATAACCATTTTTAGCCTTAAAAGGCCAAATATAGGTAATCTGTTATGGTTCAATCTAATACAACTGTGGAACATTCTATGAAGGTGACCTGATCTAGACTGGGAATCTTGAAAGGTGTCCTTGAGGAAAGAATTTTCGAGTTGAGCTAAGTGGAGAGGGAGGGATGCCAGACAGCAGGAACAACAGTGCGGTCCCGAAATACCACCTTACACCAGTGAGAATGGCACACATTAAAAAAACAGGCAACAACAGATGTTGGTGAGGATGTGGAGAAAAAGGAACTCTCCTACACTGCTGGTAGGAATGCAAACTGATCCAACCACTCTGGAAAGCTGTGTGGAGGCTCCTCAAACTACTAAAAATGGAGCTACCATATGACCCAGCAATTCCACACCTAGGAATCTACCCAGAGGACACAAAAACATTAATTAAAAAAGATACCTGTACCCTTATGTTTATTGCAGCACTATTCACAATAAATTAGATAGGGAAACAACCCAAATGCCCAAAAATAGATGACTGGACCAAGGAGATGTGGTACATATACACAATGGAATACTATTCAGTAATCAAAAGAGATAAACTCATACCATTTGTAGCAACATGGATGGAGCTAGAAGGGATTATGCGCAGTGAAATAAGTCTGAAGGAAAAAGAAAAACATCAGATGGTTTCACTTATAGGAGGAATATAGGGGAATCAAACAAGGGATCCAGGACAAAGAAAAAAACCAAAAAAAAAAAAACCAAAACTAGCAAGCAACAATAAATAAGAGATATTCTGTGAGGGAGGGGAGGAAAAGGGATCAAAACAGGGGCGAGAAGCGCACAAGGGAGTATGGTGATGGTTCATGGTGAACTGGTGGTGGGAATTTTATGGGGAATACACAATGATGTGAAATATATAAATAAAAAATCTGTCTCTTAAAAAAAATAGTGTGGTTCCAATGGACAAGACGGCCAGCAACCTGGGAAAGGTATTTTGAGTCAGGGAGGTGAGGGAGGAAAGATCTTCAGTCTTCATGCTAAGGGCAAGAAAAGGTGATGAAAGCATTATTTTCTAAGCCAGTGTGTGTTAGTAGTAAGATTCACACTTGAGAACTATGAATTATAATAGGGTGGTCCCCTGGAAAAGGGGAGCTTCTAGGTTCCCTGCCGCACCCAAAGGAGGGTGGAGCTGAACAGGGAAAAGAAGCTGGGGAGGAGACCAGAGAGGGAAGGAAGCTGGATGGAGAGTAAGAAGGAGACCTGAAGAAGGCATATAGAGCAGAGACACATGAAGAAGCTGCACTTGCTCTTTTGGTCCTGGACTGGTTGAAACAGATGTGGGGAGGTTAACAATGGCAGCTTTTATCTTGATTTTGCTTTTACTTCCAGACTTGTCTGACCCTTTTCTTTTTTTTTTTTAATGATTTATTTTTTATTTATACATACAAGCTGGGGTACAGGCCAGAGGCGTGGGGCGGCGAGAGGGTTCACCAGAGACAGAGCAAGGAGCAGAACAGGCAGATCAGAAATACACTGCTGAGGGGAGCAGCGGGCAAGGCAGGAGAGGTCTGCCGTGCCCTGTGGGATTCTCCCTGGCTGGGCGTCGAACTCGCGTCGCCGCTTTTCTATGGGTCCGCACCAGAAGGTGCTTTAGACTTGTGGCAGGTTTTTGGGCCTTGCTTTGGGCCAACCCTGTTTGGCTGCACATTTATTTACCCACGAGAAGGCAAGAAGAATGTGTTATTCTTCAGTTTCACAAAAAACCTAGGATTATATTTGGAGGAGATAATTATAAATTAGTCAACTCACATAGGTGAAGCTCTTGAGTACTGAGATAAGGAACTTGGTCTTGTGGGGGAAAGATACAAGAAGTCCAAAGAAACTGCAACAGGCGGTCCCCAAGAAAAAGGGAGTGTTCCAGGTTCCCTGCCCCACCGAAGGGAGGGTGGAGCTGAGTGGGAGAGATAAAAAGTCCCAGGAGGAGAGAGAGGGGACTGAAGGAGGAAGGAAGCAGGATGAAAAGCCAGAAGAGGCACAAGGAGCAGAGAGACATGAAAGAAGCTGCACTGGCCTGGGCTGATTGAAAGAGATGTGGCTGAGAGACCCGTGGGGAGGTTAACAATGGCGATGTTGATCCGGATTTTTATTTTGTTCTTTTCCTCCCAGAATTGTGTCTCTTTCTAGCCGTTTTCAATGGGTCCCTGCTGAAAGGTGTTTTATACCTGTGGCAGGCTTTCAGGCCCTGCTTTGTGCCAATCCCATTTGGGTGGACTTTTACCCACAAGGAGACAGGTAACTTTGGGTGCTTGATTTAAAAACTACAGTCTGTCTTTTCTGTATTGCACACTATATTAACGTTTCTTTTCACTAAAGGTCTTCTATGTTTTGTGTTGATGCAGCGGACGGCAGAACCTATTTAGAACGGGGAGGTTTGGGGGTTCTGGAGTGTCCCTCTCCCTGCCCTGTAACAAAACGATGACCCTAAGTGGAGTGAAAGCCTTGGAGGTTTCCAGGAAAAAGCTGACACACCTTCCTGAACTTCTGAATTAGCCATCATCAGCAAGAGTAAAGGACTCAAAATGCTGGTCAATAGTTATAAACACAAGTTTAATGTGACGATGCCAAGGCCTCAATGAATGCCACATGAGCCCTTCCTAAACCGGGGGTGGGGGAGAAGGTACCGGAGGGGATAGATCTCAACTCTACTAACGGCTCCAAGGACCCCAACATAAAATGCCTGCCACGTTTGCAACGTGTGGGTCAGTATCAGGCAAGTGAGAGGGGTTTTGATTCCCATTCGCATGCTAGCTCCCTGGCAGATAGATATGGAGGAGTTCTCACCAAACTTGGACGAGCTAAACGTACAGCGCTCAGGCTGGCCGACACTCAAGGGACAGCAGGCTACACAACAGTACAGAACGCAAAAAAAGGCCCGAGGTAAGAAGGCGAGCCGAGCAAGACCGCCGGCAGAGAGCGGCCAGAACCCCTGGGTCCAGCCCGCAAAAAGCCCCACTACAGGCAGGTGGGCGGGCCTCTTAGCCGGGCGGCACGCTGATTGGTCGCGGCCAGCGCGCCCTCTGACCTCACGCCGACGAGAGCGGCGCCCTCCTCCCGCCTTCTCCAGCTGCCCCCTCCCCCCAGCGCCGGCCGGTCGGCTCCCACCCGGCCCGCCAGGCTGGCGGTCCGCTGGGCCTGCGCTGGCAATCCCCTCCAGCACCTTCAGGCCCGGTCCCTCACCATTTCCGCACTTTCTCGATGGCCGCCATCACCTTCTTGATGTCATCCTTGGCCCGGCTGCGGGTCTCGGCCCGGACCGACCGGCCCGACATGGCGGCGGCAGGAGCGGCGTGGGTCGGGGCACTGCTCCCAAGACACGGGGAACCGCGCCTCACGCGCCACCGCCCGCCCGCTGCAGCAGCGTCACCGCGCCCGTCGCCCCCTCCGTGCGCGCGTGCGCGAGAAAGCGCGCGCACCCGCCCGCCCCTTGGGGCGCGAGGCCTCAGTGCGCCTGCGCGCCCCGCCCCGGGCGTCCCTCCCTGGGTGCCCCGGGCGTCGCCTTGGCCTCCAAGCAGGCTGGGGTATGCGGGGAAACAGGTGGCACGTGGCTGCAGGCAGGCAGTGCGAGGTGCGAGGCGCTGCCCGTGTGGTTCCTGGCCTTTCCCCAGGAATTGGTTAGCACCTTCTGACCAGGACTGCTGCTAGTGTCTTTATCTTAAGGCCCTGATCCTAATGGAACCAAGGTTCTGACCCTTATTTCCTGCTTCCTTTCCTGCCTGGTGCCTGGCTCCCAGATATAAAGCTGTGCTCCAGCCATGGAGGATTTCACACCTTTCTTCAGTATGCCTTCCAGCCTTTGCACACACCTGTTCTCCACCTGGAATTCTTTTCCCTTGATGAAATAATTCTTCCAACATCCATCCAGTTCTAATTCACTTGGAAAAGCCTTCCCAGGATGTCCTAGGGTTCCACTTTATTTACACTAAGAACTACGTCATTGTCTCATTTGATTAAACTGTTGATTAAATGATGCCTGTTTTAGGCAAGGTTCTGTGCTAACTGCTGAGGACAAAATCTGGTATTTGCTTTCAAAGAGCTTCCAGTTTAGTAGCACATTTGTCCAGGAAATAGGCATGTAAAATGCCATTTGATAAATGCGAGGTTGAGGGAAGTGCAGGTAATATGACAACCCTAATCTAGATGAGGGGTGTCCAGTGGCTTCTGGGAGTGGAGAGAAAGCCCTTAAAGATGACCTCTGAAAAAAGAACAGGTGCTATCACTGCAAGGCCTAACCGTGCTCACAGACATCGTAGATCTTCAGTAAGTGTTGAGGCGAGTATTGAATCCAATGCAGCTCCCTTGCTTTTTGACCCTTCCACCCCACCCCCTTCTCACCCCCTAGGCAGGAGTTTTTGCCTGTAATATACGGGGAAGGTCCTATAGCAGCTGCTTCGGGAGGCTTAAAGGAAGCAGGTCATAGTTTGCTTTGACGGATAGTGGCTGCTGCTCTCACCTCAAGAGAAACTTCCATGAGCCCCTAGAGAAATGCCTAGTGAACCCTAGAGGTGACACAGACTACAACTCCAACTGTTCAGCCTTTCATGACCCACCAGCATTATGGCTTGATAAGCATGTGTCATGAGCAACCCAGAAATAGCATCTGTCTGACTGAAGAGTGGAAGAGCCCAACCAGCTTGTGGAGAGAAGGGATCATTCTAAAAATAATGGGATCAAAGGTGACACATCTGTTTCTCAAACCCAACTCATGCAAAACAGCTCAACCCAAGCACTGCCTGAGCACCTGCTATATGCCCTACTGCACTAGACACTGGGTGACTCAAAGATGAGTAAGACACGCCCTCCGCCCTCAAAGTAAGGATGAGGAAAGCAGTAGAAAAATGCTAGATAGAATGTGTTAAGTGTCCTGAGAGAAGCCAGCTCTCTGGATGTCTCCAATTCTGCTTATAGGTGTCCTGGTCTTAGGCACATGGCCCAAAACTTAGCAGTTATGTCTAACTTCTCTTCAGTCCTTATCCAAGTCCCAACCAGTCTCCCATCTGAAGATTCTTGCCTATAACTTCTCTACTCCACAGCCCCCTGCTCCTCCCAGCTGCACTAGCCTCTGGCACCTATCTTTCCTCCAGTGTACTCTACCAACTGGTCACCTTCCTTGTGCCATCACCTGCTCTAGTGTCCCGTTTCCTGCCAACAGTTGTCCACCTAGCCTTACATTCCCCACGTTATCTCCAGTGGGGCTCACTCTGCGTAAGAGAGCAATTGAAGCGAGTACCTACCAACTATTCCCAGAAGGCCACAGATTCCCTCTGTTAAAATTGTTTTCTTAAAAAACAAAGAAAAAAAATCCATGCCTTGACAATTTTGAGGTGAGAGACTCATGCTGGATGTTGACAGGGATGTAGAGGTGAGCCAGCCCAGTCCTCTACCTTGGGCAAATTGCATTCAAGGCAGTGGCTCCTGACACCCAAGGTATAAGCAACGGTGGTCTACAATGCCTCACCTGTGCCCACACCTCCCACTGATTCTTTCACCTCATCTCCTGCAATTCTACCCTTTGCTGTTTCTGCTCCAACTATACTAACCTCCTTACTTATCCAATCAAACTCTGCCTTTGCACCACAGGTCCTGCTACCCGGAATACCCACCCCCCACATATCTGCATGGCTCACTCTCTCACCTCCTTTGTGTCTATACTTGAATTGTAGCCCTCCCAGGCCACCTACCTAAGACTGTAATATCTTCCCCCCATCTCCTTTTCCCTAAGTTTATTTTTCTTCAGAGCATTCATCACCTTCTGAAATACTATTTTCCTTGTCTATTTAGTTTATTATCTATTATCCTTTCAATAGCTCCATGAAGGTAACAGCATGGTCCATTTTGTTCTGGTCACTGATTTGCCCTGGCACAGAGCTGCTGACCGTAGCTGCTCATTTATTATTTGTTGAGTGAATATTCAAATGCTCACCCTCAACACTTCCCCCTTCCATGAGATCTTCCCAGATCATTCCAAGTCAGAGGAAGGAAGCCTCTTTACTGGACACTGACAGGGGTCTGAACACAGGCCTCGGTGATTTCCAGGGCAGGCAGGCAGAAGCCACCTTGAAGATCACATGACAGGTGGATGGCCTCATGTGTTCCTGAAGATCACATGCTTAATCACCTTTGAAGTTTTTTCACTTGTTCATTTGCTTTTTACTATCTGCTATCCCCTGAAATGCCAGCCCTGTGATGGCAGGGACCCCCCCATCGTCAAGTTCAACATTACATCCCCAATGCCCAGCACAGCACTTGACACAGAGAAGGCACTCCATAGAGAACTATCAAGTGGATGAATGAATGAATTCTTCTCCTCTCTAGCCCCACCATTTGGGCCCACCATCAGCTGCTTTCTCCTTCTCTGCCCCGTCGATGTTACCTGTAAATTATCCATTTTCTCTATCAGAGTGATTTAGCTCCAGCATTAAGCCCTCCCCCAACCAGCCCACACACCCCAGACCCAGAGCACCTTTGAGAAACACAGTTCTTCTCATGTCCTTGTGATAGCTCCCCATTATTTAAATTCAAAGTCATGCCATAGCATTACAGGTCACTCAGGGTCCCAAGTTTTACCCTAGTCACAGAGGAAAGGAGGCTGGGAAAGAGAAACCTTGGCTGAAGACCCCAGCTCAGCCATTATCTGGCTTTGCATAGGTTACCTTGCTACCCTGAAGCCTAGTTTTGTTTGGTTTTTCTGTGCGGTGAGTTTACTGACAATGGCTCTGGAATTTAAGGAGTTGTGTTGAGGCTCTAGGGAAGCAGGAGTAGACAAGCTTTGTAAACTATTAAAAGCCTTGCAGGCAGAAACATTCTTTTTGGCTTCCTATGCTACTGCTCCTGCTTGTGCTCTTGGCTGCAGCTGCATAACACCTGTTCCCTGCCCCCTGAGGAGTTTGCACACTTCCACCCCTGTGCTATGACTCATGCTGCCTCTTCCCTGAGGAATGCCACTCCCTCTGCTAAACCCCTCACCATCCTCCTCCTGAAATATCCACCTTTCAAGACTCAACCTGCTCCACGAATGTCCCAGAGGCATGCCATTTCACACCCAGATCCCCCAGAGCATTGAGTTAATCTCCTTCAACACTTCCCTTTCATCTTACCTCCCCCAAAGCTGAGATTTCATGGATGACCAATCTGAAGAACCTGGTAGTTCCCAGAGTTCTAGCCAAGAACCAACCCTATGTGTAACAGCAGCTATGAAAATCCATTTGAAGAGAAACCTGGAGGAGTAAGAGCCTGAATTCTGCTGAAGTTCTTGTCTTTCCTCCTTCTTGGATTGTGTTCCAAGCTCTATCAAGAGAGGAGACCGGGGGACAGGATTAGGTCAGCCTTCTGACAGTGCCACTGTGGAAGATTTACTTCTTGAGGTCTGAGAGGCCCAAGGAACAGTCCTGAGGCATAAGGAAATTTATGGGTGGTTACAAAGGACTTCCTCTGCTTTATTCAGCAGCAAGATTGGAATTATTTGAAGAGGCTGTATGGGCTAAAAATGGGAATGCTGCAAAGACCCCTTTGTCATCTGATGTAGGTAGTTATAAGCTGGGCATCTGATGCTTTTAACTGCCCAGCATTCCTATTTCTGTATCCAAATTTCTCTTTCCTTTTGTGGGAGATCAGCTCCTCCTACCTCGGTGCATGGCACTGCATACCACTCATCGCAGTGCTTGACTCCTGGGTGGACATGTGACCTAGGGGGTCCTCCTCCTCCGGAGTTGTGCTCAAAATCTTTAGAAAGAGCAACTCTCCACTAAGGGCTGAGCTGAAAGACTGTAAGATGAGCTGCTGAAGTCATAGGATCATCACCTGTGGACAGCCTTCCTGAGAGTAAAGTCAGAACTGGAGAAAACAGCTAAGTAACACATCTGAGGAGGTGTGAACCTGTTCCACTAAATCATACACAGTGTTGTAAACCAATGTTACCTCAATAAATAAATAAATAAATAAATATATATATCTTACATATATAGATTATATATATGATCAAATAAAACAGGAATTTCCAAAAAAAAGAAAAAAGACAGAAAAACAGCTGAGAAAAAGAGATAGGTAGATTCCCGATGGTTCTTTTGAGTACCTACATCTAGCCATGCCCAAATTCCTACATTTTCTTTACATGAACCAACAAACTCTTTTGTTTTTTGCTTAATACAAGATGAATCAAGTTGACATTTAAAACTGAAGGAATCCCTAATATAGTGCTGATTAACCTATCAAATAAAAACAAAACTTATTTATGGGGTACCTCTTAGACATAAAAAACTACGTAAGTCTGCAGAGGGAATTCCAATAAGATTAATTTTTTTAAAGATTTATTCTTTTTAAAAGATTTATTTATGCATACAAGAACTGGGGTGTTGGCCAGAGGTATGGGGGGGCAGTGAGAGGATTCACCAGAGATAGAGTGGGGAGCAGAACAGGCAGATTGACTGAAATAACTACTGAGGGGAGCAGACAAGACAGAAGAGGTCTGCTGCGCCATGTGGGAAGCTCCCTGGCTGGGAATTGAACTCCTGCTGCAGTGGATGCTGATAGCTTCACAATGCTGAGACTTAACCTATTGCGCCACACCAGGGAGGCCCCAAGATTAATTTTTTAGCATAGAATAAGTTTTCCCCTTCTATACTTACATTATGAACTGCACCATGTGGGAAGTTCCCTGGCCGGGGATCAAACTCGTGCTGCAGTGGCTCTGGATAGCTTCCTGGTGCTACGACTTAACCCGTTGCACCACCAGGAGGCCCCTAGAATTAACTTTCTTGTATTTGAAAGACTGAAGGCCTCAGTTCTCAAGTCCTAGAGGCAAGGAGTCTCATATAACATGACCAAATCAAGAGTGATCTGCTCCATCCTCTTGGACATATTCTGTTGATTAGAAGCAAGTTAACCATCCTACACACACTTAAAGAGAGGGGTAAACAAAGGCATGAACACCAGAGGTGAAACTTACCGAGACCACTTAATACACACATCTGCTGTAACAGCAGATGTTGTCTAGCTGTGCTGGTGGGAGAAACCTGAGAATTGGTTTCCATTGTGTGACAAGTTGTTGGGTGACTTTGGGCAAGAGACTCAGTGATCTGAACCTCTACTCCCTAAGAAAAGCACTTTGGACCCATTAGTCTCCAAGTGCCCTTCTGGCCAAGACAGACAGACACACAGATGTGTGTGGGGTGATGTGTGTGTTCGTGCACCATATAAAACCCTCTTTTTGTGCAGAGAAGTAACATATTTTTAATATTTCACAGTTAATTGGATTTCATTTCTATCAAAAGTCTCAGGAGGAATGTAGGCATTATAATTTCCACTTTTCAGAGATGAAATTATGGTCAGAAAGGCTAAATGAGTTGAACAAGGTTGCATGTTAATATTTATGCGAGGTACAGTCCGGATAGAACTAAAGCCTTCTGATCCCAAGTTCTGTGGGTCATGCCCTCCTCTAGTGGTCTTGTAGAACCAGCAAGGATTGGCCCGTGGCCTGGAAGAGAGAATGTAACAATTCCGCAATTTGGGTGGGTTGGAATAAGGCATGCAGGTTTCATGGTTCATGGCTGTCACATTGATTCCATTGCCTCCAAACACAAAGGTTGCTAAGGAAATGCCCTCCTGTTTCTTCTTCTAGTCCCTAAATGTGTGGCGGTTTATGCCAATCAGTTCTCCAACACCAGCTGACCATCCTACAATTCAGGTCAGTTCTGGTGCTATCTGGAATCAGCATCAGATCCCACAGGCTTGGGGCTCAGTCCACAAAATCACCCCACACCCATACTTGAGAGGGCAGCTGAAGACTAGGTGGCCACCTGTTCTTCTGACTGGTTATATAAATCAAGGTTCCTATGGCCTCCTCCTCAGGTTTGATTAACGTGTTAGAGCAGCTCACAAAACTCAGGAAAACAGTTGACCTACTAGATTACCAGTTTATTATAAAAGGATGCAACTCAGAACAACCAGATGAGAGATGCATAAGGCAACAGAGGTATCTCTCTTTGGGCACATCACCTTCCCAGAACCTCCATGTATTCAGCCCCCTCCACCCCAACCTCTCAGGAAAATCCAAACGACTTTGGAGATTTTTGTGGATGCTTAATTACTTAGGCATGATTAATTAAATCATTGATCATTAATGATAAGGTTAGTCTTGAACCTTCTCCTTCTCTTCCCTTGGGAGGTAGGAGGGTGGCGCTGCAAGTTCCAATCCTCTAATCACAAGGTTGGTTCCGCTGGCAATCCATCACTATCCTATGGTTAATTAGGGGCTTTCTAAAAATCACCCCACTGAAAAATAAAATCAGCACAATAACAAACACAGATGTGCTTATAATAATAAAAATGCCCATTTTATCTTTCACCTCTGGATCTATTTCTGGAACCACAAACAAAAACTAAATATTATAACAAAAGTCACTCCTATTCACTTAAGAAATTAATCTTAATTTCTAATCACTAAAGAAATTACAAGTATGGGAGCTGTGAGCCAGGAACCATGGGAGAAGACCAAAACATATTTCTTATTAATCACATAGGGGTAAGTGAAGAGATATTCTGTACTAAGTGTACCACTCAGGATAAGCTAGCTGCTATAACAAGCATTGAACAGCCCATGGCCTAACATAATAGTGATTTATTTCTTGTTCATGTTACAGTACAATGCTGGGGTGGGGAGGACCTGCTCCACACAGTCATTTGGGGCCCAGCTTCTCTCCACCTGTAAGAGGAACAATGAAGAACAACCTCTGAGCCAGTGGGTGGCGCTCACAGTCAACTGCCTGGTGGAAGGGAGGCGATCCAGAGCAGGCGCTGACTGGAAACGGGCTGAGCTGGTGCTTTGGCAGTTAGACTGCTGTGTCTTTTGGCAGAAAAAAACGTGTTGGCACTTTGGCAGTTGTTTGGCTGGAGCTTCCACAGATCAATCCCTGGTGAAGAGGGGTGCCTGCGGAGAAGCCGCAGCTTGTCATTTACGGCTTTGGCATATAACTCAGTCTCTGCTCTGCGGACACTATGTAAGGTAGGATAGACAGCATCTGCCACGTGCCAGCTTATAACCTCTCTCTCCTCTCCCTGTTCTTACTCCCTGTGTAAATACACCCTGTTGATGTTTCTCACCATGTGTCTGCTCTTGGGTCCTATCCTGCAGTTGTGTGTGGGTGAGGACCCACCAAATGGGTCAACCCCTGCCCCCTGGATGTGCTGTTTCACACCGAAGGACTGAGCCATCGAGAGCCTCAGCAAACTCCACTGAATCCTCTGCTCCCAGCTAGAAAAGCCAAAACAGCACGGAGAAACACAGATGGTTTCTAGAGACAGGCCCAGACTGGATGTGCTTCTAAACCGCTTCTGCATACATTCCAGAACCCACCACACAGCCTCATCTAATTGCAAGAGAGCCTGAGAAGTTTATACTTGGATACAGGAGAAAGAGAAGCATGGATGTTGGGGAGCACTAGCAATATCTGCCACAGAGGGCAAGTTGCTGGTAGTCCTGCCACTCTCAATGAATGAACACAGGGTAGGAAAAATTGGGGGTGAAGCATATCAAGAAATTCACATTTGTTTTGGACTTCTGATCATAAAAGGCTTATTTCACCCTTGCTTGGGTGAAATAAGCCTTCAAGGGCCAGAGACCACCGCTGTCATCACCATCTTCAACATCACCGTATCTCTTTTGGTTTTATGGTTATGGTTGCTGTTTTTCCTACCTCTGGGCTTTCAAAGCCTCTGAAACATACCTGGATTGTCAAACCTACTGGCTGCATGTTGATGGTTTGTGTAAATACTTATGTCCCAGATTAATTCTGTAACAACCTGTAATTGCCAAGGCAGAGGACTTATCACACCGTTAAGATCTGCATCTAAAAGTCTGATAGGTGAATAGGGGAACCTCTTATTTACCAAAGGAGAAAATGATGATGCTGTCTAGCAAACACCAGAATTCACCAAATTCTGAATCTTGCAACCTCACAATGGCTTCTGGATAGTTTGTCATTGATGGGAATCGCCTACCCACCCACTGTCCTTGCTCCCATCAGCTGATTTCCCATAATCAGGGAGACAATGGTCCTGGGTTCCAGAGATGCTAGAAGGTCTTGGAGAGACCAGTGGAACAAACAGGTTTGAGAGGCCTGGTGAACACCCCCAGTCTACCCATACATGGGCATGAAAGCTTCTTAGTAGCTGTTTTTTTTTTCTTGCTTATGTGGCAAGTTCAAATCATCTATTTGTGATGGAGGTGAGCTGAAGTCCTGAAAGGTAGTAGGGTAGCTGTGGCCTCCAAATCCCAGGGGTTGGCCTTCCAGATCTGTAGGCTTAATGACTTCCTCACTCGGAAATCATTAGTCCTAGGAGAATCATGCCCCAGTGTGTGAACTCTCACTATGTAGTGACCCTAGAAAGTAATGGGATGATTTCTACTGGCAACACAATTTCATGATGGATGCAGTAAGTGGTGGCCAGAGTGAGTTCATTTACTGTTCATATACTGTGTGTGCTTTTATCATTTTAACCAACAAGTATGAAGTGCCTACCCTGTGCTTATGTGGGTGCACAAGGGATAGAAAGGGTTGCCAGACTACAAAAGTCCCCGCCCTCCAGGAACTTATCTCTAGATAGCAAGGTCAGAGGTAGTGTGGAGTAACACCAAGAACAAGCTTGAATTCTATACCCAGTCCCAAGGTTGCATTCTCGTTTGCCACTTAACCTCTGCAAACCTCAGCTTTTCCATCTGCAATATGGGGATGGTAATTGCTACCTCACAAGAGGTATTATGGAGTATGAGAATATGTATGTAATGGGAGGTTATTTGTTTTAATACATCATGTGATCTTACTGGTGTTATAAAAGAAGTACATGTTCATTGAAGAAAACGTAGACAACACAGAAACAAAGCCTTATGCACCATTTCTTGAGATATAAGTCCCTGAAACAATTTTACTAGAGTAGCTGTAATTATGAAAACATGTCCATATGCCAGGCATTATCCAGGGCTTCAGTATCGCAGAAAGATCAGCAAAGAATCTGGTTTACCTGATACTCCCGAATGGCTGGGTATGGGTTGTGGGATGAGCCCACTGTCCCTGAGAAAGTAGTCAGAACAAGGGTAGACTGAGGCAAAAAGGAAGGGAAGAGTTCCTGGGATCTAAAAGTCCACCGTTAGGATGAGAACTGCCATCTTAATCTCTCCGTGCATCGTGTGGTTTAAGGCTACAAGCCAGGTCTGTTCCTGGCCCTTATCTTTTTTTTTTTTAAGATTTATTTATGTAGGGCCTCCCTGGTGGCGCAGTGGTTAAGCGCTGCGCTGTGGAGCTGTCGGCAGCGGCAACGGGAGTTCGACACCCGGCCGGGGAGAATCCCACATGGTGCGGCAGACCTCTCCTGCCTCACCTGCTGCTCCCCTCAGCAATGTATTTCTGATCTGCCGGTTCTGCTACCCGCTTTGTCTCTGGTGAACCCTCTCGCCGCCCCACGCCTCTGGCCTGTACCCCAACTTGTATGTATAAATAAAATAAATAAATCAATCTTTAAAAAAAAAAAGATTTATTTATGTATACAAGAACCGGGGTATAGGCCAGAGGTGTGGGAGGGTGAGAGGAGTCACCAGAGACAGAGCGGGGAGCAGAACAGATGCATACTGCTGAGGGGAGCAGTAGGAGAAACAGAATGAGATCTGCTGTGCCATGTGGGAATCTCTCTGGCCAGGGATTGAACTTGTGCTGCAGTGGCTGCGGATAGCTTCATAGGCTGAGACTTAACCCGTTGGGCCACCAGGGAGGCTCTGGCCCTTAAAGCAACCTCAGGTTCTGGGACTTCACAGGATGGGACAAAATCCACACCACTGGTGGCCTCCCTGGTGGTGCAGCAGGTTAAAGCGCAGCGCTGTGGAGCTGTCGGCAGCGGCAACACGAGCATACAGGAAATACTCATAATCAAGGCAGAACAGCACAGAGCAGTGGTTTCCAAACCGGTGTGTATCAGAATCACCTGAAAGATCCATGTCTGGTGAAGCAGGACAGGACTTGGGCCTTGTAGTTACACCTAGTTCCCAGGTCATGCTGATACCTTCAGTTTTAGAACCATTAAGAACGTGAGCTCTGGACCTGGACTCCATGAGTTTGAATCCTAGCTCAGGTCTCTCCTGAGTGATCTGGACAATACTGAAGGTTCCCCATTTGTAATACAGAAATTATAAAGGGGCCTCCCTGGTGGCGCAATGGGTTGTCTCAGCACTATGAAGCTATCCAGAGCCACTGCAGCACGAGTTCAATCCCCAGCCAGGGAGATTCCCACATGGTGCACCAGACCTCTCCTGTCTGGCCCACTGTTCCCCTCAGCAGTGTATTTCAGTTCTGCCCCCCTGTTCTATCCTGCTCTATCCTGTTCTGCTCCCCATTCTGTCTCTGGTGAATCCTCTCACCACCACCCCACACCTCTGGCCTGCACCCCAGCTTGTATGCATAAATAAAATAAATCTTAAAAAAAATTATAAAGTATCATCTAACTGCTGAGAGAATTAATGAGTTAGCAGTACAGCACTGAGAAAGGTGTCTGGACTGTAAGACTACTCCATGAATGTTAGCCATTATCATCAAATCTGTTTTAGCTGTGGCAGAAATGGGCCCATTATATGATAGTTAATTAGAAGGTAAAACAGGGCATTCCATAACTTCAGCTGAGATTTTTATGAAAACAAGCCCCAAACCCCTATTCAATTAGTTACCATACACTGCCAGCCAGTAAGTCATTTAAAACCTTAAGTGTGAAAAGGTTAGGTTTGCTTGCTGCAGTGAGAGCATCTAAAATAAAAGGAAGACAAGCAATATCCACTTATCAGAAGGAAAGATAGTGTGTCAGCTTCCTATGGCTGCCTCCCTAACCAGTCACAGTGATACTGGGATGTGGCAAAAGGAATGATTAAAGTGTGAATGGTTTCCATACAGGGACCTTGGCTCAGCTAGTCTGTGGGATGCTTGAAAAAACTTAAAAGCTGAGGATGAAGAACCTGTAATAAGATCATACATATCTGTTAAGAAAATATACAAGGCTACTTCCACTGTTCAGAACATATATGAAAACTCAGACATACCTGGCTGAACCTCCAAGAACTCAGAATACTGTGTAATTTGTGATAAGCACTGCTCAATGTGGTGAACTTGAAAGTGTGGTTAACACAAGGTTAACAGGGTTAGACACAGGCAAGAGGACAACTTTGAGAGGGACCTGTTGTGGTCCTACACCTGCCATGCACCTTCTCCACGAAGGCAGAGTTTCTGAGACCTGGGCAAAGTGACCACCCATCGCCCGTGCCCCTTCTCACTCACCAGACCACAGTCCAGCTCCCAGGATCCCGGAGACCTTGCCCAAACAGTCCCAGACCTGCTGGTAGGGCCTGTGCAAGCCTCTCTCCTACATCCATGCTCACAAAGCCAGGGCTACTATGGTGCATATCCTCAGGTCCAAGGGTGGGTGACCGAGAGATGGTGGTTTGCAGGGATATGATGGCATTTTTCCTTACAATAGGGGAACAAAACAGATAGGAAGAGGAGAGCAAGCACTGAGCACAAGGTAGCCTGCTATGAAACCACATCTGCAGCATAGACATGAGTCGGAGAACTCTAAATTCAAATCAGTCTTCCAACATAGTCTGTCAAGGCAGGAGGGCAGAGCATATTTGATCTTAGTTTGATTTATAGCTCTTAAATATAAAGACACGGTAGGGGGGACTCCATTTGTATTCTTGCCTCTGGAGGTAAAAATGTTGGGGTTCAGTCTGGTGATTAATAACATGTACTTTAGTAGCAGACAGGCCTAAATGTAAATACCTGTGCATGCCATCTATTGGCTATATGCCTTGGGCAATTTACTTGGGTGTCTCAAATAATACTAACATTAAGGATCTTTTGGGCTACAAGCAAGACTACAAGCAAGAGCAGGCAAATCGACTTAATCGTAAACAGCGATTTATTGGCTCACCACTGACAGGGCCAGTGGCAGAACCTCAGTCATGTCTAGATCCTCAGTGTAAACAGCATCCTCATCTCTACATCTTTGTTCTATTTTCCTGTTTTGTCTTCATTCTCAAACAGGACTATATATACTTAAGCTACTTACTCATTAAGCAATCCTAGAAAAAATTAAATAATTTTACTTTTCTAGGCCTCCTTGGTAGCCTAGGGGTTAAGTCTCAGCACTACAACGGCTTGAGTTTGATCCCCAGCCAGGGAACTAGTCCATATGGCACAGCAGAGCCCCTCAGCAGTGTATTTCAGTTGATCCACCTGTTCTGCTCCCCACTCTGTCTCTGGTGAATCCTCTCACCTGCTGCACCTTTGGCCTACACTCCAGAATAAAAAATAAAATAAAAAATATACAAAAAATAAAATCTTAAAAAAAAATAGTTCTGACAAAGTCTAAGAATCTCCTGATTGGTTATATGCCCACCATAGAGTATCTGGGTCTATCCCTAATAAATCTTATGGACCAAGAGTCAGGGAAGTGGTAGTTCACCAAGTAAAACTTAAGTTGTGGTGACCAACAAAATAGTTTTAGATAACACTGAAGCAAAAACAATAGAGAACTAGTAGGGGTTAAATGCTCAGCATTCCATGTTGGTTGGAAATACAAATGGACTCAAACTAGATAGATACAACAAAAAGCATGTGGGACATGAACTCATTTTCCAACTGTCTTTAACTCTGGGTTCAGAGTTGGAAGCTTAAAGAAATGAAGACTTGAAATGTAGTCACAATCTCAGAGCACACTCACAAGTTTGTGTATATGAATCATGTTTTCAGTGGCTATGGCTAATCCTGCAATGTCCGTTTGCGCTGATCCGTGGACCTCAGCCTCAAGAGCTGAAACCAAGCCATTCTCCCCAGGACCTTTGTAGAGGGATACATCAATTTCCAAATTATTAAGCTTCTACATACATTCAATCTGGGTCTAGCTAACACTATATGAAATAAGCTACCATTACTGATAACTCATCACAACAGTAATTGCTTCCGGGCCTCCCTGCTGGCGCAATGGGTTAAGCGCAGCACTGTGAAGCTATCCACAGCCACTGCAGCATGAGTTTGATACCCGGCCAGGGAGCTTCCCACATGGCACAGCAGACCTCTCCTGCCTCACCCGCTGCTTCCCTCAGCAGTGTACTTCAGTTGATCTACCTGTCTGCTCCCCACTCTGTCTCTGGTGAATTCTCTCACCACCTCACACCTCAGGCCTGTACCCCAGCTTGTATGTATAAATAAATAAATCTTTTAAAAAAAAACACAGTAATTGCTTCCTACTTACCTATCAAAATTTCCAAGTACAGAATAGTCTTTTAAATATGAGTATTATTACCTTGATGGAAATTGACCAAGATGTGTCAATAGTCTTTAAGTCTTTACTTTTGCTACTTTTCCCCCATTTTTGATGACTGATAAAAATATGCTACATACCACCATCTTTAGTATTTCCCTGACATTTATTTTGAAAATTTTCAAACCCATAGAAGTTAAAATGTTAATGCTACCTTCACACACAAGGGTTTTTTATCAAAAGCAAAAACACAGCAGCCAGATACATTCTCCATGCTCACAAAGGCAGCAGCCACACATTTAGTGAGAGGAGCTTTCTGTCCTCAGGAAGTCTGTAATGACTTTTTAGTGGTGCTTTTACTCAACTCACAGCCATGCAAGGCACCCAGTACTGGATTTATTCCCATTTTACAGATGAGGAAACAAACTCAAGAGAGGTGAAATGATCTGCTCAAGATCTCAAGTTAGTAAGTGACCCAGATGACACTAGAACTGAAGACTTCTGCCTTCAATAACTCAACATTCTGAGGTCATTTCCTCTCCTGGATACACACTGAGAGTAAAGTCAAAGCTGAGGAGATACACAAAGAAGTATTTCAGTCCATTTTTCTAACAGTCAGAAAGCAAGTGCTCACCAGGACTCATGTGCAGAGTTATCAGTCAGAAGTCTGTTACTAGGAACACAAAACCACAGTGGAAACCAAAGAGCAGGAAGATACACACAGGGGTAACAAAATTTCTGTCAACTGCTCCTGGTGTGCCGTCAACACTTATTATTTACTCTGCCCCAGGTACCATGCTTGGTCTATGGAGAAAATAAGGTAAGTAAGGATTTTATCCTGATGGAGCTCACCAGGGGTTAATGGTCAATTCAAAAGCTGAGAGACCGGGGAGCTACTTCTGGCCCACACTAGTGTTTTGTCTGGCCCATAGAGTACTTATTTTCTCTTTATACTAAATTGACAACTTTTGGTTTCACTGAAACAGGCAACTTCTGAATTTCTGAATAAGTAGCAGCCACCTCCACCCCTTACCCATGTCATGCCCTCTAGATATCACTTCAGCCTACATTTCCTACCGTCTTACACCCAGACAGCTGTGGCCCAATTCATGCATTTGTCTTACCCACTTGACATCCACAAGCATTAACGCTGACACCCCTGAAGCAAACAAATATCCAAACAAGATAATTTCAGATAACACTAAGTAATATAAAATAAAATAAACTAAAATAAGGGATGTGATATGATTGATGGAAAGGGCTACTTCAGACTGGGTGGTCAAGGAGAGTCTTTCTGAAGTGTAACTGAAAGAACAGAATTATGACAAGCATGACAAGTCTGCCAACAAGAAAAAAAAAAAGCTTCTAAGTCGAGGGCATAGTCCCCCCTGAGGTTGGAAATAACTTGGTTCGGTTGAGGAACAGTAGGTTGGGTTGGCTGGGAGAGTGGCAACAAGATCACAGAGGAAGGAAGAAGCCAGATTACATAGGACCTTGTAGGCCATAGTTAGAACTTTGGACTTATTCCAAGTGTGATGGGAAGCCTTTGGAAGATTTTAATTTAGGAACATTGTAATCTGACAAGTTCATAAGATCTCTTTTCTATATAAAAAAAATGATTTATTGAGGCAAGAGAGGAAGCAAAGAGACCAATTAGGAAGCTATATTATAGTAGTCTATAGGTGACTGTGGCTAGGGTCAGGATGCTAACAGAAAAGATGGCAAGAAGTAGCAGATTCAGGATATTATCTGGAGTATAGCCAGGGAATTTTCTGGAGTGGAGAGAGGAATGAAAGTATCCTTTAAATAAAAGTATTTAAGGATAACTCCAGGTTGTTAACACTTAAATGAGTTGGGAGTGACTAGAAGAGGTCCCAGTTTCAGGAGGAGAGAAAAAGAATTTGAGTTGGATAAATTAGTTCTGTCTAGAATGAAGTTTTCCTGGATTCCTCATTTCCCTACTTCCCACATCCAAGCAGTCCACAAATCCAAAAATTCAAACTTCTAAATACATAATCTCTTTATAAAATCTATCCCTTCAACTTCATTTCCAGTCTCTGTCCTGATTCAATCCTCTCTCTTGCCTTGCCTTGACTTTTAAAACAATTTTCTACAGCTATGAATGAACCAACAAGAAGCACCTAATAAGACGTGTGCCTTTTTCCCACCAGCCATCTTTGATGGCAAAGATCATGTCTTATCCATATTTATCTCTGATGCCCTGTCCTGCACTGGACACAGGGTAGGCACTCAAATGTCTGATGAACTGAAACAAGGTCTCCTCAAACAGGACATAACTTCCTAGAAGGGAGGAAGCCCACCTTGGGATTCTATGACACCTTCACACAAAGCAGAACCACGTATAAAATATAAGACAGAAACATCACCTTCCCAAGGGTGGGTTTGTTTCATTCTAATTTAGTTTCAAAATACTGTTTGATTCCCACTTTTACTGGGTAGCTAATGACACTGGATGACAGATAACATATATTACTATTTTCCACTTTTTTTTAAATCTAGGGGTTTCATACTCTCATACCCTCACAACCTTTATAAGGGGGTCACAAAGAGGTTATTTCCATTTTACAAATAAGAGAACTGAGGCACAAAACAAAATCCCTTAATTACTTTTAGACGGAGATAGGAACACTGCCTGGATTAAGACTAACCCCTCTCTGACACCACACCATGATCCTTAGCTGGAAGATATCCCAGTCTCCCACCCCCGAAAACTGGCCGGTTAGTCCTCGGATCGTCCCTAGGTTTTGTCTACACAATTACAAAAGTTCTTGGGTACCAGGGTATATTGCCACAAGGTCAAAGACAATTTTCTTTCTCTTTTACCTAGCATTCTTCTCAGTATCCTTTATCTCCCCCCAAAAAGAAAAGCACCTTTGTCATTAGCCTGGGAGGTCAAGGCTAAGAATCACCACCAGCAAGGACAGAGAAAAATCTAAGTAGGCAAAACTTTCTCCAATGGAAAAAGAGAAGGGCCACCACTAAGAAAATCAAGATACTCATTTCAAAAGGTTTCCAGCTTAGGAATATGTGGGAAGAAAAGTGGTGGCAGCAGCAGAAGACCAGATCCATCCTGACTTCCCTCCCAGAGTTATTTCTTCAAGGCGCCCAGGCTCTTCAGGGCCTCCTGGGCCTGGGTCAGCTGGTGCTGCATTCTCTGGCGGGTGCTCTCATTGGAGGCCCGCTTCAAGAGGCCCTGCATTTCTTCTACCACTGCCCGGTGGCCAGGGGTGTTGTGGAAGAGCCGCACAGCCCGATCCCCACAGGAGGCCAGAAGTCGGCCAGTGATGTCGAAGGACAAGTCAGTGATATACTCCCCATGGACCTGCTCAAAGCACTCCTCCTTCTCACCCCGTCGGGTATTGTAGAGATGGATACTGCTGCCACTTGCCAAGGCCAAGACCTGGGCGTCAGGGGAGAGTGCCAGGCGGCAAGGCAGGGTGCTCGCCTCTTCAAAGTGGCCTGTCCTCAGCAAGTAGGGGTCTTGCTGCTTCTTGTATTCCACATCTGTGTCCCACAGTTTCCAGGTACCATCCTTGGAGACAGAGGCCATCCTGCAGCATGGAAAATCATGGCTCTATTCCCAACACATCCTGGAGGAGAGGGGGCTGGGACAACATTAGGGGCACCAGCAAGGAAATCAGCTCCACTAATACACCTACTTTCTGCTAGGGGCTAGGCACTCCCACCCACCTCAGAGCTGCAAGAGATAGGCAGAAAGACCTGGATGCCAACAGGGCCTGAGAGCCACAGGTAAGAAACCAGAGGATTCACTTACCTCCGGGAGTCATTGGAGAAAGCGAAGAAATGGACAGCTGCAGAGTGACCCTTCAGTTCAAAGGCTCGCACAACCTCCTGGAAGTCACCTTTTTTCCCAAAGCAGACTTCCCAAACTTTTACATCTGGGGTGAAGCCACACGAAGCCACAAACCTGTCATATGACCCAGTTTCCTTTAAAACTTAATTTTAAGGGTATTTGGTTTCTGCAAACCACTAAACTTCTTTCCTGAAAAAGTTAATCTTATATGTGCTGTCTCTCTTAAAAGCATCTTAAAACACGTGACCTTAGTCCAGCCTCACAACCATGTTATAAGCTACATACTATCCCCAACGCAACCTTTTAAAAACCATAGATGAAGAAATATAGACTAAGAACTTGAAGCTAGGTGACTTAATCCACACTGTATGTCTTTCCACTATTAGAAGCTGGCTTTCTGCTCTGTCCCTGTTCCCAGTCCCAACTTCTGCCAAAGTCCCTCCTTCCTCACCTGCTGCAAGGGGATATAGCAGCATGCGTGTTATTCATCTGGTTGGTGTTGATGGTAGACAGCACTTGACCTTTCAGATTCCAGATGAGAACAGTTGTGTCACTGGAAGCAGTCATGATGAACTTCCCTGAGGAATTAGGGGAATGAAAGGAGCTGAGGTCAATTACATGACCAACTATCATTCTCCAAGGAGACAGATCTTATGAAGGTCTCTGCTGCCTGAAGGCTCCACGCTTGCTCCCCTCCCAGGCCAAGTGTCACCACAGATAAGGACTTTGCTGAAGTTCTTACCTGCTTCCCCTGGGGACTTTCTGTGGCTCCCAGGACTCCAGTGGAGCACAGAGCCAGGGTCCTTTTGGCACACTGGGGCTGAGTCCAACTCTCAGGCAACATGAACTCATTCAACAAATATAACTGGAGCCCTTTCCTCTCACCTTGGCAAGCTCCACCCTCTGAATGCCTCTTACCTGTGTCAGCAATGCAAATGTTGATGATGGGTGCCTTGTGCTTTTTAGGAAAGTCCTCCGGGGTAGCCGTGAAGGTATAGTCCCCATTCTCTCGTTTGTTCATCTTGTACACACGGAGGGTGTCTTCATTGGCCAGCCAGACAATGAAGGCCCTAATGACAGACAGTAGACAAGTCACTGATATATTTGGATAGAGAGGTCTACATGTGGCAGGTTTTGTGCTAGGTTTTGAGGAAAATCAAGATCTCACATCATGCCCTATAGTTTAGCCTTACGAATTAACCCCTTAGTTCAAAATCTCTTAGAACTCCTTACAAAGAGGACTCTCATAGTCCTCTTACTCCTTACAAAGAGGCTCCCTTAGTTTCTCTCTAGGGTTTCATTCTAGCTTCCAAGATTAATCTGGTGGCCAGGATTTGGTATTTCCTAAATAGGAACAGATCTTTTCCTCTCTGCTCCCTTGCCTTGTAGTTGCATAGCCCTCCAAGGAGCCCCAGGAAGTCCTCAAGCCATGTAGGTGCTCTTTTTCTGCCACCCCAAGCAAGATATTGTGACTCCCTTCAGTATCCCAAACCAGGGATGGGAAGGACATTAAGCATGGGGCTGAGTTTCTACAGGAACACCTGAGGGGCCATCCTGTCCCACCTGCAGTCAGGGCTGAAGCGCACCAGGGTGGCGTGGTCCAGTTCCACATTGGCTCTCATGCTGCGGTGCTCCCGCTGCAGGAAGTCTTTGGTGCTCCAGATGCGGACGGTGCGATCATCTGCACAGGTGGCAAGGTACTTGCCATTGCTGCTAAAGTCCATGCAAGATATGTTCCCACTGTGGCTCTAGGGGAAGGGTTGCAGGAAGTGTGAACAGAGACCCCTGGGACAGATGGGGAAGCCCAAGCAGCAGGCGTGACTTCAGGGCCCTGTTGCCTGGATTAACAGCGAGTTGAAGATGGGATATATAAGGGATAGAATGGGGCCTCCCACTGATTTTGGTCAGAGGAAGAGCAGTATGAAACATGGAAGCGGGGATGTGAGTTTTTGTGTACATGCGTTGTGTATGGGCACCCATGTACCTTTAGTGCTGCAGCCAAGAGGCGGTGGGTGAAGTTGTGTTGTTGAGGTTTCTCCTTGCGAATTCGTTGGTGCTGTTTCTGCTTCTTGGACTTCAAGGACTTGTTAAGTGGCAATCCATTAGCTTTTTGGCCTAGAAGGAAGGGCCATGTCATCCATCCATTCATTCATTACACATTTACAGACTACCAATGATTAATCAGGCATTGAATGGAGCAGCAAGAGATGACAAGCTATTCCAAGACAGAGGCTTCAGTAACAGATATGGGTTTGGACTGTGCCTCTAACCACTCAGTGATCTTTAGGAGGCTGCTTTCAGTTAGCCCATATAGTGTACGACTCTAATGTAAATTTAAAAAGGCACCCTCTCTGGGCCGGTGTAGCTTAGTGGGCACATAGTTTGGCCAGTGGAGTGCAGCTCCTTGGTCAAACAATCCTGCAAATGGAATAACGTGCAGAGTGGAATCTGGTGGCCCTGGCCATGGGTAAGTCATTTAACTGCTGAGTTTCGGTTTCCGCAAAGAGGTTGTGAAAATTAGATTATAGAGTCCCCAACACAAGTGTTAGAAGCTCAAAGGAATTCCAAAGACAACTTGAGGATGAGAGGAGTCAGTGTTGAGAACCATCCTGTGCCAGGACTGGTGCTGGCGGTCGCTTTTCCATAAAATAGCTAATTGGGAATCAAACTAGGCACACAGTTACATGGGTTAGATCTCTGCAGATGCGCAATTCCTACAGGAGAAAGACCTCCTGAGCTCCACATACAATCGGCCTTCTGCTTACCTCTCCAGCCTGGTTTAAAAGGCCCCTCCTTTCCCCCCACAATGGCATCACATCAAACTTTGTTTCAATACTCCTTGCTTCCAGTCTATTGCCTTTGTCAAGAAAGTTCTTTCCCAGCCTCCTGGAAAACTTGTACACACCTACCCTTTAAGAACCAACCTTTCTATTTTCAGTGATGATTTCCTTGATCCCTCACCCCCCCATCACAAAAAAGAAACACCAGCAGCTGTTGACCACCCCCACCCTTGTGTTTCCTGTTTCTACCTACGTGTATTATTTTTCACCTACGTTTAAAGATCTTCTTCTCCCTCACCCAGCAATGCACTCCCTAAAAGGAAAGACTCCAAAGCCTACTGAGGTAGTAGGTACTCAATAAATGTTGTCGCGTATGGGGGAACTAGTCAGATGAATGAATCCCCCTCCTCCAGCTTCATGAAACAACGAAAGCGTGCCACAGAGTTTACAGGCACTTTCGCAGCAAACCCGGGCAGAAACTGGAGCGGGAGGTTTAGGGGCTTGCCCTCCGACAGGGCAAAAGCTGCAGCGTGAGACCCAGGTTCTAACAGGCCCTAGAGAAGGGGCGCTACCCGCCCCGAGAGGGGGCGCCTCGCCTCTGGAAGCGCAGTTCATTTCACAAGAGGGGAGACTGAGGCCCGGGAGTCCCCGACAACCCAGTGGGCCCCAAACCGCAGGTGTGACCACCGGAAGGCCGGGGCGAAGTCCCCGAGGGTCACCCCTACCCGCCCGGTCCCACTAACCGGTGGCCCGGCGGCAGGTCTCCTCTGCGCGCAGCCACCCCCGTGCTACCGCCGCTGTGGCCATCAGGGCCAGCAACCCGAGCAACAGGGACAGGCCCATCAGCTCCGGAATCTGCGGCAGCTCCATCTTGACCCGCCTGCTGCCACCTCAGCCTTCGGCTAAATGGGCGCTAGCTCGTCTCCGTCTGCGCCAGGCCACGCACGCACGCGGGGCGGAGCCTGACCGTTGGGCGTCCCGAGGGGAGGGGCCTGGCCGTTGGCTCACCCCCAGATAGGCGGGACCCACTGTGTGCGCGTCTCAGGGGCGGGGCCTGGTCGTTCGGCGCGTCCCGAGGGGCGGGGCTTGGCGGTTAGTGGGTCCTGGCTCTTGGGACTTGGGTCGTTGTAGAGCGCGGGAGCAAGATGTGCAGGCCCTGTTCTGGCAGCCTCTTGAGTAGTTTAGTCATAATCGCTTAGTAAACGCATTACTCCAGTCATCACTACACTGAATCCTTTCAAGGAGGCAGGCCAAGGATTATAGTAACTCCCTTTTAACCCGCGAGACAGTCTCCTTGGCATCAGGGGAAACTCAGATGGACTTTAACTGTTAGTGGAATTGGGAGGTGGGACCGCCTCAGCAAAACCTGGAAGTGAGGGTCTTTAGGGAGGCAGGGCACGAGCAAAGTAAAAAGTAGCAGATAAGATCGGAAAGGCAAGCAGCAGCCCTTCAGCCCACCTGTGACTATGCAGGCGTCTGTTATCAAGCCTGTCCCTTTTCCAGGAGTGGCTCTTTCTGCCCACTTGTTTCTGTGCAAGTGTCCTTTACTTCCCTTTTTATAATAAACCTGCCCTTTTGGATATGGATATGTATACATATAAACACACACATAAATAAATAAATGAAAGGTAGGAAGGCTAGCTCACTCCAATAAGCAGAGAGGAGTGTCTGCTGATTACCATGGTGAAAGACTGGTGGTCCAGTGTGTGCCAAGGCCAAAGACAGCCAAGAGGTGGTTGCAAAGATCTTTGAGGGACATGATAAAAGCCTGGACTTGGGGGACATGGGGAGTGAAAAGGAAGCTGAAAAGATGTTCAACAAGACATTTAAAAAATTTTTGGAATAATTTTTTTTTTTTAAGATTTATTTATTTATACATACAAGCTGGGGTACAGACCAGAGGCGTGGGGCAGCGAGAGGGTTCACCAGAGACAGAGTGGGGAGCAGAACAGGCAGATCAGAAGTACACTGCTGAGGGGAGCAGCGGGCGAGGCAGGAGACGTCTGCCACACCATGTGGGATTCTCCCCAGCTGGGCGTCGAACCCGCGTCGCCGCTGCCGACAGCTCCACACTTAACCGCTGCGCCACCAGGGAGGCCCAATTTTTGGAATAATTACAGAGTCACAAGGAGTTGCAAGAAATCAACAAGAAGGATCCAGGTGCCAGTTTCTTCCCATGGTAACTTCCTTTTTTTTTTTTAAGATTTATTTATTTATGCATACAAGCCGGGGTACAGACCAGAGGCATGGGGTGGCAAGAAGGTTCACCAGAGACAGAGTGGGGAGCAGAACAGGCAGATCGACGGAAATACACTGCTGAGGGGAGCAGCAGGCGAGGCAGGAGAGGTCTGCTGCCATGTGGGAATCTCCATGGCCTGGTGTTGAGCTCGTGTTGCTGCCACCGACAGCTTCAAAGCACAGCGCCTAACCGCTGTGCCACTGGGGAGGCCCCCATGGTGACTTCTTTTTTTTTTTTAAAGATTTATTTATTTATTTTATTTATACATACAAGCTGGGGCACAGGCCAGAGGCGTGGGGCGGCGAGAGGGTTCACCAGAGACAGAGCGGGTAGCAGAACAGGCAGATCAGAAATACACTGCTGAGGGGAGCAGCAGGTGAGGCAGGAGAGGTCTGCGCCCCATGGTAATTTCTTGTCTAACCATAGTGCTAGAGCAAAACCAGGAGATTGGTATTGACACAATCTCTAGATTTATTCAAAATTCACCAAAAAGGAGAGAATCTGAAAGGTAAACTGATAGAATTTGGGTTGGACACCTTGGCTGGAGAGGGTATGGTCCCAGAACAGCAGTGAGTCAAAGTCCAGAGTGAGTTGAAATCCCAGGGTCAGGGATTCCAGATTCAAATATTTTCTTTCTCACCAGGGAGTCTCTCCTGACAGTACAGGCCCCCTAGCTTTTAGAAGGAACCTCTGAAGAGGCTGCTGCAGAGACTAGATAACAGACAGATTTGCCACAATCTGGTGAGGAAATAGATCCAGTCAGAGAGCAAATGGAGCTGCCTCATTTCCTTCCCTTTTGTCCTGGGGTGGGAGTGGGGGAAGGGTGACTGGCATTGACTCATCTGTGAGCACTGGGGTGGGGAGTTTGGGAGGGAGTGTTCCCTGCATCCTGGGGCTTTCCTTCTGAATTTGCTATATAAAACTGTAGGCTCAGTCACCAGTCACTTTCTCCAGGAGAAGTATTTTGCATGCGACATTTGTTGATTCAAGAGCGTTGCATTTTATTTAATCTTTTCACATTCCCATCCCACAGATTAGGAAACTGATGCTCAAACTAATGCTCATTAAGTAATTTACTGGCAATCACAGAGATGAAGAGAGGACTTAGGGACAAATGAAGATCTGCTGACTGCAATCTCTTGATGTGGAGACAAGGAGAAGCAAAAGCCAAGGTCAGCTGGGTATAGCTTAGTCCAGGCTACAAGATTCTTTCACATCCGTGAGTTCAGTTGATCTTTATAGTGGCCTGTAAGACAGGTGATGCCGTAAAATAACTCAAAACAGATGAAAAGGGAAAAAACCAATCTAGGCTTAAATAACTTACCCAAGGTCAACGGAAGCAGAGGATAGAACCCAGAGTCAAATTGGGGTCAGTGACACTCCAAGATCCATGCTCCTCCCTCCTTACCACTAGGCTTGGGAAGACCTTGTTTTACCCTCAGGTGTTGTACAAGCCAGTGGGGAGCTAAAGCCAACATGTGGACGGACAACACATGACAAAGCAGGGTTTGGGGAAGCTGGACAGAGCAGAAGGGCCATCTGCCAGTAGATTTTGAGGGAGTGAGATTTGGCTGTACTTTCAAGGGTGGAAGATAGAAGATAGAAGGGACTATGCGATGGGAAGCAAGGCCTGGACAATGTGGGGTGGTAGAAGGAACTGATTCCTATGCAGAAAGGCATGACTGTGCCTCCTGTCTGGGTGGATGTTGCAGATGATACCAGAGGAAAGGAGGCTGTGGGAGAGGGGTGGATAGGGAGACAAAAAAGTTTAGGTGGAGGAGGTCTGCCTTCTTCAAGGTTGCTCATGGCTTGCAGAGGCAAAGCAGAACTAGGAAGCTGGCTATTCAGGACCCATGGACTGTGAGGAGAAGGAGGACATAGAGAAGAATGAGGCTGGAGAGGGAGCATGGCCCAACCACAAAGCACTGAACATCTGTTCAGAAGCCTGGCCTCATTAGAGGCCAGCAGGAGCCTAAGAAGCAATGGAAGCATAACTTCAGCTTGCAATTGAATATCTATCTTCCATTGAGTGGAGCCCTCCCTACTTTTGGCCTTGTATTAGATGAAAGATAAATTTCCTCATTGTTTAAGCAATGGCTGTCAGATGGCCCTGGACCTCTATCATCAAAATGCAAGTTCTTAGACTCCATCACAGACCTGCTGACTCAGAAGCCCTGGAGGTGGGAGTCCAGCAAGTTGTATTTTAACAAGCCCAATAAATGATTCTGACGCATGCTAAAATTTAAGGACCACTGATTTAACTAATTTGAGTCCCAGCTGTGTTATTTGCAGCTCAAAGTCTCCATTACAGTGGTTCTTAACCTTGACTGCAGTTTTGAGCAAAATGCTGATGTCTGAATACCACATTCAGGGATTCTTATTTAATTGGTCTAGAATAAACATGGTGAAGATTTTTAAAAGCCTCCCCACCCCCCACCCCCCGCCCATTATTCAAACATACATAAGTTTCAGGAGCAGCTAGAAGAGCTACAGGAGGGCAAGAGAATATGTGAAGGTGAAGCTCTCTCGGACCAGGCGATGGCTGGGGAGATGGATGCTTGCAAGATCAGCTGGTTGGTAACAGATGGCACAGGGTGTGGTATGGGGCGGGGGCAGTTGAGGACTGTTTCCAGCTTGCACAAGTATCTGGATGGCAGTGCCCTTCCTGGGAATGGGAAGGATGGAGAGGAACAGGTTTGAGGGGAAGACCGTGGCTACCGTCTCAGAAGGCTCCTTCAAGCTTAAAAGAGTGATGGAACTCTCAGAAGGGTTAGGGTGCTAGATGGATAGGTGGGTGTGTAGCTCTGGGGAGAGAGCAGGGCAGTACAGAATAGGGGGTCTTCAGCAGAGAGGCTGAAGGAGATGGCGTTGCTTCAGGCTTGTCACAGACTAAGAAGGGAAGTGGGCCGTGGAAAGGCTCCCTCGCCAGGCACCGGGAAGGCTCTGTCAGGGAGTCGGAAGGACAGCCTGGAGAGAAGTCTGGACTGGCATGCAGGAAAAGCGTTCTAAGGAGGCCCAAGGGCCTGGCGGAGGGCAATAAGAGCATTGCAAGTGGTCACTGGAGTTGGTAGTGACTTTCGTGTCAAGTAGCCTTGGTAAGAGCAGTGCGAGGGTGAGGCTGGGGTACAAGGTGAGTGGGGGAGCCAAAAGGTAGGGGCCTGGGGTGAGCGGGAGAGATGGAGGAAGAGAGAATAAACAGACAAAGACTCTCTCAAGAGAAGGTGGCATCTAGAGGGGGACAAGTCAAGGGGAGATTTCATGGGGATCTTTCTAGCAGGGTGTGAGTAGGTAGAAACCACAGAGCACAAGGGGCCAGGATGTGATCTTCCAGAGAGCCACCTCAAGCCTTTGTCATGGTAGCAAATAGCACTTCAGGGCTGGGTGCACCTGCCACCTGTCCAGTAGAGAGACGTAGCTAACAGGAGACTCTGGAGCCCAGCAGTCAGGGTAGGCACCTCACTAACCACACAGACCCAGGCAAGTGAGTAAGCCCCCCTGTACCTTGGGTTTTCACTGGTAAAATGGGGAAGAGAATAATATTTACTGTGGTGTGGCACCATTGTAGAACCTTTATATATATTATTCTTAAGTACTCACGGCAGGCCTCCAGGGGTAGGTGGTGTGAGGATTAAATGAATGAATATACACAACGCACTTAGGATAGCTCTCGACTTGTCGTAAACATTAGGTTAAGTGTGCTGTTGTGGTTGTTCCATTATTATTCTACATGAATGAAGGAGCTGCAAAACTCAAGGAAGACTGCTGTTGGTACCCTGCAAATGTCTCCGAGGAGATTCACTCACTGGGTTTGAAGGTCAGCTCCACGAGGGAGAGAGCTGCAGCAATGACAGAATCCCCAGACTAAGACCATCACCTGGCCCATCACTGGCTTTCATAAAGACTTTTAAATGGATCATGAAGTATTGGGGCCTTTGAGGCATTTACGCCCACTCCCCCTCTGAAGTATTATTGTTCCTTCTGAGACATCCCAATCAAGTGTCCATCCTCCCTCTGTTCTCATGCCACAGAGTGGGGAGCTCATTCCCTCCCTGAGGCACCAGCTTCTTCTGGATGGTTCCCATGGATGGCCCTGTCACCTCTATTCCTTGGCCCCGGCTGTGTCCTCTTCCCACGTGGAAAGTGGTGGTCTTCTCTGAACCATCTTCTGTCCACAGAGAGTTTCCAGGATGACTGTGTCATCTCTCTCCTGGATGACAGCAGCAGCCTAAAACTGACCACACTCTACTTTTGGCTGCCCCACTGCAGTCTATTCTCAAGTCAGCACTCAGAAGGGTCCTGTAAAGAAGTTACCTCTGATCTGCTACAACCTGCTAAAAACCTAGCTCAGAGAAAAAGTCCTTTCGGCCTCTAGGCCCTCTACCAGGCCACCTCCCACTGCCACCCTGCTCTGTCTCCATCCCAGAGCAAGACACGTTGACAGTCCCTACAGTTTTTGTTTTTATTGGTCAAGAATTCTTTACAAAATACACACATACTCACTCACACACACACGTGCGCATGCACATGGACGCGCACACACACAGATGCCTTCTTTGGCCTGGCCACACCCTGCCCTGCTCTCTCCCGGATCAGACCTTCCACTCAGGGATGCCATCCTGAAATCCCAAGTTTACCAGTGAAGGAACAGAAAGAGGGAACCTCCTTTTCTGCTTCTCTGCTCAGAAACAGAGCCCAGTGCCCCACCCATGGGGGAGCAGGCAGGGAAACAGATTATCCCCTTCTCTTCTGCAGGCTCCCTGAGTTGCCAACTTAGGCCCCCAAGTATCACCACTACTAAGACCATGGGATCATTTTCTGATTGAAGTTCCCCCACTCCCATTTTTTCAGACTGGAAAATGGAGGTCCACAAAGGGGGCGTGAGTCTCCCGGGGTTACAGCATTGGAGAGAGCAGGGCCTGGAAGTCAGCTCTTCCTGGCTTCCAAGAGGTGGGAAGAGACCTAGACCTTGCTCAACCTCAGGAAAGGGTACAAGCAGGCCCTGGGGCAGAGGGGGTATGCAGAAGTTATCCCTGGAATCCTCGCCTAGGACGATAGTCCCAGGGCAGCTGAGTGAGTGGCAGGGTCTGGCTGGCACTATAATGGTTTGCCAAGGGTGCCCTCTGTGACTGCCCGCGTGGCTTGCTCGGGTATGCAGCTTGGGTCCGTCAGGATACTGGTGGATGTACTCAGCTGGCGCAGGGAGTTTAGGACAGCTGGGGAAAGAAAGAGAGGTGCCTCCTGGAGTCAGGGCCCTTCCCCTTGGATGCCAAAGAGTAGGAAATTAGGTGGGGACTAGTTGGCTTTGTCGGCCCCACCTAGGACCTCTCTGCAGGCATCCCCGAGCTGGGGATCATCCAGAGGACAAGGTGGGATGGCCAAAACCCTAGGCTATATGGAGCAGGCTGGACCTGGGGTCTGAGCAGAGTGGAACCCTCTGCCCTGAGGCCTGGACATCCTGATGGGCAGGGAGGTGGCTCACATACTTGGCCGGAGAACAGGTAGGGAGCAGTACTGGTCCAGCCAGGCCAGCGAGGTCTGGTGGAGGCTCTGCAAGCTTGCTGTGGACACCATCCCATTGAAGGACTCGAACAGAGGCCGGATGAGGATGCTGAACTGTGCCCAGGTCAAGGAGCAGGCCTGTGGGCCAGCTGGTACCCTCACCCACTTCACATAGAGTCCCAACATCTGCCCCCAACCAAGGGAGGGGCCTGACTACCGGCGAACCTGGATCCTCTGTTGCTGCCACCCTTCCATCCTGTTGAGGACTGCCCTCTCTCTAGCTCTCAGCCCCCTCCTTCTCTTTCCTCCATGGCCCTCTTTCTGGCCTGGCCTGTCCCCTTTTCCTGGGCTTCCTGTCCTGGCTCAGTCAAGAGTTTCACTGGTAAAGGAGTGGGAGGTTCCACATCTTCTCTAGGTTTGTCCCACTCCCACTACTCAGAGTTTAGTTTCCCCCCAAACTTCCCTCCAGACTTTCTGTGGCCAGGGCTGTGGTCTCCTCATCCAAGAACTCCTCCTTTAGCTTCCCCCCACTCCCGGCCCATCGCTGGGCAACTCTGCTGGCCAAAGACGCCAAAGGCCTGGGAGGAGTGGGTGGGAGAAGCCCGTTCCCCCGGGACAGGTCTGAGACCCTGTCTGAGAGCTGAGCCTATGCCAGGTGCAGCTTGGGCTGGTGGTGGCATTCACCCCGCTGCTGGCCAAGTGAGGATACGACCCAGAACTTCCAGTTGTGCAGCGTGCGGGTCCGGACATAGTCATCAAACATGACCCGCATCTGATCGAAGCGCTGGTGTGTGATGGGCACCCCGGTGGCAGGCAGCTGCTGCTGGCAAAGGCTGGGGGTGTGGGGAGGGTCAGGGGTCGGGAGTCAGGAGGCATACCCCTGGGTCCAGCGCCCACAGGGCCCCCGCCTACTTAATAGCAGCGTTGAGCTCCTCGATCTCGTCCCTCAGCTGCTGGGCTTCCTCCTGCAGGGCTGTCCGCTCCTGCTGCAGCATGGTGATGTACTCGGCCGTCTTCTGCAGTGTGGTTGCTTTGCTCACCTGCAGGCATCACCAGTGTGGGCTCAAGTTCTGAGGGTCACCCCACCCTGGATCCACTGAGGCACTGGGGTGGGAGGAGGCACCTGGCTATCTGGAGGACCCGGGGATTTGATTTTGAGTGGGGGGGTTCTGTGAAGGGGCCGTGTGGTTCTGGGGTGCCAGTCTGGACTGGGGCTCACCTTAAGGCTGGGCTGGGTGCTGAGTGTGCTCACCAGCCCGTGCAGGGTGTCAAACCCCAGCTTGATATTGAAGCGCCGCTTCTGCTCTGCAGAGATATGTGTGATACGCCGGTTCTCTGTCTTGAGGGGTAGACAGTAGTGTGAGCTCAGGAAGGAGCGCAGCATAGCCTCAGAGGTAGCAAACAGAGCTTGGGGGGGAGGGCAGCACCCACCTTATTGTTGTCTGGACGGGCCCGGCTCAGGATGGGGTGAGAGGGAGAGACATGGACACTCGGAGTCCCTGGGCCTGGCATGGAGTTGAGCTCCCCAGACAGCTGCCGCTCACCACCTGCGGCAGGGACAGACAGACCCACAGACAGACCAACATAGAAGAGAGGGTCCCCTTGCCCAGTGCCTCACCCTGGTGCCAGATGTAGTCACCCCTTTCTCCTCCCCTCCCTCGATCCTCTAGAGTTCCCCAATCCCTGCAGCCCTCTTTACCGCTGGGTGCTGGGGGTGAGAGCCGCTCCGCTTTGGGAACAATCAGGGGCCTGGGAGGGACCGGTGTGGCTGGGCCTGGTGGTGGCCGGGGTGGTGTGGGGGCCGAGATCGGGGGAAAGAAGGTGCAGGGGAAATCAGGGACCATCTCCTGCTGGGTGGAGAAGGGGGAAGAGTTGGGGTGAAGTCCCTGGGCCCACCCTCACCTCCTAGTGCCTACCATCTTACCGGGGACCCTGGGGGCTGGAGGACGCTGGACACGAGTGGCGGTTCCAGGGCTTGCTCGGGCTTGCCTGTGCACAGACAGATGTGTGAGGGCCTCCGAGGCTGACCCAACCCCATCATGTCCTGAGAGCACACTCCTTCCCTCCTGATGGCCCACATCCCTTTCTGGTTCAGGACCAGGTCCCTAGTTCTCACCACCCTGCCTCCCGGCTGAACCTTCTCCTTAACCTTCATTCTCTACTCCCACAAGTCCCCCACTGCCAGATTTGGTGCCCCCACTGTTGACTCTGCCCTTCCCATCTCACCTGCTGTGAGCAGCTGTGTGAGGCAGGGGTTGTTGCTCCCAGCAGTGGCAGTGGGGCTGGCAGTGGCAGGGGCCAAAGTGGGGGGGCTGGGCTTCTGGCCCCTAGGAGAAAGGGTTGGGGGCTTGCCCCTGGGTTGCACACCTTGGGGCACTGTGAAGTGAAGCCCAAATGGGGGATCTGGATACCCTGAGGGTAGAAGGTCTATAGGGAAGCAGGAAGGGATAGTGCCTGAGCCAGGCTGTGGGGTGAGTGGGAAGGCTGCAGGGGCAGGCAGTGGGGATACTCCTGGGGCAGGAGGCACTGTAGGGAAGGGGAATCTGGGTGAGAAGATAGGCTCTTCTGGAAGCAAAACAGTGGGTGGAGCCAGGGGAGGGAAGGGGGTTGAGGGACAGGGTTCCACAGCAGGCCCCTTGGCAGAGACAGGGTATTGGAGGAGGGGTGGGGGTGCCGGAGGGGGTGGGAGCTTGGGCTTGGGGTCTTCAGGAAGGAGGAATTCAGAGCTCAAGAAGGCACTGGAGTCCATGGGGCCTGGACAGCTGCTTTGAGTCTGGTGGGAAGAACAGACAAAGAAAAGGGGAGAAAGATGGCCTTTGCGGGGCCTCCTTGGTGGCGCTGTGGAGCTGTTGGCAGCAGCGATGCGAGTTCGACGCCCCCGCCGGGGAGATTCCCACATGGCGTGGCAGACCTCTCCTGCTTCGCCCGCTGCTCCCCTCAGCAGTGTATTTCTGTCGGTCTGCCTATTCTGTTCCCCACCTCTATCTCTGGTGAACCTTCTCGCTGCCCCACGCCTCTGGCCTGTACCCCAGCTTGTATGCATAAATAAATAAATCTTAAAAAAAAACGAAAGAGAGAGAGAGAGAGAGAGAGAGAGAGAGAGAGAGAGAGAGAGAGAGAGAGAGAAAGAAAGAAAGAAAGAAAGAAAGAAAGAAAGAAAGAAAGAAAGAAAGAAAGAAAGAAAGAAAGAAAGAAAGAAAGAAAGAAAGAAAGAAAGAAAGATGGCCTTTGCGGCCACCCAAGCAGCCTCCCAACCTGGATGAGCTCTGGACTGGGCACTGGGAGAGATAGGAGAAGTGACCCCTGCAACACACACAGCAAGGATGTTATAATCTAATGAGGGGGAAGAACTGGAACACATTTATGCACCCATTTGGCACGAGAAAGTGCATCCCTCTTCCTGCCCAGACAGTCATTCACCAAATAATTTGGTGAATAATGACCAACCATGCATCAATACATCCCTTTCCTCCATTCATCCTTCATCTATTCACCTACCTATTTGTTCTCTCACATACGAGCTAGCTCATCTACATGCCTCTCCATCAGCCCGCCAAGTCATCCATCCAGTCATCCATCCATCCTACCATCTATAGTTCACTCATCTACCAACCCATACATCATCCATCCATTTACACTTTCACCAGCCACTTACCAACCCTCCAGCCCACCTGTCAGTCCACCAAACTATTCATCTATGACTCCAACCACCAGCTCATGCATCCGCCCAACCTCTCACCTGCCTATATACACATCAACCCATGTACGCATCTGCTCCATATGCAGCCCATCTCCCCGTCCGCCAACATATCCATGTTCTCGCTCCATTTACTTGCTCCATTCACTCGTTCAATCATTGGGCAACTTTTCCCCAGTGCTGTTCATGTGAGTGAAATCTTCCAGATACGGAAGTGCAGTGGTGAGGAAGACATAGCCCTTCTAGGCTTTCACGATCTACTTAAGGATGGAGACTCTCAACTAGGGATTACAATAGAATCTGCAGAGTGATGATGGAGGGAAAAGGCATCTGACCTAGCCACAGCGAGGCCTGGGAGTTCCTAAGTCAAAAGTGACTGTTTCCTAAACACACATGCTCAGCTTTCTGCCTCCATGTGCTCATTCATGCTTCTCCTCCCGCCTTCAGCTGGTGTCTTCTGTCCAAATCCCACCCATTCACTAAGGCCCAGAATTCCCCTCTGGGAAGCCTTCCCCAGCCCTGGGTGGTGCTCTGTTCCTTGCTCCCCTTGTCCTCTGCCCCCCTCCCTTAACCATTTTGTCTAATTGTGCTCCAGGAGGGCTTTCTTCCCCCGCCGAGTTGTGCTCTGCAGGAGGGCAAGATGGGTCTTTCTCCTCCTTGACCAAGCATAAGACAGAGGACTCAAGAAGTGCCCTGAATACCTCCTAGATGTGGGCAGGTAAGCTGGGCAGGACAGGGTGGGGTGGAGCAAGCTCACCTGCCCTGAGAGGTGCGTCATGCCTGAGAAGGCAGGGGGCACCTCTGAGCCCAAGATCCCATTGCTGAAGTTGGGGTCAGCCATAGGGCCAAAGCTGGGGGGCTCCGTGAAGTTTGAAGGTGTGGGCGTCGGTGGGGGGCGATAGTTGGCGAAGAAATCTGTAATTCAGATACACAAGCAGAGGTTAGGGCTGAGACTTGAAGCCGTGGGCCTTGAGAGCAGGCCCGTGCCCTTGTCCCTAGGCTGGTTGACAGTGGGTGGGGGCTGGCGGGGGAGCGGGGGCTTCCACAGGAGATTGTGAAACTGGCAAAGTTTCTGTCTCAGTCAGGGGAAGCAGCGACAGAGGCTTGGGTGGGATGGGCCTGAGTGGGAAGGAGCAGGGAACTTCTGTAAGGGTGTGTGCAGGGACCCCAAGGAGCAACCCTCCCAAGCAGCCCTGCACTTGGCTTGTGAGGCACCCCCTTCTCTGTCCCCAGGCCTGGACATTCCCCTTATCTGCTCCCACTGTTACCAACTTTGCTGGGTACATAAAGGGGGCTGGGTGAGTAGTAAAGAGTGCCAGGGAGAGAAAGGGTGAGGTCCAGGGGGATAAGGTCTGGGATGGGGAATGGCCCCAGGGTGGCAGGAGTTCAAGGGATGAGTCAGGGGTGAGAGGGGTCAGGAGGTCATTATCTGGAACAAGTCAGGGCTGTTGGAAGGTCAATAAGTGGGACCTTGAGGCTGGATCCCAGGAGGGGCAGTGAAGGGGCTAAGGGGGTGAAAACAGGGGTCAGAGGTTGAGCTCAGAGTGGGGGCAGGAGCAAGAGGGTGCTGGAAAGCTGGGAAGAACTCAGAGAAGGGGCAACCAGATTGTTTGAGGTGCGGGTTGTGTAAGCCCTGGGCTATTCTGGTTTTGGGAAGCAGCTGCTAGTGGCCTAACCACATCCCGGGCCTGGGTGCCACCCGCCCACCCGCTCCCTTCCGGGCACCTTTCTCTGACCCTGGCTAGCCTTGGGTCTAGCTCCCAAGGCCACTGGTCTGGTCAGACCAGAACCATGACCTTGGATAGGCCCAGCCCCCCCGGCCCAGATTGCTGGTCAGCCCTCTCTTCTAGGGGCTACCTTGAAGGAGACCCAGGGGTGGGACAACGAGACCACACCAAACTCAAGCTCAAAAGGAGGGGTCAGGCCTACAGGTGCATCTTATGTGACCCCATGTGGCACTGTGTGTTGCTGAGTAGGTCTCACCAGCATCTGTCTCCATGTGTGACTCTCCCACTGTCTGTAGGACTGAGCCTGTATGCCCCTGTGCTGGTGACTGAGGTGCTCGGTGTGCATGTCTGCTCTGCGCCCCCAGCCGCTCATGCGTACATGCGTGTGTGTCTCTGCATGCAGGTGTATATCTTTCTACTGCCACATATCAGAAGGGATCTTTTCCCACTGCCTCCCCTTAACAGAGGAACTGGGCGCCAGATGGTGGGTGGTCACTGATCCTCTGCCCCCCCAGCCCCAGAGACCATGGGTCCTTTAGACCTGCCACATACTGGGCCTGGTCCCAGGCCACTGAGGGCCACAGAGCAGCTCCCTGCTCCCTGCTCCTGCTCACTCCAGGGTTCAGGGAGTAGCCAGCTCAGCTCATTCCTGAGTTACCAGCATTCCCTCACAGCTTTCCTGCTTGTCCCCGTCCTGCACTGAAGTAGCCTCCTAGCTAGTTACCCACCGAGCCCTGAGTCCTCCCAAGCCTCCATTCCACTCTCTGACAGGCCATCCCGCCATGAGCACCTCTCAGGCCCTGAGCTCCCTTTCCTTTGCTGAAGACCATTCGCCAAGCCCTTTCCCCCTCACTGAATGCCCTCCTCATTAGCTCCCTCCTCCATGGGTCTTACCCCTCCTCCCAGTTGTCTCCCAAATGAGCTCTCAGGGACATTCAAAGACCTGGTTTTCCTGGTGCTCCCTGCCCTCCCAGAACACAAAGCATCTAAGGGGGTCACACCAGCCCCCTCCCCCACGTGACCTATGGGAGAGGCTGTTCATGGCGCCCTGACCCCAGCAGCCATCCAGGACTGAGAGAAGTCTCTTCCTAGCCCCGGTTGGCCAGGTTTTGGTCAGAGCCTGAGGTGGGGGTGATTGGGCTCCTACCTGTGGCAGGGGTCTGTGTGCCCGGACAGGTCTGCTGCCCTCCCAGGCTGCTCTGCTCCCAGGGCACTGCCATCAACACTTCTGACCCTGCAGCCCCCACCCTGCCCAGGGCTGAGGGAGGGGTGGGGGTGGTTCCTCATTCCCTTGGCCCCGCCTCACCTTTTGAGTGACAGGCCCAGGACCCTGTGGGGAAGTGGCAGGGGCAACCCCCTTTCGATCCTCTGACCCCTGGCTGAAACAGGCTGACCGCCCATGTAGATCTGACCCCCAGCTTAGCTTCAGGGCTCCTTATATGTATGAATATAGGGAGCAATCTCCAAGATTTATAGCTAAGCAAAGAAAACAATGTGGGGAAGAGCCCACTGTGAAAACAAAAAGACTTGTCCACATGTGCTGGACAGACATGAGTGTCTCTGGAAGGACACAAGAAGCCAGTGACCTGGTGGTGCAGGGGCCAGAAGAGGGCAAAGGGAAAATGCTGCTTTTAAAAATGCTTCACAAGGTAAAATTTCTGCAATTTCCTTAAAAATAGTACTGGAGGGAAGAAGTGGGTAAGGTCCAGGTGAAACAGACTGGCAAGGGGCCTCCCTGGTGACGCAGCGGTTAAGCGCTTCATTGTGGAGCTGTCGGCAGCTGCGATGCGAGTTCAACGCCCAGCTAGGGAGATTCCCACGTGGTGCAGCAGACCTCTCCTGCCTCGCCTGCTGCTCCCCTCAGCAGTGTATTTCTGTCGATCTGCCTGTTCTGCTCCCCACTCTATCTTTGGTGAACCCTCTCGCTGCCCCACACCTCTGGCCTGCACCCCAGCTTATATGCATAAATAAATAAATCTTTTAAAAAAAAAGAAACCTACTGACAAGTTTGGTAAATGTTGAAGCAGGTAATGGTTATGTTGAGCTTCTCTCTCTCTACTTTGTGAGCATGTTTGAAATGTTCTTTAATACATAGCTTCTAAAATGAATTATGTAAATACACCCAAACAAATCAAAATCCCCCAGAGAGTCCCAGCATCTTGGCTTCCCTAAGAGCTAGCTTCCAGAGCCTGCAGCTTCATTGCCCCTGACCCCTAGCCCCTGGTCCAACCCCCTTTCTGGCTCTGCTCTCAGTTGAGGCCATATCAGCTGCCTCCCAAGGCAGATCCCTCAGAAATCACTCAGACCATTTGCTCTCCAAGAGGGGCTGGGCCTGAGGCCTCAGCCAGGCTGGCACTGACCCTGCCCACCCCCACTGGGGGAGGGGCCTGGCCCACCTGAGATCTCCATGAAGTCATCCAGGCTGGGCTGCAGAGGTGTCAGATCTGGCTGGATCATGTCAGCATTGCCCATGTAAGCTGGAGGGAGCAATGGTGCCATCAGGAGCGGCAGGCAGGGTGGAGTAGGGCACACAGCCCAGCATCCTCCCTGGACCTGCCACCTGGCCTCTCATAGGCCTCCCTTCCTGGGCACTGGCCCTCACCATCCTCCGGGGGCAGCTGCATGGGGGTGGGGCTGGGCTGAGTCATGGTGAAGAGCGTGTCAGAGATGTCGGACAAAAAGCAATCGAGGTCCAGAAGCTGTCGCCCACCAGGCTCCTCCTCGGGGCCCCCCAATAGCACTGGCACCACGCTGGAGAAGAGCTGCTCGCACCATCGCTCTGGTGGCGGCCACCCCCCTTCAGCCTAGGAACACAAAGCCAAGAGTAACTGCCTGAGAGCTCCACTTCACCCCACTCCTCCCCAACTGGGGCACAGAGGTCTGCCCCGGCCCTTCCATTTTTCTTTGCTGCAGGGAAGGCCAACAGTCCCTCCCAGGGGATAGATGGGATGGACTGCTCCCACTACGTTTCTTGCTTGAACCCCATGCTTCTGCAGGACTTGTCCAGACAACCAGAAAGCTTGTCTTCCCATCACTGCACGCTCCAAAGTTTCCCCTCCCTATGGGAGAAGAGCTCAACTAATCCACTTGGGGACATCAGCCATACCCACCCCGCTCAAGTCCCACCCTAAGCTCTGCCACAGTCCTGCCCAGCAGGGGAAGGCTGTCAGTTCCCTGAGTACCCACCTGCTTTGCCGCCAGGAGATCCCCTTCCCTGCTGGACTTACGGAGCTGCAGGAACACACAGAAGTAGACACTGGATCCCTTACCCGCTCCTTCATGGTTCCCTGCCAAAGCCTCCTCTACTCAACACACTCCCCAGATGGAGGGGAACCCCATTTGCCCTCAGGCGCTCTTCCACCCTGGGAAGTAAGGAGGCTGCAAGGAGACCTTGGGGCCACATGGTGGCACTGTCAGCTTCGGATGGAATGGAGGTCCCTCTATGTCTGTGTGTGTGTGTGTGTGTGTGTGTGTGTGTGTTTATGTCTGTCTGTCTGTCTATGGGGGGCAGGAGGGGGTGGGGGAGGTGTGGAAAATCGGGAGGAGGGAAGAGGGGGCAAGGAAATGGCAGTGGGGAAACCCCACCAGGACTCTTCCAAGAGATGAAGTGGCCAGCAGCCTCAGAGGAAAGGTATGGAGCCTCCCTCCGGTCCCCCACTGACCCGCTTCTTGTAGTAGATGCGCCACTTATGGTACTCATGCATCACCACCTCGATGCGCCGCTTCCAGTAATTCCCCTCCAGGACCACAGCCTGAGGGGGGTGGAGGGAGGGCTCAGTGCTTGGTCACACCGCTCATCCCTGCCACTCACCCACTGCCCATCTGGGCTAGCCCTTCCCATGAAGTGCAAGGAGAGATGGGGGGTGGGTGAGGTTTGGTGGGGAGACAGGTGGGCTGGGAACCTCAGCTACCTCTGGTTTCCGGTGCTCATCAGCCTCAGGTCCTTGCAAGGGGGTCACGAAACCACACACTGGGCTCTTCCTCCGTTCCACATCTGAGGGAAGGCAACCAAGTCAGGGGTGCCCAGCTCCTTCATCTCCCACCCTAAGGCGCCAGGGACTCAAGTGCCATACTACGAAATCCTGCCTGGCAGTCAATGCTCAGTTTACATGGCACCTCCTCCAGGAAGCCTTTCTGCCTGCTCTTGCCCTTCCAGATCACCCTTTTACATGAACCCTCTATTCTTTCACCTTGTGAAAGGAACCTCCTCCACCTCCTCTACTTCTCTTGGAGCCTAGTAGGTGTGCGGGCAGAACAGAATTTGGGGTGGTTCACAGGAAGGGAACTGCCTCATGAAGGTCTTAGTCAGCCTGGCAGGCCTCAGAGCTCTGCCTCAGGCTGTTTGACACTGCCCACTCTCACCCCAGCTAACCAGCTGTGTCCACCTCAGACCACTTGCCTGAGCCCTTCCCCAAGCCCTCCCTGTTGCCACACTCAGCCCAGGCTCCTTCCTATATGCTAGAAACACATCCTAGGCTCTGCTTCTCCTCCAAAACCTTTCCCTCCTTTTTACTACCCCAACAAGCTAACTTCTTCTCTTTCACCCTGTGGGATGGAGATGGTTCATCCATGGACTAGAAGGGAAAGCTTGAAGTCTGAGGGGAGTTTTTGTGGCTAGGAGGCAATGTTGGCATCGAGCCATCCAGAGGCACAGGCTTAGGAGGGAAGTTCAGGAAAAACTGCTTGGCCAAAGCAGGAAGATGGGCTGCAGAGATTGAGGCTGAAGTCAGGGAGGCCAGTTGAGAAGTGACAGCAGGCCAGAGTGACAGAATATGGAGGGGCCGTTCTGAACAGTAACAATAACAATAACAAAAAGTCCCAGCAGCTCACTTTCAGGGAACCCTCGTGTGTCATGTGTGGGCCCTGTTCTGAGATACGGGCGCTCTCACTGAAAACTCGCAGCAAACATCAGCAGTCGGACCTGTTATTATTCCCACTTTACAGATGAGCAAGCTTTGGCTAGCAGAGGTCAGGACTTCCCCAAGGTCACACAGCTAGGGCTAGACTCAAACCTACCTCTGTGTGACATAGACCTGGAGTCGTTCCAGCAACTTGTTCAATAGCTGGAGACCAGAGTCTGTATGTCTGGGTAAAGACCTCAGATGGTATCAGACAGTTCTGCTGAGAGAAGACTTTGCATCCCACCCCACTTTGCTGGTTATGGGGGGGGTGAGTGAAAGGTGAAGCCTTGGGCAGGATGGGAGGGACACTAACACCCTGGCTTATCAGCCTGTCCTGGGCAGCACCTGTCCCGAGAGTTCTCAGGTGAGGACTGGAAGCCAACCAGCTGGGAGCAGTGGAAGGAGCACTGGGCTCAGAGTTGGAAAGGCCTGGACTTTCAGACAGCCACAGCTCTGTGACTTTCATGCTCTGTGACCCTGAGAAAGTCACTTACCCTCTGGGCCTCAGTTACTCATCCATAAAATAGGAGTAGTAATATTTACCTCCCAGGCAGCCTAAAATAAGATGATTTATGAAAGTGCCAAGCACATAGATGAAGAAAAAGAGTAGATACTTCCTTTTCTCTGCTTGGATGGAATCCAGCAGGGCCAGTACAAATAATACCATGTGTGATCTCTTCTGGACCTTGTGTTCCCAGCTCAGCACAACCTATGGTCCAACAGCAGGACCTAACTGTGCTGGACAAGATCCCTACATAGGCCCAGCTATTCCAAGGAGTCAGCTGTGCTCTGTCACATGGGATGGGAGGGTCTAGTAAGACCAACGGAATGACTGACCTCCTCAAAGTCACATCAATTCAATGATAATTTATTGAGTACCAACTTTGTGCCAGGCCCATTCACACCTATTATTCCCATGCCAGCGGTGAAAGGTAGAGCTATTGGTCTCATTTCATAGATAAGAAAATAAGTTCAGAAAGTTCAGAAATTAGCCTGCAGACACACAGCGAGAAAGGGGCAAGACAGAAGGGAAAAACGTCAGCTCTGGTGACTCCAAGTCCAGAATTCCTCCACCATGTCATATGGCCTTTCTGGGTCCCTCCCCGCAAATCTTCATTGGGGGGTGCCTGCTAGGTGTTCAATAAGAACTTCACTGAAAGGCTGGTAGAGACCCATGCAAGATCCTCAGTTTCCCCATTTGTGAAATGACACACTTGGCTTCGTTAGTGTCTAAAGTCTCTTTCTATACCAGCATTTGAGACACCTAACACTAATGGGAGGGAGAATGTGTCTTGCACTGTTGCCCAAATCTCAGCCTATCCCACTACTTCTAAGGGAGACCCCTGCTGTTCCCATCTTTACAGTACCCTTGGCCTCTCCAAGACCCTCTGGGAATCAGAAGCTCTTCAGAGGACTTGGTGCAGGGGCCCAGTCTCCTCTAAAGGCCAGCAGCACCCTGCTGGGTCCCTTGGGCAGCCCCCACGTGCAGCCCTTCTGTTGGGGGTGGGGGTTGCTTGCACACTCACACTGGATATACCAGGCTCTCCAGATGGCGTTGTTGAGGCGAATCTTGTCTCGGCAGAGCAGCTTAAGGCCTTTGAAATTCTTCCACTTGGGAGAGACCAGCTTGCCACTGTCAGAGGGAGAGGGCTGGGTCAGGAGGGCAGAGAAAAAGAGGGAAAGCTGCAGGGGTTCGGCTCCACACTTACCATAGACCAGTCTCTCATCTATGGTGGGCCATTTGGGGACCCCCAAATCCTGCCCCTTATTCTAACCTGCTTGAGATTCCTACCTGTGGGTCCCCATTAGGTGCCCTTCTGTTCCCTGGGGTGTGCTGGATGTTCATCTACTACCAGAGTACCACCCGCGGCTGACACTGTTTATCAGCTCAGTCCTCATAACAATGGCCTGCACTCCCTGGCGGCGCAACCGTTAAGCGCAGCACTATGAAGCTGTCCAGAGCCACTGCAGCACTGAGTTCATTCCCGGGCCAGGAAGATTCCCACATGGTGCAGCAGACCTCTCCTGTCTGGCCTGCTGCTCCCCTCAGCAGTGTACTTCAGTGAATCTGCCTGTTCTGCTCCCCACTCTGTCTCTGGTGAACCCTCTCACTGCCCCATCTCTGGCCTACACTCCAGATTGTGTGCATAAATAAATCTTTTTAAAAAAAATCCAAAACGATGGCCTGCAGCCTCGGGCGACTGCCATCTTCCAGGCTAACTGGCTCAAGAGGGTTCTTAGACCCAGTCTTGGGGAGGGAAACTGAGGAAAGGGAACAGGATTGGCTCCAGTTCACATGGCAGAGACTCACTCAGCTCTTGTGGCTCTTTTTCCATCAGTAATGCTGACCACCTTAGGCCCAGGGCACTGGAAAGAGTTGATGGAGAGGGTGCCTCTTCCCCAGTGGCAGCCTCGGAGCAGCCAGTTACTGCTCAGAATCCCTGCACGGCATCTGGACTGACGGTGTGCCTCTTCTCAGGTGCATACACAAAACAACAGCCACTAGGGTCCCAAAGAAGGGATCTAGGATGGTGGAGTGGTGGTAGTGAGGAACCGGCACCCTAACCCTAGCATTCCAACAACTCCATGAGATGGAGGGGCTCTGCTGAGTGAGGGGCTTGATATCAGGGTCCTGCTAGACACAGGTCAAATCTGCCACCTCCAGGGAGCTGATCTAAGAAATATTCAGGGTCTTAGACCCCTGCTGATCCCTTCCTCCATCCCTTCTCCTGGTCCATAGCCAGGGTTGTATCAAAGTCCCCACTGGCTCACTTCTACAGCCCTTGCTTACATGGAAGACTGAGACCCTAAGACAGTATTTCAGACAGCCAGGTCTGCTCTGCAGGGGCCGCTCCGTCGCCCTGAGGGTGGGTAGATGGCAGTCTGACTTCTCAGTCCCTTGGGTGCATGGGTAACTAGGTCCCATCTCCTCTCTGGTCTCCAGGCTCCTGTGTTTGCCTTGGCTGGGGGTGGTGGGAGGATGGCCACCCTGGGCACAACAGGCCTCATTACCCAAATAGAGTACACAGCCCAAGAGCAGAGGCCCCCTGGCTAGGCTCCTTCCTCCTGAGGTAGATAAGCACCATCTGTTTAATAAGGAGAGTTGGTGGTGGTGCGGGCACTCTGACATCTCCTGGACCACCATCTTTGTGGCACCTGTGGGGGACTCCTGAGTTTGTCGCCCTGCCTGTATCCCAGCAACCTCTCAGTCTACTCTGCCCACCAAGTACCCCTCCCCAAGTCTGACTGCCCTCTCTTCCATTTCCCTGCTGAAGTTTGTGGCCAGGCAGGGCTGGGGGCAGGAGGGGTGGGGTGGGGGGAAGGGATGAGACAAAGATAATGTCCAAGGCCCAGGAAGAAAGGATTCTGTGCGTGCTGAGCCTGTAGGCTGGAGGGAAGGGGAGAGGCCCCCCTGGAGAAACATGCCTAGGGCCAGGGTTCAAGGGCTTCTTGTGGCCAAAAGTAAACCTAGAAATCTTGGCGATGGGATGGGGTAATTCCTACCCCTCCATAACCACAAACACACCTATCTTGCAAGGACGCCCTTTAGAGTCTCCCTGGCAAGGTCATGCTTGCTCCCCTACTCCCACAGCTAGTCAGCTCTGACCATGAACCAGTGTATCCTCAGAGCTTCCAGAGCCTGCCTTCCTGGGGCTTCCACAAAACCATGGACATGGGTTTGTCTCCTTAGAAGAGAAGCTCTCCCTCTGCCCACGCTGCCCTGCTGGGGTGACAGCTGGCTGGGCTGCCATAGACTCTCCTCCAGGTTCAGTTGACCAGTTCCTCCCAGCACCTTCTGGACCCCTTACTTTGTTGTCCCTTCTCATCCTGTTGCTCTCTTTGGACACTTGGCTTCTGCCTCTCCCCTCTAGGGAACCGCTATAATCAAGGGTCTTTAAGGATTAAAATACTCTCCCAGTTTGAGCTTGTTTTTCTCCTCCATCAATGGGGGACCCAAAGGCTCCTCTGGTACAAGCCATCTTCCTCCCCTGAAGCTTAAGTCCCCTGCCCAGGGCAGGCCAGAGACTTAAAATTTTGGCTATTTAGGGAGAAAACACAGTTCTTTCCCCTCAGCTGCTCCTGGGGGTTACATCATCCTCTTAGTAGGACTGGTTCTTGCTGTGTGCTCTGTCACCCACCATGCCAGTTCTCTGGACGTCCCCTTTGGGTTTGGGGCGGACAGCCCAGGTAGAGCTGTGTGTAGTATAAAGCAGGAAACATAAATTAGAACGAAGTGGGAAGTGGGGGGTCTTTGAGGGAGCCTGGGAAGGAGGGATGCCCACATACTGTGTACCAAGACCTTAGATGCCCTGTCTGAGACAGGCCCTGAAATCCGAGGGCGGGAGGAAAGGGCCGGGAATTTGAACTTTCCACAGCGGTCTGGAGCCCTGGATGATCAGGTTGCAACATGACCTGGGCCCGGGGCCAGAGCAAGTGGGCCAAGGTTACACTCCTCCAGCCAATGGGGTCGAGGCTGGGCTGCCTAGCTTGGGGGTGGACAACACTCCAGAGCAATCCCCGCACCCCACCTCCCGGCGCGCCTTCAAAGCCGCAAGTGCCGGTCGGTAGCCAGCGGTTTTCAGAATGGGAGGAGACGCCGCGGAGGAAGAGGATTATTTGCACAGAGAAAAGATCAAGGCCGACCAATTCCCCTTTCTCCACTACGGTTTTCGGTTGATAATTTATCCCGGCTCCTCCGCTCCAGGGAACTTTGCTCCAGGGCATTGGGCCAAGACCCCGGTTCTCGGCCTCCTCTGAGAAGCTGGAGGGCGGGGGAGGGGGAGCGGCAGGCGTGGCGTTCTGCGACGCGCCAAGCCGGGGTCTCAGGCAGCGTTGGAGTTCGGGGTAGGCGAGCCCTAGACTTTCGGGCAACAGCAGCCTGCAACCCCACCCCCCGCCCCCCGCCCAGTCACGACTGGAACTCTTCCCGAGTTGCGCGCCCCCTGGGTCAGCCCAGGGCACCCACCACCCACCACCCTCAACCTAGCAGATCGAGAACGTGTGTTCCGGCAATTGGGGAAGGAGAGTGGGGGTGGACAAAAAACAGGGTCCGTTTCAGTCGATGCTGGCTAGGAATTGGGACAACCTGGGGTGCGAGGAAAGGAGTAATGCCAGGGAGCAGGAAAAGAGTGAGTGGGTTGGGTGGGATCAGAGTGGAGGGTGGGGATGGTTAGATGGCCTAGGGGCCTGGAAGCACGTCGGATGCCCCGTCATTTCTTTGGGCAGAGGAGTAGGGGCCAGGGAGAGGGGCCCTATGTGGGCCTATGGAGGTCGAGGTGGAGGGCAGGCAGTCTGCGCCCTGGAAGACAGTGATGGTGGTGAGGAATGGGAGCCACGAGGTGCACAAGCCCGTTGGGGGCCAGTGGGCTGGGCCAGGATCACAGGACCCTCGGAGCTGGGGGAGAGGAGTGTCTGGCAAATGGCCGAAGTCTCCGAGAGCAGCCGGGAATCAAGACTTGGGGCCGGGTGGGGTGTCCGGGGCCCCAGCGCGCGGTCCCGCCGCGGAGGGCCGAGGCCGTCGGGCCCCGGAGACGCCCTCACCTGTAGGCCAGGCTCATGCACTCGAAGAGGCGGGTGAGTGTGGGATCGATGCTGCGCGGCCCGAAGTCGACGAGCCCCACGGGCCCCTCCTGGTCGCGCCGCCGGGTCAGCGAGTCACTGTGCGGCGACGACACCATAAAGTGACCGCTGTGGATGACCTGCGAGCGGAATAGTCCGCTCCCGCTGCGCCGGGTACTTGGGCCCTCCGAGTCTGTGTCGGAGTCCGAGTCCGGGCTAGGGACGACCCGCGGGCCCTGCAAGCCGGCGGCCAGACCTGCCAACGCCCCGGCCGTGGCCATCGCTGCTGCCGCCGCGCCAAGGCTCGATGGAGCAGCCTGCGCCGCTCGTGTGGCCAGACCGGTCTCATTGGCATAGCTCCGCCCCTCTGTCCCAATAGACTGTTCGAGGGGGCGGGAACTCGGGGCTCGGGCGCGCGGGAGCCGACGGGGCGGGGCTTGTATTAGCATAATCAATGCGCCAGGTGTGAGTGCGCTGACCTCGGAGGTCCGCGGGATTGGAATCTGGAAGAGGAGGTCTCTATCTCCCCACTCCAACCCCTTTCCTTCTGCTGTAGCCACTAGAACCCCTGTTGTAACCGCAAAAGGAGTCTCCAGATGAGCCGACGATTCGTCGTTCACTCCTGAGTCTGAAAGCACCTCAGTGCCTAGGGTCTCTGCTACCAGGGATGTCCTTCCCGGGGTCCCCCTCTGTCTTCCCTGATCACCTGGCTCACATTCACCACCCTCGGCTCTCTCACAGCTGGAAGTACCCACCACTCGCTCCACGAGGGTCTCAACACCTCTAGTTAACACGGTGATCATCACTCTACGCCCACATAGCCGCCCCAGAGGGTCGCATGGAAGACAGTCCTTTGAGGCCCCAGGGTCATTACCACTGTGGTCGGAGGGGACTGGCTAGGTGGAGCCTTGGTCACTGTCCTTGGGCATCCCCTAGGCAGGCAGGCAGGCAGCGTGCTCAGGAGCTTTGGGTCCTTCCCCCTCTCACCCATCCTAGGATCCAACTTATGGTCCTGTTTTTGAAGGAAAAGAAATTCTCTTCTCATCCTAAGAGCACAACCAAGCAGTCTAGTCTGGGCATTCACACCTGTCACCTCCCTGGAGCCTCTAGTGGTTCTCAGGTGGGTGAGAACCACTACTTGCCCCACTTCAGAGGGGGCACCAGAGGACATGGAGGGAAGCATACCCTAGTATCTACAGTGGGGCAGCAACAAAGGCTGGTTTGTGCTGTCCCTGGCTGGGCACAGGGGAGAGCTGGAGTCAAGGTCACCACCTTTGGCCTTCTGGAAGGTGTGGCATAATGTGGTCACAGGTGGGACAGGGGGGAAGGCAGTGGGCAGGAGGTTGGAAGTCTGGAAGAGATCCCTCACAGCACTTTCTTCAGCTTGGCTCCTTCAGCTCCCACAATCAAACCAAAATGCTCTAAGGTCCCCCCGCTGCCCGCACCCCCCCCAGGACTGCCTGAGGTGCTGAAATGATTCCCCAAGGCTGCTTACAGGATGGCCCTTCCACCCAACCATGTCCCTTGGCTAGTACCTTCTGTTCCTGTCAAACAGCCACCTCACTTTCCCAGCAACCTCAGCTACTCTCCTCTACCTGTCCTCTCCTGCTGTCTGCAGGGGCTGCATTCTCCCTGCCTACCCCTGCCAAATTCTGGGGCGGGGGGGGGGAGGTTCAGGTGCCCATACCAGCGTGCCTCCTTGCCCCATTTTAGATCCTTGGCACAGAGATCTGTCTGACTTCTCCCTTGGCCTGTGGGCTCTGAAGCTGGGTCTCTGAACCCCCACAATGGGCACCCCGGGACTTGAGGAATGCTTGGAGAAAGGGGCATGATGCTAAGAAGAGCTGGTGGCTGCTGTCAGGGGTAGGGGCAGGAAGCAGGGTTCCCTCGGAGCCTCCTGGCTCCAAGGGGCCCTGGCTTAGACAGCATACCAAATCTCAGCTCTGCTGCTAATTCCATGCATGACCTGGGGCAAAACTCTGTTTTTATACAGGGGACCTGTCTCTCCACTTGTAAAAAGGGGACATCAACTTCAGTGATTTCTTAGGGTCCTGCAACTGTCACCTCTCCTGGTTATAAGTGTCTTTTATCAGTGTCCCCAGCTTACCCACCATACTCTGGAGCTCTTGTCCCCAGGAGAAAATCCCAGAGTTTTCTCCTGTGGTTCAATAGGCTTTCCGCTGAGCCAGGTCTCTCTGGAGGATGGAATATTTCTCCCACCCCATGCATTACCTCTCCCTTGACATCACTTGGCCCTCATCAGACACTTGTATCCTATTTTTGCCCACCTCAGAGCCTGATACCACCTTTGGAAGTCTAAGTGTTGAAAAGACAATTTCTTTCTGTGTAATTCAAAGCAAAGCAACATTACATTGTACAATAAATCGAGGAAGTCCACAAATTCTGATTTCTCCCTTGAAGAAATCTTCAATTATTAAAGATATCAATTTATAATTTTTTTCCAAAAAATGTTTTAATGGCTAAATCTTGCTGGGGCCTGGCATGCCTTGCCTGCCCCATTCAGCCTCCCCGAACCATCTGTTTGGCCATTTGAAGGAGCATGTCCCCTATTCCAGGCACTTACCTGACTGAAGTGAGTAATATTGCCTCCATTTTATGGTTGAAACAGATGCAGAGAGGTGAAGTACTTGTTCAAGCCCCAGCTAAGAAAAGGCAGAGTTAGGCCTGCCTCTGGAGTTTGGGTTCCTTCACCTATGAGGTTGCTGCTGTCTCCTCTTAGATAAGATTCCACCCATGATCCGCGGGTCAAGTCAAACCGGCTGATGTTATGGGGGCCCTGGCACAGTCCATCAGGTGACAGTGAGCTAGGTTGGGCTCATCATCTCGTACCCTTTCCCATTTGATCTCTACCATTCAGTGTTTATAACCTGCCCTCATGAATAAGTCTTGTTCACTACCTGGGGAGGTACAGATTGAGGTTCCGACTAAGGTGTGAAGGTCTGGCTGTCCCTGACATTCTGCCTGACACCACACACTCTCTGTCTCCCAACCCTTGTTCTCATATTTCTCTCTGGATAAAAAGCTCCCCCGTCCTTGAAGTAGCACCTCCACCCAGAGTTCCCACACCCCTTGTTCCCATACAACCCTGATTTCACAGGACTCTGCAAGTGGTGTACATACCTCTCTTTCCCACTAGATGGCGAATTTCCTGAAAGCAGGAATCATGCCATTCTCTGGACTATTTTAAAGGGTGTTTGCGGAATGAATGAGTTTATATCTATTAAGTACATCTATCCATCAATCCATCCACCTATCTATCTATCTATCTATAATCTATCTATTAGTTAAACAATCAAACATCTATTTATCATTCTATATCTATAACCTATCTATTAATAATTATCTATTATCAGGGCCTCCCCGTGGCACAAGGGGTTAAATCTCAGCACTATGAAGCTATCCAGAGTGAATGCAGCAAGAGTTCGATCCCTGGCCAGGGGGATTCCCACATGGCGCAGCAGACCTCTCCTATCTTACCCGCTGCTCCCCTCAGCAGTGGATTTCAGTCAATCTGCCTGTTCCGCTCCCTACTCTGTCTCAGGTGAATCTTCTCATTCCTCCACACCTCTGGCCTACACCCCAGCTTGTATACATAAATAAACCTTTAAAAAAATAATCATCTATTCCCTATCTATATCGTCTATCCATTTATCTACACACACAGACACACACACACACACACACACGCAGACACACACACACACACAGAGATCACTAAAGTGCACAGCTGATCCAGTGAGAGGTATTTCACTTTTGCAAGAGTTAAAAAATATAGAAAGACAAAGATTCATAACTTTCAATATCCACAGAGATAAAGAATAGATTCAGCAGCTGCCAGGGTTTAGGAGTAGCGTGTGTGGGGAAATGGGGAGTGACTGCTAATGAGTTTGGGGTTTCTTTTTTGAACTGATGAAAATGTTCGAGAATGATACAGTGGTAATGGTTGTATGGCTTTGTGAATATACTAAAAACCACTGAAAAGGATAAATTTTATAATATGCCTGCATAACTCAGTAAAAAAAATTAGACAATTTTATCCTTACTCCATTTACTGGTAATCCTCTTGGCTGTGTGTGTATGTGGGTGTGTTAGTGTTTTTATTGTCATTTCTCATAAGGGGAAACTGAGACCCTGAAGGGTCAGAATTATCTATAAATAGCTAATACTTATGGAGGAATTGCTACCTAAGTTCTACGGAGTCTTCATAACAGCACCATGATTTGCAGCCCTTTTTGTGGACAAGGAAAGAGGCCTTGCCCAAGACCACATGTGAGAAGAGAGTTGGGATCCAAGCACAGGCGATACATACATATCGCATACATACATAAGCACAGGATATGACATACATAACTACCTTCCCAAATGAAGAGAACTAGAATTTCATCCACTGTCACTACCAGTGTACCTTGGCAAATCACTTTGGAAAGCTATCTGTCAATATCTATTAGAGCTCAATATCCACATGCCTTATGACCTAGCAAGTCTAGAGAACTGTGTACCTGTGTGCACCAGGACACGTAGGAGGCTGTTCATAGCAGTGATATTCTTATTAGCTCGATGTTGGAAATGACCCAAATGTCTATCAACAAGCAAAGTGAAAAATATATCACCTTACAGTCACACAATGGAATACTAACACAGTGGTGAGAATGAACACTCCACAACCAGATGCGACCATATGCATGAATCTTCCTGACAATATGTTGCATCAAAGAAGCCTGATGTGGAAGTATATATCCCCTAAGATTTCATTTATATAAGACTCAAAAATGGCATTTATATAAAGCTCCAAAATGGGCTATCTGTGTGCCAAGAGTCATGGTTGTGATCAACCTTGGGTTGATTAGAAGGGACTTTCTGGGGTGCCACTTTATCTGGGTATGGGTTTCATGGATATGCTCTCTCTGTGACAATCCATTGGGCAAGAGTTGTACATTTTTATAAAATTGTTAGCCTTAAGAAGAGAAACTGAGTTTGTATACATGTACATTCACAAAACCAGCCTTCTACCTCCTGGATACTGAAGCCTACCTTGGCCAGTGGTGCACTGGGCATCTAGGTGGTGGGAGGGAGATGGGAAATCAGTCCCAGACATGAACTTATTAAGGGGGGAGATCACTGAGTGAGTTGAGGAAGTGGAGGCTGAAGAGCTGGATGACAGTGAGAAAGAGGAGTCTTTGTATCTCTAACTGGAAGAAGATGGGAAGTCACTTCCCCTGTCCAAACCTCAGTTTCTGCATCTGTAAAATGGGTGAACAAATTACAAAGGAAAAATTGATAAATATGACCAAAGTGAGGAAGCTGGATCAGATTAGTTTTCATATCAACAGAACCCAATTTTTCTATCAAAAAATATGGGTCACAACATATTTTCCTTCTTAAGAAGTACACTCCACATTTATAGACTCTGCTTCTATATTTGTGTTTAGTGATGCTAAAAGGAGCAGTCATTATTTACTATTAAAAAATATTTTATTCATTATTTTTATGTAGAAGAACTGGGGTATAGGTCAGAGGTGGGGGAGCAAGAGGATTCACCAGAGAGAGAAAGGAGCAGAACAGTAGATCTACTGAAATACACTGGTGAGGGGAGCAGTGGGCGAGACAGCAGAGGTCTGCTGCGCCATGTGGGTCAGCTCCCTGGTCAGGGATCGAACTCAGGCTGTTGCAGTGACTTAACTCCTAGGCCACCAGGGAGGCCCCAGCAGTCATTATTGTTCATACATCTTCAAGTTACGAAAACCCCAAGTTGAAAACAAAAAGTCGTATGTAGACTATCTCTGATCCTGGTTACGCATCACTGATCTTTGCATTCTGAGATCCTGAGAGTAGAGCGGAGGAAAAGAAGAAGAGGGAAAGAGAGGAAGAAAAGCAAGTACAGCAGAGCAGAGGTCAAGTGAGTGTCCAGCTATCCATCCATCAATCCATCCATCCATTCCTCTGCCTGTGTAGTGATTTACCTACACCTCCATCCATCCCCTAGTAGTTAACCTGTCTATTTATCTGTCTATTCATCTACCTGTCCATCCATTCACTCCATCCATCCATCTTCTCTTCCAAGTACCCAGTCATCCACCCAGGTTTCATCAGTCATTCTATCTGTTTGCTCATCCATCCTTCTATGTGTACATCTCTGTAACCTTCCATCTGTCTCCCCACCCAGATACTGACCTGCCCATATATTAACTGTCTGTGGGTATCAGGTCTCTCTCAGGGGTGAGAGGAAGGGGAGAGGGCAGTTGCTCAGATGCTTATAACCTGCTTTCCGCCTCCAAGCAACTCAGCACGGGGGATGAAGCATACCTATCATGACTACTTGGTACTTCCAGTGCCTGGGACTGAGAAAGTTCAGTGGGAGGCCTGACTTGTGGCCTGGGCATGAGGGTAGATCTCTAGCAGAGGGTATGCTTAGAAGTAGGCCTTGAAAGACAGAGTGTGGGGGGGTCCTCCCTGGTGGTGCCACAGGTTAATTCTCAGCACTATGAAGCTATCTGCAGCCAGTGCAGCACAAGTTCGATCCCTGGCCAGGGAGAGTCCCACATGGCGCAGCAGACCTCTCCTGCCTCGCCCGCTGCTCCTCTCAGCAGTGTACTTCAGTAGATCTGCCTGTTCTGCTCCCTGCTCTGTCTCTGGTGAATCCTCTCACCACCACCCCCATATACCTCTGGCCTGCACCCCAGTTCTTGTATGCATAAGTAAATAGATCTTTTTTAAAAAAGAAAAGAAAGACAAAGTGGGAAAGACACATCTTCAGGGGAAGGTGTCCTGGAAGGGAACAGCAGGGGCAGAGGTGGGCCCGGCAAGCCGCAGAGTGGCCAGTCCTTCAACTGACTGCGGTGAGGATGCGGTGCCAGCAGCCCATGCAGCTGCCCTGCTCTACCTGGGGGCCCTACCCAGAAGCCTGACTCCAGGGGGTGCTCAGGCCTCGACACCAGTGCCACTCACAGTGTGACCTGTGGACCCCTGGCAGGTCATGGGTTCCCTCACCCATTCATGACAAGATAAATGTACACATGGAGAATAAGTGTTTAGAAATACATACATCAATTTAATAGAGTAATTGGATACCTGTCGATTATAATAATACAATAAATAAATAGTAGTAAATATAATAATGATAAATAATAAAACACTGGGTTTATAGTTTACATATTTTTTCAATTTAATGTTTCTAGTAATTCCTTTTGCTGTATTTTGCATATAGATACATCCACAGACAATTGTCCCAGAGCCATCTGGGCCGCCCCAGTGCTGGGTAGCATCAGGGCATGGACAGGGCCTGAAGACTGGCGTGGACAGGGCACCCAGGAGGCTTACCTCTCACCAGAGTCACATAAGCAGTGGGACCAGTGTGGGTGGGACAAGACCTGGTATGCTCCCCAGAGGTACCCAGCACTGAGGGCGGGGTTTGGGGCAAGGAGCTGGCCTGGGATTCTGAATAAGGCAGGGCTGAAAATCCCCTGCCCACCTATCTGCCAGTCAGGCTGCCCCATAGCTCAAGGCCCTCAGGAGGATTGCCACCTATTTATCAGTGCCAGGCTTTGTCTTGGGAATGTTCTGTTCCCTCCTACTCTGTTGGGGGTCCCCTACACAAGGTCAGCTTAGTCTACCTCAAAGAGGAAAGATAAGTGGGGGCTACCATTTTCCTGAATCTCAGGAGCAGGTAGGGAGGTGAGTGCCGGCCATGTGGTCACCCCGGAGCACCCAGGAGCACACCCCCTTGTGTGCTGCTCCCTGACTGAGGGCACATGCTGTTACCTATGGTCTAGGCAAGCCCACTGAGCCCCAGGTTGCAGATGAGCACAGTGAGGCTTAAGAGGACGAGGGCACCCAGGGTGGGGTGTGAATCAGAGGCAGCAGTGGGAGCAGAAGTCAAAGTTTTGGAATTAGGCTTCCTGGGTTTGAATCCCAGTCCTGCCATTTCCAGGCTGTGTGACCTTCAGTCAATGCCTTGGCCTCTCTGGGACTCTATTACCTCATCTGTAAAGTGAAAAGAAAATCCCTTCCCTCATAGGTAATCAGGAAGAAGGAAACAGTGACAGAAAGCCCCACACAGCACCTGATACACACAGTAGGTGCATAAGTTTCAGATCCTCCTTCCCCCTTCCCAAGGGGACCCCATCTCTCCCTCCTCTGCCTCTCATCCAAGCCCAAACCCCTTATGATCCTGATCAGGGAGTGAGAATTGGGCTAATGAGGGCCTCTCCCAGGCCCTGACAGTTCCAACATGGTCTGAACCTACTTTCCCCACCAGAGAGCCAGGAGCAGAGTCAAGGGGAGCCCCAGGAGGCATTCACCTGGAGGAATGCGAGTCTCTGGGCAGGTGTATGGGGGCAGGAGGAGCCTCAGAAAGGCAAGCTCCTCCTGCTTCTCTTCACCACTGCAGTTTGTCAAAATTCATTCTGCCCTCAGTTTACAAGTGTCACCTCCACCAGTGTCACCCACACACCACATACAGGCCAGATCTCATTCACAGAATTCCAAGTACCAGGTGGGGCCTGACCCCAGCTCTCAGTTGCCCTCTTAGGTGCCCCTGTGTCCTTTGGAGGCACCTGGAGGGTGGCAGTCAGAGGGATTCTCCTTTTAAGAGAGGGGAAATCCTGGTGGCCACAGTTCCATTTCTCAGCTGGAACTTCCCTCTCTCTCCAGCTGCCTTGAAGCTGGGTAGCGGGGCAGCTCTGAATCCACTGCTCAGCTTCTCAGACCTGACATTTCTATATCCCTGCTCTCAACATTTCACTGGGTCTGGGGGCTAGGGCAGGGGCAGACCTGATGAGAATAACAGGAACCTAGGCAAGATGGAGGACTGGGCTAGATTCCTGGTCCTTCTACCACCTACCTACTGAATTACCCATCACCCCCCTTGTGAAGGACCACAGGGACCTTCCTTGGAGTGGGCTACGTCCTTCAATACATCCTGGTGTCCCATTTTATTCTGTCCCTACCTCCATACCACTAGCCAAGGAATAAGCCTCCCCAAGTCGCACAGGGAGAACCGGCCCAGAGAAGGGACGTAGGGCACCCAAGGTCATACAGCTAGGCGCTGACAAGAGCCCAAAGCTCCTAAAACCATCCCAGGTCCAACCATGGTCTCTTCATCCTCAGGAGACACAGCAGTGGCGGGCAGGGTAGCTGGGAGGGGAAGGAAGTCCTGACCTCCCCAGGCCAGAGGAGTGGGAGAGCTTTTGCCATTTTTCTAGCCCCTATGTGTTGGCTAGATGCCTGGCACCCAGGAACCCACTTGGCTTCTGTGCCCCACCCTGACATCCACCTTCTCTCTGCCCAGCCGGGGGAGTTCTGGGTCCTTAGCCCTGACCCCAGGGCCCACTTGAACCAGTTTCTCTACTGGCACCCACACTTGCCCAGGATAGAGTGGGCGACAAGGAGGAAGGCTCTCCCTTCTGCCTCCCTGGTCCCACTCTCAGTTCCATGGCGAGTCCCCAAGATCCGACTGCAACCCAGCAGTTGCATCACGGAGGCGCGGTAAGCCGGCGCGTCCCACTGCTTGCTCCTGGAAGCAGGAGGATGAACCACTGGATTCCTGATTCTGAACTCTCTCTGGGGCATGAACATGCCTCCTTCCCCCTGGCAGCTGAGCGAAGTGAGGCAGGCACACAAAAGTGTAACTGGGCCAGCCCAGCAAAGCCCTAGAAGGGTCGCTCCCTAGTGCAAGGGGAGAGAACGCGGTCCAGCACTGGGGGGGAGCCCAGTCCCCGTGCACTAGGCACCTGTACCCACCTGCTCCCCTCGAATCCCCTTACCTGGATCCCGGGAGATCTGCAGGTGGGGTGGGTCCCAGCCTGGGGAGTGGGGTTCTCCCTGGGCGGCGCGGGGGTGGGGGTACTCGGGGAGACTCGCAGGATGCTCCTGCAGCCAACTGGACGTCTCCTGCTCTCTTGGCAGAGGGCTCCGTGCCTGCCGCGCTTTTAGCAGTGGGTGTGGACGCTGGCAGCGCCGCTCCCCCTCACTCCCATTCGCTTTCTCTGGGGTGTCCTTTGCCCCTTGATCCGGTGCCTCCTTCTCTCCTTAGCACGTGGGTGGCAGTCGCTCACCCAGCTGGCGGCCTGTGGAGCAGCCGTGGCCGGGCCATGGGTCTCAGAGCCTGCCAATCCCTGTTCCCCGGGCGCTGGCTTACCTTTAACCCCCGTCTCCCCAGGAACTTGGATGCCGGGCTCCCAAACCATGGGCAGGGTTCGAGAAGGGAGGAGTCCCAGGTGTGGACCCAGATCCAGGTGCAGCGAGTAAGAGCCTGGGTGACATGGGCTATCTCCCTGAGCCCCAGCCCCTTTGGGAGCCTCACCCTAGCTGCCAGACCTCTCATCTGCCTCACTGAAACCCATCCATTCCCTGGCTCCCGCTGCCTCCCATCTCTTCTAAGTTCCTCTTCTCCCAGATTTCCCATGACCCTCGCTGAACCCCACTCCCACTCCCAGAATAGTACCCCCTTCTCACACACCCAGCCCTTACTGAACCTGCCTCCTCCATAGCCCTGCTGCCCTGCGTTCTCACTCCCTCCAGGAATCCCTCCTTGTGACTGTGTGGCTGACTCCTCCTAAGCTTCCTGGACTGCCTGCACCTTCCCTGCACTCCCCTCTTGAAGCCTGGTCTCCCTCCCTGAGCCCCGCCCCCCATCTTTCAGGACCAGTCTCCCTATAATTAAGCCTTCACAAATTTCCTCAGTAGATTATTGGAAACTTTAAGTGGAACTATGAGTAAGGAAAGCTGGTCCTGGAATAGCCAGAATAGCTAATGTGACAACATTTAGTTGAGAGTTGGCCAGGGATTTTTTTCTCCCTCAATGAAACAACCTAGAAGTTGCTGTACATTGAAACTTGATGCCCAATTAAACTTGAATTTCAGATAAACAAGGAATATTTTTTAGGTTTAAGTATATATTTTGCAACAGTTGGGGCATATTTATACTAAAAAAATTAACTTTTATCTAAAATTCAAATTTAACTGAGCGTCCTGGATTTACCCTACTTATATGTAAAAAGGAAGGATTGGAAAATATGTTCTTTCTCCAGGGCCTTTCTTAGCTCCAGCTGTATACTCTGTGAAAAGTCTCAGGTGGGCCTGTTTTCATCCCTTGCATAATAAAGGGGACAAGGTGAAAATAGGAAGCCATGGGCCTCCCTGGTGGTGCAACAGGTTAAGCGCAGCACTATGAAGCTATCCAGAGCTGCTGTGGCAGGAGTTCGATACCTGGCCAGGGAGACTCTCACATGGTGGGCCAGGGAGATTCCCACACGGCGCAGCAGACCTCTCCTGCCTTGCCGGCTGCTCCTCTCAGCAGTGTACTTCAGTAGATCTGCCTGTTCTGCTCCCCACTCTGTCTCTGGTGAATCCTCTCACCACTCATCACCCCATACCTCCAATCTACACTCCAGCTTGTATGCATAAAAAAATAAATCTTTAAAAAAAAGAAAGAAAATAGGAAGCCAGGTGGAGGGAATGGTTGTGATCATAGAACCCTCATATCATAGGAAAAGGCAGAAGGAAGAAGTTTCTTGAAGCAATGCAATCCTTCCTGAAGGAGGAGATGTTCATGGTTATTTGATGCTGTGAAAGAAGGGAGGTGGCTTAGATGTTCTCTGATGGATTGCTTCCCATCCCTTAATGGAAGCTGGGGAGATCTGGGGTCTCCTCAGTTAAGGAAATCTCCTAAAGATCAATAGAAAGCATCTTCCCTTTTATACAGAAGATCTCTAGAGTGAAGGTAGGTTCTCATTTAATTAAAAACATTGCTACCACTTCTAGCTAATGTTTGCCAAGCATTTACTACTGGCCAGGGTCCCACCTACACCTTCTAAATCCTTTCTGTAAAATGGAATAGAAAAGAACACAAGGGACCATGGAGATGGATCACGGGTGAATTGGTGGTGGGCTACCCAAGGGGAATACAAAATGTAAAAGACATAAATAATAATAATAATAAAAAATATATATATAAAATAAATCCTTTCTGTGAGTTCATTCATTGAATCCCTTCAAAGACCATATGTAGTGAGTGTTTTCTAGATGGGAAACAAAAGCTTGGAGAGGTTGAGTATTTGTCCGAGGTTCAAACAGGTGGTAAGTGGCAAGGTTGGAATCTGAGACCAGGTGTCCTGGTTCTGCACCTACCATATAATAGATCCTCTGCTGGGGGCCAGGACAGAAAGATGGCATAAATGCTGTCTCTGGTCTTAGGGGACTGCTCATCTAATGGTGAGTGTTTAATGACTCTGGAACAGGTCAGGCTGGGATATGGGCAGTGACAGAGCGTGTGGGGATGGAAGGACTGGGGGAGGAACGTAGGACGGATCAAGCATGATGGGTCAACTCTTCAATGGCTTTAGGATAAGGCATCAGGCATGTGCGTTCCTATGAGCTGGCTACTAGCTGGCCACTCATGAGCAACTGTGACCTATTTGCTATCTGCAAATCACAGCAGAGCATTTCTTTCTAGATAACAAGGCAGGCCCTGGAATGCGTAGGCCACTGTTGACCTGATTACGTGACTATCTCCATGGTGGTCTTGGATAACTCTGCCTGGGATAACATCATACTTTGCTGACACAAATGTCTCTCGATGTACGGTCATGATGTCCCCTTCCCTGTCCCTTGTAAAACTTTATTCCCCCATTCCTATCCCACCTCTGGACCTTATTCCTCATACCACTGTCACATGATCAGCTTTTGCCAGCCTGTGTGCTTTCAATAGATGGCACAAGAACTTCTGCTCAAGTAGCAGAGTCTTGACTTGCAAACCTGCTCCATGACTATAGCGTCCCTTATCGTGTTCCTGTTGCAAAGCGGCAACAAAGTTCCTGTAGAACAAGGAGGAAGGGCATTCTAGGTGGATGGGAGAATATGGGGCAAAAGCAGAAGAGGTGTGGACATGCAGCAGAGGGCTAGGGAATAATTCAGGAGTCTGGCTTGACTGGAGGGAGGTCTATAGATCAAGGATGAGATCAGGAAAAAGGAAAATGGGAGAGGATCATGGGGAACACAGAAGTCAGACAGGGAAATGTAGAGTCTATTGGGGAGGACAGGAGGGTCAAGCAAGGGTGAAAACAGTCAGATTTGCTGGGAGTGATGGAGGGTGAAACCCCACAGAGGAGGGCCTGGGAATCTGCATGTGGGTGTGCTTGGCTGTGGAGGGCCCAGATGCTTGAGTGGGAGCTCTCAATCAACTGGGGGAAGTGGCTGGAGGACATGTGGAACAGAAGAGACCATTTGTCATTGTGTACTGTCACAATTTCTGCATGTATTTCTCCTAAGGGGTTGGGTCTTGTTTAACTCAGGACCCAGGCCCAGAGCAGAACATGGAATGAAATCATGTAAATGTCAACAGAATGGTGTGAGGAGGATTTGGGGCAAATGGAAGGTTTAGGGGTCAGAAAGGTTTTCCTGGCTTGAGCCTGGAAGAATGTTGATCCCCCTAAACCAAATGCAGGGGTAGAGGGGAGACTGACTATGGGCAGGGTTGGGAGATGCTGCATTGAAGGGTTGCCATGGAGTGACGTCCAGGGGGCTATGGTTGAGATGCAACCATGAGAGGCAAAGTCTGGGCCACTACTAGGACAGATGGCACAGACCAGGGCAGGTGTGTCTGTCAGGCTGCTCATTTCATTATTCTGGATTGATGCTTCCTGGGTGCCTCACCCAGGGCTCATGAGGACATAATCATGGTATGGAAGGAGGTGCCCCTTCAGCAGAAAGTCAAAATGGGTAAAGTCAGAGCCTTCATTTTTTATGAGGTCTGAAAACCACTATGAAGAATATATTGTTTAGACTCATGAGTTTATATAATAAACTATTTTTTAACAAAACAAAGGAACTACACACCTGTTAGAATGGCTAGAATGGAAAGTCTGACCATGTAAAGTATTGGTAAGAAGGCGGAGCAAATTGAATTCAATGGTTTGGAAAATTATTGGGCAGTTTATATATATATTTATCATCTGGCCCAACTACCCCTGTCCTAGGTATCTATTTAGTGAAGAAAAATGAAAGGATATGTCCACCAGTAGGTAAATGGATTAACAAATTGTGCTAGATGAAATACCATATTATACTGCAAGAGAGAGGAAGAGTTGATAAATGCAATGGTATAGACAAATAGCAAAATAATTATTGAGTGAACGAAGCCAAACTAGAAGAAAATAGTATTAAGGGAATTAAAACCCCCAAATTCAGGAATCTGTGTCACCTTGGATGTGGGCAGGCAGGGGCACAGTCTTGGGTAGGAGCACCACATGTATAGTATTTGATAAAGTTCCAGTTCTGGGGTGGGGTGGTGGATTCACTGCTGCTCAATGTAAATTAATAAATGCACAAGTAAATGAAATAAAAGCAGGCTGCACATAGACCAGAGATGAGGTTGTATTAATAAATACAAAAGAATCAAGATTAAGCTATTTTTGTGCACCTGAGGTTCAAAAGGGCAGTATATATGTCTGTTGGGATAACTGGATATCCATGTGCCAAAATATGAAATTGGGTCCCAACCTCCATCATATACAAAAATGTACTCAAAAATAGATCAATTACTGGGAAGGAAGACCTACAACTATAAAACTATTAGAAGAAAACAGAAAGGTAAATATTTATAATCTTGAGTTGGGAAATGGTGCCTTAGATATAATATCAAAGCATCAACAATCAAAGTAGAAATAGGCAAATTAGACATCATCAAGATAAAAACTTTGATATTTCAAAGGACATTATCAAGAAGGTAAAAAGGCAACCTATAGAGTGGGAGAAAATGGCAAATCATATATCTGAAAAAGGACTAGCTTCCAGACTGTATAAAGAAGTCTTATGATCCAGAAATAAAAAGACAAATACTCAATTGAAAATTGAGCAAAGGATCTCAATAGAGATTTCTCCAAAGAAGAGATAAAAGTGACCAATAACACATGAAAAGATGCTCAAAATCATTAGTCAACAGAGAAATGACATCAAAATCACAGGATACCACTTCTACGCTCCAGGATAGACATAATAAAAAAGATAGACATTAACAAGTATTGACGACGTATGTCCTTGTGCATTGCTAGTGTCTGTAAAATGGCACAGCCGTTTTAGAAAACAATCTGGCCTTTCTTCAAAAAATGTTAAACAGAATTATCATATACCTACTCCTGTGGATATAACCAAGAGAAATGAAAACATGTCACAAAAAACTTGTATGTGAATGTTTATAGCAGCATTATTCACGAGAGTCACAAAGTGGAAACAACCCCAATGTTTATCAACTCATGAATGGGAAATTGATTGTGCTCGATACATACAATGGAATACTACTTAGCCATAAAAATAACCCATAGATATATGTGGACTATTATTCAGCCTTATAAAGGAGGATAATTCTGACATATGCTACAACTTGGATGAACCTTGAAGATATTATGCTAAGTGAGATCAATCAGTAGAGGCAGATGTAGAGAAAATCCAGAGGGAAGAAGTGACAGAAGCTTCCTCATGTGATTGATAGAATCATGGAGTTATCTATTGAGAGGTGCAGGGTTAGGCTTGGGGGACTGAGGAGTGTAGGCACATTGTTGTGAGGCATTCAACAGGGACCCCCAATGGGACTAAGCAAAGGGGGGTTGTGAGAAAGAGGGGAGAAGCTGAGGCAAGAGCCTCCTATCAGACCCTGCCAGGGCCTGTTAGGGTGAGGAAGGTTTGTAGTACAGGGTAGGAAGGGACAAAGGAGAGCTGGTAAGAGGAGTGTCTAAGAGATGGCTGGAAGTTTAATGGAAATGGTGAGTCCTCCAGAGGGAGGGCAGAACGAGGGAGATCACAGCCAGGAAACTGGGAAGTGGGGTGCGTTTCTTGGTAATGCCCAGGGCCATGGTAGAGCGATAGCAGGGACTGTGGGAGCCCAGATGAGAGAGGCACACAACCCAGCCAGGGGCAGTGGAGAAGGCTTCCTGAAGGTGGTGATGTTCCAATTGAATCTTGAAGGCTAAAACTCAACTGCATTTATAAAAATGTGGAAGAAGTATTGCTTTGACAGTGTCAAGAAACCTATCTTGTCCTATTTGACCAATTTTGTCTCTCTTTCTCAGACATTTCCATCATGCCCAGCGTGCTCTGATTGGATTGGGAGAGTCCTTGTTGGGTTCCTTTTGCCCCTATGCCTTCGCTATGGGTTTCTCTTTGGTTTCACTATGTTCTTTCACCTCTTCTGGTAAGCCTTTCTGATTGCTTTCTTAACAATGCAGCAAAATTGAACAAGCTCACTCATTGCTGTTTGATTTTAGACAAGTGGCTTAATGTCTGATTGCCTCTTTCCCGACAATGGCACTGGCCAAGCCTACTGGTGAAAATAAGGTGACATCCTCTGGTACCACATGAGAATCACAAAGAGAGATATCAGGTGGTGACACCTGCCATTCTGTCTTGTACTAGTTAGCTGAGTGAAAATGTGACTCTGCCTTAATCCGTGAGCCCTCCGAGGACAGAGACAACATCCCAGGGACCTAGCCTAATGCCCAGCACAGAGAGGCGTTATGTGCTCTGTGGACACTGCACAGACATGAAGAACTGCCGTTGTCTGTACCCATAATGTGACTGGAGAAGTGACATCATCTCTGTCAATCTTTTTCTCTTCTCTCCAATAACAATAACTCTTACTAGGTATTCACCTACTACAGACGAGGCAATAAATATTCACAATCGCTAGCCCTCCCTCATACTATTCATCATCACCCCGTTTTACAGGCGAGAAAAATGAGGTTTGGGGAAGGTGTTAGGAGCAGGGTGGGAGTTCTTGGAGCCCAGCCAAACTCAGAAATTTGTTGTGCGAATCCAAGGGGGAAATGTGAAATAGCGCTGCAAATTGTAAACGCCTGGGGGCGTGGTGAAAGATAACCCAGTGAAGGGGTGCGGAGAGAGGAGGCCTCAGACGTCGGGATAGCTATAGGAGGATGGTTTTTTCGGCAATCCGCGGCAGCGAGAGACCCTGCGTGGCGTGGCGGGGCTCAGGCCTGGGTGGGAAGGGGTGCGGCCCGCCCCCTCCCCGCCCCACCCCCAGCCCCCCGTGCCGCGGCCCCTTTAAGAGCGGGAGGGGCGCCCCCTGGCGGCGGAGCGGTCGGACGGCGACGGCCGGAGCCGGAGCCGGATCCCGGAGCCGGAGCGGAGAGGAGCGGAGCCGGGGCGGAGCGGGCCGAGCGGGCCGAGCCAGCAGCCGAGCTGGGGGCGCGGGCGGGCGGCATGTACCGGGCCCGGGCGGCGCGGGCGGGGCCGGAGCCCGGCAGCCCGGGGCGCTTTGGGATCCTCACCACCGGGCAGCTCCGGGACCTGCTTCAAGATGAGCCCAAGCTGGACCGGATCGTGCGGCTCAGCAGGAAGGTAGCTCGGGGGGCGCGGGCGGGGGGCGCGGGGGACGGGCCGCGGCCTGCCGGACCTGCCGACCGACTGAAGGGCTGCGCGGGCCCGGCCCCTGGGCTGCTGGTGGGCGCGGGAGCCTGGCACGTACGAGTGGGCCCGGCGGAGCCGCCCCCGGGGGAGGGGGCGCCCAGAGCCAGCCTGAGGCGGGTGGGGTGCGGGAGACCCAGGGAGGTACTTGTGCACCCCCGGGGTGGCCGTGAGGCGTGTCCTACAGCGGATGCTCCAGGGAGGTGTGTTCCGGGGGCCGGGGGGGGGGGGGGGGGGTGGTGGGGTGGCTATGTTGTGGGGGCCCTGGCTCGCACACCCATGTTCTATAGGGCCAGAAAGGGGAGGCGCCTTCCATAGGGAAAACTAGGGGCCTGACACCTGGGGGGATAGTTAGGGTGACGGTTGCATTGTGGGGCACAAGAGGGGGCTTTGTGTCTTCAATTGGGGAGGGGTACTGAAAGCTGAGGTGTGTATTCCATAGGCCACCATAAGAGAAAGTTGTATATTTCACAGGAGATAGGCCCGGGCTGCTTGTCTGTTGAGGAGCAGAAAGGGAAAGTGTATGTTGGAGGGAGGCAGGCAGGAGGGGCATGTGCATCCTACAGGGGACAGATGGAGGGTAGTGCGTTCTCCAGGGGCAGGGAGGGGAGGCTTGGTCCTCCTAGAAGCAGAAGGAAAAAGCATTCTCCATGGCCAGGCAAAGCAAGGGATCTGCTTTCTGCAAAAGAAGGAAAACTGGGAGCAGGTACTAAGGGATCAGGGAAGAAAAGGGGGTGTGTATTCCTTGGGGTGTGGGGATTCCACTGGAGGGCAGGGGGAGGAGGTGTGAAGGGAAGAGAGGGTGACATGAGGGGGTACTGTGCAGGAACAGGGTGAAGATATCACTCTGGAGAGTTAGAGCAGGGGATGGGAATGTTTTCGGCACAAACACCTGAGGAGGAAGCAGACAAAGGCCTGGAATGAGAGGAAGCTGCCCATGCATGGAAAATGGGACAGAGGAGGGAGGGGGACTCCTCAGGGACCTGAGCAGACATATTAATTGAAAAATTAAAAATTAACTAACATTTGTAGAGGCCTTCACAGTTTTCCTCACTCAAGTCTCACAACAGCCTTACAAGGTAGATGTTGTTAGCTCACTTCATAGAAGAGGAAACTGAGGCCGAGAGAGGGCACTCAGGGCAAAGCTGGGTCTGGGCCGCCTGCAATCCTTCCACTTGTTGGCTCACCTCCAGCAGGTTGGGGTGCCTTCGGCTTGGCCTTTGGGCCCTGTGGCCCAGGGTGGTAGTAGGTGGACATGAGCCGACTCCCTAAGTTGGCCTCTTGGCTCTTCTCTGCGGGCAGTTCCAGGGCCTGCAGCTGGAGCGCGAGGCATGCCTGGCCTCCAACTACGCACTAGCCAAGGAGAACCTGGCACTGCGGCCCCGCCTGGAGATGGGCCGGGCCGCCCTGGCCATCAAGTACCAGGAACTTCGAGAGGTGGCTGAGAGCTGTGCGGACAAGCTGCAGCGACTGGGTGAGGGGACAGCTGGGAGAGCCGCTGGGGGTGGGGGCAGTTGGCCACTTCTCTGTTGGCCTTGGGAAGTAAGCACTAGGCTGTGAAGGGTGGGACTTAGGCAAGGTGGAGGGGCGCTACTCCTGGAAAACTGAGTTGGAAAGTAAGCAGAGCCAGGCTGGAAACACCCCAATACCCAAGGATCTGGGGTGCTCTAGGAGACAAAGCCCCTCCCTACTTCTTTGCACTAGGACTGGGGGGAGGTGCAACAAACTGATCACATGGGCATTGTGCAGATGAGGAAACTGAGGCTCCAGAGAGGGAGAGGGAAGCACAGACTCACACGCAGGCCCTGAGGGCAGGGGCTTTCACTCTGTCCCTCTGTGGCCCTCAGAGGAAAGCATGCATCGCTGGAGCCCCCACTGCGCGCTGGGCTGGCTGCAGGCTGAGCTGGAAGAAGCTGAGCAGGAGGCTGAGGTGAGGGGAGGGGTGGCTGGGCCTGGGTCAGGGAGGGACACCCGCCCTATCACCCCCCTTTTCATTCTTCCATAGAGTTTCTGGGAGAGACTTCTTGGTGCTGGGTTGGGAGCTCAGTGAGTGAAAGGAAGGAGGGGAGAGGTCATGGCCCTGGCCTTGAAGAGAGACACCCAGAGTGTGTTCCATCTCTTATCTGGCCTCGTCTCGATCCAGCAGGTTTGGTGTAGTAAGGAAATCAAGGCTTGAGTAGAGGACCTTTGTCCGCAGCCACTCAGCAAGTGAGAGGCAGGCCCAGGCTGGAACTCAGGTGCCCCACCCACCAGTCGAGGGCTGGTCTTGTTCAGGGTGGGGGGGCGAGGTCTTTGGTCATCCTCCCAAGCTGTCCCTTTCTCCTGTCCCAGGAGCAGATGGAGCAGCTGCTGTTGGGGGAGCAGAGCCTGGAGGCCTTCCTGCCTGCCTTCCAGCGAGGCCGAGCCCTGGCCCACCTGAGGCGGACCCAGGCGGAGAAGCTGCAGGAGCTGCTGCGGCGCCGGGAAAGGTCTGCTCAGCCAGCCCCCACGGCCGCTGTGGATCCCCCCAGACCCTTCCCTGCTGCAGCTGTCCTGCCCACCGGGGCCTCCCGGGGGCCACCAGCAGTGCCCCGGAGCCTGCCCCCCTTGGACTCCCGCCCAGTGCCCCCTCTGAAGGGCTCCCCCGGGTGCCCCCTTGGCCCAGCCCCTCTGCTAAGCCCTCGGCCCTCGCAGCCAGAGCCCCCCCACCGGTAGGATCCAGGGTATGGCCCCCCAAAGGGGGGCCCAGACAGACTTGATAGTGGCTCCTCCTCCTCCCCCACTGCCTGGGTGGGGGGAGGGGCAGGCCCCTCCCCCTGGCCTCAGACAGGCCCTGGCCCTGGAGGCTGAGCTGGGAGGAAGGTCACCTGGAAGGTGCCCAGAGAGAGGGCCCTGGTGGGTGGGCAGGGTGTTAGGCCTCTAGTGCTGAGGAAACCCTGCCTTTTTTTCTCCCTGGCTGGGGCCTCTCGGGTGATGGGACAGCCCCAGTGAAAGAACTTTCCCCCTGGGGCCTGGGAAGATGCCTGCTTCCCCCAAGGGGCCCTGCACCCTGCCACTCCACTGGGCGCGCACAATGCCACGGCTGACAGGAGTGTATTCCATCGTGTCCTGAGCCTACCTTTTCCCCAGTTCCGGGGTCCACCGCCTGGGAGCCAGGTAGCGAGGCCTCAGCTGTGGGGCAAGGGATACCATGGCTCTGGGCCTACTATGTGCCCCCTTCATGCTCCAGACCCTGGGCAAGGTAGGCCAGGGGCTTCTGACCTGCACAGGTGAGAGTCAGCCATCCCCAGGAAAGACCATTCTGTATTTTTCTGTCCCTGTCTCCTTAGAATGGAACCTTTTTGAGGGCAGGTCCTTGTCTTTGTATGTTCTGTCCCTAGCCCCGCCTCCCAGGGGCCGTCAATAAATGTGATGATGAGGATGATGCTGCTGCCCCGACTCCTCTCTACTCCCTCAACGAGCCACTCTGCTGTTGCAGCCTCTACATGTCAGCTCCTGCACTTCCTCCTCTTGAGATGCCCTCCCTCCCTCTCTGCCCATCCAAAGCCCAGCTGTCCTTCACATCAGCACTGCTCCTGCCTCTTCCATGAAGCCTTCTCTGATTACCAACTGCAGGAGTCTTTCCTAACTGTTAACTTGCCAGCACTTCTGGCCAGAGCACACTCTGCTCCACCACTGTTCTACAGTTGCCTCACCAGTATGCACCTTTCCCTGGGTTGCCCATAAGCCCCATCAGGATGCCGCTGCTCATTCTCTGGCCTGCCAGGTGACCGCCCCCACTGAGTGAAGGAGGGGAGGTCCTTTAGGGTTGAAGGTCCTTTAGCTAGGGAAAACACTAGGTGGCCAGATGAGTGTGGGACAAGAAGATGGGAGAGGAGGAACATGCCCTGGATCAGCTTAGGTCAAGTGCAATGAGATGTAGTCTGGCAGAGAGGCCTGATGCAGAGACCTCCCCTGAGGTCCTGTCAGGAGGAGAGGACAGTCAGAGTGCTGTGGGAGCCAATGTGATCTTGGCCAACGTTAACAGGATATAACCATCTGGAAAAAAGGATGTGTTGGGTGTCTCTACTTTTCACTGAAGTTTTATGCCATGAGGGAGTCCTCAAAAGAACACCTTTGGAATAATGACAAGAGAGGATTGTGACTAAATCCCACAAGGAACAGCGGAGGGACCTGTTTGAGATTCATGAATGTGTGATGTTTACTTCTGGAATCTCTATAGAATGCTTCACTGAGAGCCAGAGGTCAGAGCCCAGAACAGTGGGTAGGAACCACAGGAAGCCAGATTTTGGTTGACTATGAGGCTCTGAAGTCAGGGCTGCTTCAGAGGTAGAGGGTTCCCATCCCTGAAGATGCACACATGAGCAACACCTGAGTGACGTCATGGTGGGAGCTTTAGTGACTTTGGCAATAGCTGGAGGGACTGCCCCACTTGAGCTTTCAAGTCCAGGCAGTCAGATTTACCCCTGACAGCGGCATAAAGCACCAGGTGCCTACTCCATCCACAATTGTCTTGGTTCTTATACTCAGCTCACTGCTAGCACTTGCGATGCCAGGGGCTGAGAGACACAGGAACCACAGTGTGCCTGTCTGAGATGACAAGACACAGCAGCCCTGGAAGACCTCCCACACTCTCAGCACTGCTTGGGGCAGGCTGGGCCCCTCTTACCCTGGCCTTGCATTCTTGGCCCATGCTTCCAGAGTTTTTCATTGTAACCAAAAGGAGAAAATGGGCCAAGGTCGTTGGGCATGTCTGAGTCTTCATCACTGTCATGAATTGGGGAGTAGGCTCTAGGCAGAGGCTAATGTCCACAGTCTGATTTATTGTCCCCTTCCCAGGATAGGTAAGAAGACAAAGAAACCCAGGTAAGGGAAGGGCTGGGAGGGGAGAAGAGTGTTACCATGCGAACCAGATGGGGTCCTTCAAAAATCCTTCCACTCCCCTCACCTTCCTCAAAATGCTCAGATTGTTAGTGGGGACAGGAAACAAAGCCCCTCAGTGTTCAGCTCCAGCCTGAGAAACACCTGAGGTCAGTGGTACAGATGCCACCAGAGTGGAGTGGGCCTAGTTGTGGACCATGGGAAAGGCTTAGTTGGATAGTTAATAAACTTCGTTACCGCTGCTGCTTGAAGGTACACAAAATGTTCCGGAAGGTCTCATGCCTGAAACTCTCTAGAATTTTGTTTCCAGGTTCTAGGGCCCCAGGGATAGTTCCTGGCTGTCATCTTCTGTGAGAGAGAATACTAACTTGAAGGTCTATATCAAGGACCTATAAGTAAGGTCCCTCCTATTACAGACCACAAGTGCTTTAACAAACCCAAACAGAAAATGGTCCAAATAACAAAACTCCTACCCCATTTGAAAAAAACAAAAACAAAAACGAAGAGTTACTGTCCCTCAAGAAAGTCTATTAGGGAGTGCTCTGCCTGCCAGTGACTATGCAGGCACCTCTCTTTTCCTTTCTCCTTTTCCTAATAAACTTGTCCTTTTAAAATGTAAAACAAAACAAAAACAAAAAACAAAGTTTGTTATCCACACCTACTTATTTAGGAATCACTAGCTTCCCCCTTGTTTTCCAAATATGAAATAATGTTAAACATGCATTTTTGCCAATCAAGGTTTACTGAGCTAAGTAGGCCTAAATCAAAATGGGCTTAAATCTTTACCACTAAATCATGTGGTAATTGCAAAGCCATGGCTAAGAACTTGCCCATGACCCCTAAGGCTAGAAAATCAAATGGTTTCCAAGAGACCAAGTTAGACCAGCTGCAGTGTTTGCCTCAATTTATGTAAGGATTTTACACAAAAGAACGAGTGTAAGAATTGGCGTACTATACTCTACCTGGCTCTGTCGAGGACCTTACCACTGCTGTGGCCTTCTCAAGGGATTCTTCTTATCCCACAATGCAAATAAGATTTACACTCTGCCTCCCTGCAAAAAGTGTGAGTTCTTGTAGCAGCATATGCTGTAGCCTAGGGACCTGCAAATTCAAATGCATGTTGGGGTCACAAAGGGCACAGAGGTGCAAAGCAGTCTATTTCCACAAAGAAATTCACCTTCCCCCATATTTCTGGAAATGCATGATCCTTTTGTTTTCTCTCTTGATAGACCTGAGGTAGAGAGAGATTTCTCTATGTAAGCAAAACGATGCAAGTATGTGAGTCAAGGTCTTTCACACTTCTCTATCGGTGGGAGTGCAGTGAACTGGGGAGCAATGTCCTATCTGAAAGATCCTACCACTTCTTCCAGGTGCTAATGCAGGCATATGAGTGAACCTGATGGCAGTACGTCTTCTCATTTTTTGAGAGAAGTCAGAAATCTACCTCTGAATGCAAAGTTTCCTAAGTTTTGAATGTTGGCTAGTTGTTTTAAGACACTGTGCCAGCCACTGCCAAGCACCGTGCAAGTTGGCTGTAGCCTGTGAGCCATGAACCTTGGTTTGTTCTTGGTTCTCCTCTCCTTTTCTCTAAGGGCGGTTTCACCCAGGACTGACGGTGTGAACACTGAAGGGGTAAAAGCAGGAGGGGCGGGCCAACCCACTCCAAGACTAGTGACAGGACCCCAGATTGCGATAGCTCTAGGAGGCAGGGGTAAGAGAACTAGGCCCACTATGACACTGTGGCCTTAGGACACGTGATGAATCTTGGCAGGTGAGAGCCCAGCTGCTAGGGCCAGGTGAGGCGGGCCTCTCCCTGTGATCCTGTTCACGGGCAGGTGGCAGTGTTGAAACCTCATCACAGGACGGAAGAACTGAAAGGAGGTGAAGACCAGGTTAGAGCCTACTTTTCTAGCGCACTGAACTCAAGAGAGTGAAGTCGCACTGACCAGCTGTCCCTTTTCTCAGCCTCTCTTCATAGGGTCTAGTGACCTCTGGGAGGCCCAAAGTTCTGAGAAATAGTTCTCTCCACGCCCCAACATTTCCCCCAAATTGACTGGTGGCCACTCATTTGGGCTTCACGCTTGGTGCATTAGCCTGACTGGCCATAATAATGAGATATATACGGACTCAATAACGAGTGGACATTGGCCTAAGGTAGGCTATTCTTTTTCATCCTGGCTCAGGCTGAGACCATTACAGAGGGCAAGGTACACTCAGAGAGTGAAATGCCAGAACCTCTGAAACAAGAAATCCTACTCCCTTAGCACTGGGATCTGTGTAACAGAAATAAATAAAGGGCAACAGAGCGGGGAAAGCAGTTGGCTCAGGGGAAATAAAACAAAGTCCTGATCAAGTCCAAAGACAGTATCACAACTGCTAGATCTGTATACCTGGGATTCCTGTCATGTTGGGGTCTTCCCATTTAGATCCATGCATGCTGGGGTGGCACTTTACTTGCACCCCCTATTCCCACCCTGGGGCAGGATGGACCCCTATTGTCCCAATTGCCTATTCCAGGTTCAAACTTCCAGGGAGTTTTGTTTTTGTTGGTGATCAAAAGGAGAAAAGGGACTAAGATTGAACATGCTTGAACCTTTCTCCACAATAATGAATTGGCAAACAATCCCCACAAGGTTGGGGCTAATGTCCATGGCCTCTCCTCCTAAGGGCAGATAAGAAGAGGAGAATGGGAAGACCTAGGACAATCCCAAGTGTGTGGGGGAAGGAGGATGGGAGAAGGGAGAAGCTTACTATAGGAATCACTAGTGGGGGGGTGTCTTTCAAAAAGTCTCTCACACAATATCTCCCCTTCCATGAAGAACCCGGAGTCAGATCTAGCATAGGAAAAGGGTCTCTCAGAGGTTAGCTCTTGCTTAAAGAAAAACCTGAGGTAGGGAGGAGGGTACACTCTAAAAAGAGAGTGGGATTAATTCCAGACCTAAGGAGAGGCACAGAATTGAAAGGTTAATAAAATTTGACTACTCTGCTTGGAGATGCAATGGAAAGTTCTGGAATGTTAGAGATGTTTCACACAGTCTGGATCCCCTAACCTTCTGCCAATCATCTGGGACTTTCTATGTATTTTCAGGTTCTGGGGTCCTAGGGAAGGTTCTTGGCTGTACTCTTCACTGAGAAAACAAATTTGAGAAAGATCCCAGCTATTATAGCCCACTAGTGCTTTTATAAACAAAATGCAAAAGAAACCCAGCCTCTTTTGATAGACACTTTGATAGAACACTCAGTTATGCCCCAATTGCTTGGTAGAGAGTTACCTTCTGTACATTTTACTAAGATTCACTTTCTATAGTTTATATTCTAAGATATAACATTAAATGTTCTTTTTGAAAGTACATATTTCCTCCCCCCAACTGAGCCCAGGATGTCTAAACCAGGGTGTCCTCAAATCTTTACTACTAAATTGTATGGTAACTGCAAAGCTGTGCCTATGAGTTTGCTTCAGACTGCTAAAGGTAGAGAATCAAATAGTTTCCAAGTGATCCATGTTGAGCTAGCTGTGGGTTTACCCCAATTTACACACACAAAAGATTGAGTATGGGAATTGATATTAATATTCCAAAGCACCTCTGGCTTTGTTTAGACCCGACACTTAGGCCTTCATCCTTGCGCTCGATTTCTTGCAAAAGTTTTCCCATCCCAGTCTTACTCAGCTACAGTGCATAAAATGTCACAGCCAACCCACTCCCTACATGTAGTAACTACGAATTAAGAGAGTCTGCCTACTACAGTTCTAGCCAAGTTCATGACTAGCGTGAATTAGAAAAAGTAAATCTAATTCTACCATGTGCCTCTTGTTCCTCAGTAATACTACTGAGGAGTACTCTACTCCACTCTCAAGTTCCCCACAGCCTCAAACAACTGTGTTTCAAGGACTTGGCTTATGGGGCCTGTGTAGCTAAACAGAAGATGGGTCACACTTAAACTCAACCCCCCAGCTCATTGTTCTATTTCTGAGAGGGGTGGGTAGGCTGCATTCAGTAATGGGGTTTGCTGGCAAAGGGACAACCAGGTGAATGGCACACTGCCCAATGGATAAACTTGGCCCCGCTAGCATCGTATTTTAGTTGCTGGTTAATAATAATAATAATAATAATAAAGTGCAAAACACTTAAAGAGAGCAAGGATTTGCTTCACTGATATCATGAGGTAAGTATGGGCACGGGAACACCGATCCTTGCCCTATCCGACTTAGCTTTCCCACTCCTACATGCAACCCACAGAAGAGGGAGAGGGCCTGGGGCTGACCACGGAAGAATGGCAAGGTTTCCACAAATTACATTCTTATATCAGGTCTCACCTGCAGACTGGGGAACTCACAGAAAGACAAGGGTGGTACAACCCAGAATTTTTCTTTTGGCAGCCCAATTGGTCACATTGCACGTTTCAAGGTTACAGAGGAACCCCACAGTACAATTTGGGGCAGGAGCACACACCTCTTGCTCAGAGCTTTACAATAAAGCCAGGCCATGTGTTCCAGAAATTGACAACATCAGAAAGGCAACTTCTGGAAGGGACCCCAGAAAACCCTTCACTCTCAGGTTTTCAGGGCTGTTCATCGTGGGGCCTCTTTCTCAGACATCGAAAAGCTTCCTTTTCTGGAGCATAGGGGAGGGATGTGCAGGTCAACGGCCAAGTTGGGTGGGTGGGGAAGAATGGAAGAGCAGTTCCTTCTTCGGACCCCAGAAGAGGTAGACTATGGAAGGCAAAAGGTTCCAGAGACTGGAAGGGCCATTTGCTGGGGTTGCTCCCCTTCTTTCCTCTCTCCATTAAAGACGAAAGCCGATGATGATGAAGAGCATGAGGAGAAGGAAAACTAAAGCTGTGTCTCGGGTCTCGTCCCACTGGAAGCCCTTCTTGGCCCGGTTTTCCTGCTGCTTGCGAAGGGCTTCACGCCGGGCTCGCTGGCGCCGTTCGCGCTCTAGCTGTTCTCCGTAGTGCGCCTGGTAAAAGGCGTCGAAGTCGAAGATGGTGCGGTTGGTGCCCGGTGCAGTCTGACCACCGCTGTGGGACCGAGAGGCTGGCGGCCGGGCGGAGGGCGAACCCGGGTCGGCTGCGGGCGTCTTGGAGGGACGGACGCCCGGTCCGCGCAGGTCTTCGTCGCTGAGCAGGCCGCGGTCATATTTGCGACGCAGGGTGGCACTGCCCAGCACCACGTAGGCCTGAGAGATGCGCGTGAAGCGCTCCGCAGCTTCTGCGCTCCCGGAGTTGCGGTCCGGGTGGTAGAGGAAGCTCTGCCGATAGTAGGCTGCCTTGATTTGCGCCTGAGTGGCTGTGGAGGGGACGCCAAGCAGCTCATAGAGTGCCGTGCGCGAGTATGGACCGTCACCGAGGGAGTACGTTCTCGCTTTCAGGCCTAGGCCCGATGCCGTCTTTTGCGGAGCCCCCCGGGCCTGCCACAGCCTCCACAGTAACAGCCGCGGCCACCTCAGATCGCTCTTGGCTGCCATCTTGACTAGATACGGCGGGCGGTGCGAAATGAACTGGCCAATCGAAGGTGCGCGTTGGCCCCAGCGTGTTGATCCTATAGCCAATGGCGTAAGAAGGAAGGCGGGGAGAGGGGCGGAGCGTGCGTAATATGAGACAGTCGCGGAGTCTATGACATAAAAGCCGGACTCCTGGGACGCGGTCACCAGAACTGTTGCCGAAGTGTGGAGATGGCGTGTCGCGGACGGAGACCGGAGCACGGCGGACCCCCGGAGCTGGTGAGACCTGTAGCCTGCGGGCACCCCTCTTTCCTCATAGGGGATCCTCATCTTGAATCACTCCCCTTTCTCTTTCTGTTTCCCGTAGTTTTATGACAAGAATGAAGCCCGGAAATACGTGCGCAAGTGAGGGGAGCCTGAATGTTAAGCGGCGTCGGGGGTCGGGAACCGGCAAGTCGCCCAGATTGCGGGCTTTGCTTGGAAAGCACACAAAATCTTGGGGTTGAGCCCCCTAATACTGAAAAAGTCACCTTTAAGTAAACCGCCAAACCGTGTGGGCCTCAGAACTTGGCATTAAAATGGGAGTGAGCACACCTATTTTCTGAGTTGTTTTCAAAGTTGAATGTGACAACTCATGTTAAGCATGTGGTGAATTAGTCAGGAGCCAGTGGATACGTGTAAATGCTATTGGGGGAAAGGAAATATCCATAGAATGTTTGCCGTGTGCCGTTATTTACGTTACCTCACTTAATTCTTCAGACAACTGCCAGTATAGTGTCAGAATTTTATAGAAAGTGGTATTTATATAACTTCCAAGTCATTTAACAGGTGAAGACTGGAGCCAGGACTTCTAAGCCTACTCTTTCTCATACAGCGGTCTGTAGAAAATTCCACAGATAACTGTTTCTGTTCAAGGAAGAGTTCAAGACAAAATCTCTGACCCAAGCATCATTATGTTGCAAATATAAACTTTTCCAGTGTGCAGAGCCCTGTCTTAGGCATTTTGAAAACATTTGTATATGATCCTTTTCCTTTGATCTTGGGAAAAACTCTAGACTTACTCTGATCTGTTCAATATGGTAACCAGTAACCATCAGCCATTAGTTTGGATGACTTAGTGTGAAGAAAATGTAAAATATCTTATTCCTCATTTAAAATATTTGATGTTGTGTAGAAATGATATTTAGAACATATTGGATTAAGTAAAACATTGCTAGGTATTTTGGGGTTAACTATTTGTTTATGTACTTAATATTTTTTTAATGATGGCTACTTGAAAGAGACTTGTGTTGTATTCCTCATGGATAGCACTGCTAGAGATTTTTGCTGTGCATCAGTGATTTTTATAAGAATAACTGGTGGGTAATTCTTTCAGGAAATTTTTTCTTAAATAATATAACAGCAAAATCTGATAAGAGTTAAAAATAGCTAATGGCTGATTATTAGCTAAGTGATTTGTTAACTTCATGTGAGCTTTGTAGCTGTACCATTAAAATATATGTCACAACAAAATAACATTTTGCTGCATTACCTGAACTTTTGGTATCACTTCTAAATACTTATAGTTGACTTAGTTAACCAGGAAAGAATACTCCAGAGAGCTTGTTCCTTTTCTCGTCTTTGGCTTTTTTTTTTTTTTTTTTGCTCTGGATGAGGTTTTAGTCCAGGACCCCCTTACCACACTGGCTTGTGTTTTTGCCTTCCCAGCTCACGGATGATTGATGTCCAGACCAAGATGGCTGGGCGAGCATTGGAGCTCCTTTATCTGCCTGAGGGTCAGCCCTGTTACCTGCTGGATATTGGGTAAGATCCCGGCGTTCAGTTCAGATTGTCCAGGTGTGGATTATTTTTGCTATCACACTGTTGAGCCCATGTTTGGATTGTGTCTTCCAGCTGTGGTTCTGGGCTGAGTGGAGATTATCTCTCAGATGAGGGGCACTATTGGGTGGGCATTGACATCAGCCCTGCCATGCTGGGTAAGTATGTCTTATTTAGCACTGGGGTAGACTGTCGTCTTTGTGTTTGGAGTAGCTATGCATATCATCTATTTTCCTGACATACTTTCTCCAACATAGATGCAGCCTTGGACCGAGACACAGAGGGAGACCTGCTTCTGGGGGACATGGGCCAAGGCATTCCCTTCAAACCGGGCTCCTTTGATGGTTGTATCAGGTAAGAACCTTTACATCTGCTTTTAGTCCTGTAGAACAGTGCTTCTGAAACATGGTTGTGCAGTAGACTCAAACTTGAAACTAATAATATACATCTCCCAGGAGTTTTAGATTTATAAGAACAGAACAAGGTCTGAAAAATGGTTTATTTGTTTTTATATTTCAAACCTGTTGACTCTTATGATTATCTTGCACTCCCAGGTTGAGACACCACTGGTGTAGATTCTCTGTATGTTTTTTTTTAAAGATTTATTTATTTGTACATACAAGCTGGGGCATAGGCCAGAGGTGGGGGCGGTGAGAGGGTTCACCAGAGACAGAGTGGGGAGCAGAACAGGCAGATGATGGAAATACACTGCTGAGGGGAGCAGTGGGCGAGGCAGGAGAGGTATGCAACGCCATGTGTTAATCTCCCTGGCTGGGCATCGAACTCGCGTCACCGCTGCCGACAGCTCCACAGCGCAGCCCTTAAACGCTGCACCACCAGGGGGGCTCGATTCTCTGTATGTTTTGTGGTGTGTGTAGAGGGGGAGCGGGGCACGCTTGAGGGTGGGTGATGATCTTAGCCTCTAGGAGCCATTTTGTGGATCCCAGCAGCCATTTTGTTGCCTTCTTTTTGAAGTTCTTGCTGGTGGAGAATGGTGCAGATTGTTCCAATCTCTTCAGTGGCATAGGAGTCCATTCTGGGTCATCAGGGCCAGGTTTTAAGTGTTTAGTTAGTACTTTGATAATGGATCTTACAACATTGAAATTACTGCTAACATACATGAAGTTCTTTGTCTTCTGTGGGCTCTTTTTGATGGGATGGAGGTAGGAAGTAGGGGAGGAAGTCATAGTTTAATCCCTTGGGGGGGAGACCTTCTGTGATCATAGGTTGAGTAGTAAGCATGCAGATGGAGAAAAGGATGCTGGGTGAGGAGTAAAAATTTGGGTTTGAAGAGTTTTCTGCTTGGGTGTAAGGGATTAGTTTATATCTGGGAAAAATGACCGAGGGGAAGTATGCAACATTTCCCAGGATAGCAGTTGTTTTGTAGTTTAGTGAGATATTCTTAACTGCAAAAAAAAGGCCAGCAGTGTAGTCTGTATGCTTTAGGAATTATTTTTAGTTTGTTTTTAAGAGGAGAGATGGTGTGACAAACTTTTTTAAAAAAACATTTGTTATATGTAAGACATTGTACGAGGTGCTGTGGAGTTTGGAAATGAAACATGGTCCCTGTTTTAAGTCTCCCCACGATTTGTTAGGTGCTATAAGATGTGGACCATTCAACTAACACCAGGCTGAGGGTGTGCACTAGGGAGTCTTGGGACTCACCAGAGTCATGGAGATAAGCAGGAGAACATAGGGTAGTCTTGAGAAGGAGAAAGGGTTGGGGTTGGATCTTAAAGACTGGGAAAAAATTGAATAGTCGAGGACAGTGTTTCTGAGTGAAAGACCAGTGTGCACAAAGGCATTGAAGAGGAGGAGAGGAGTTGACAGATAGTAGAAAATGAATGGGAGATTTCGTGGAAGAAGAGATTGTGTGGAGTTGGTTTCTAGAAGACTTTTATACCATCCTAAAATTTGGGCTTTGTTCAGTTGGGAGCTGGGGAGTGACAAGTTCAGATTCTTTAGAAGAGAGAGGAGAAATAAGTCAGGTTGTTGAAGCAATCAAGGCAGTAGTGAGATTAGGAGAGTGGGGGAGAGAAGTAAAAGCTGGGAGATATAGTGGGAGACAAAGGGTTTGGGTGTCTGTGGATCTGTGCGCAAGGCGGTGAGGAAGGGAGTGCCAGAAGGAAGGCGTTAATTCCTTGCGGTTTTCAGTCTGGGGATTGTGACGACTCTTAAGAGGTTCAGCTGGAAGAGTTGATTCAGGAGAGTGAATGAATGACTTTGTACAGTGCTGTAAAACCTGTTTCCCTTGATCAGAGGGAGAGAATTAAAGGGTAGGTGGCAGAGATAGCCATGGCATGCTCAGTAACTTTAAACTTGAGATGCATGTAGGAACAAGGTTTCTTTGGACTAGCTGTATGGAAGTTAATGCTGACTGTAACACTAACTGTATCCTGTTTGGTCCAGTGCCATAGAGTAGGGACCTGGAATGAACCTGCACATCCCAGAAAAGGAGTTGTGGGCAGGCGTGCTTCACCTGGAATGTCTGGTGTCAGAGTCTTGAAGAGGCAGGGGGAGCAATATGTTGGTCCCTTTCCTGACTAGGTTCCTTCTCTTTTTAGCATTTCTGCTGTGCAGTGGCTCTGTAATGCCAACAAGAAATCTGATAATCCTGCCAAGCGCCTGTACTGCTTTTTTTCTTCACTTTATTCTGTTCTGGTGAGTATGAAATCCCCCATGTGGCTGGCTGGCTATCTTTTCTTGCCACGCAGATAGAGTATGAAGTAGAGCTGTCCAGTGGGAAAGTCATTCAGATGGGGCCGAGCATTGGGTGGTAGGACCTTATTGTGGTTGACATCTGTCTAGGTCTTTGGCCTAAACAGGAGGCTCAGTGGGCTGACAATCTCTAATATAATGCATTTCAGTCTGAGACCAATCAAGTTCCTATGTCCACATGCTGATTAGTTTTAATCAGAAATTAGTCTGGGGGCATAGACTCCAGAGTGAGGCCAGGGACCTTGTGTCCAGGCCATAGAGGACACCTTCTAGAGTATCCTCCAAATACTCTAGTATTTGTGTCCCACCCACCCCCGGCCAATGCACTCTTCAGATGAGAAGCAGGGTAGTCTTGTCTCTATAATTGACGTGTTTCCATTGTTTACTATGATTAGATGATAGTTTGCGATTCTAGTTCCTAAATGAGTTCTGCTGTTTTGAAAGATTCAGCTGTTTCTTGGTGCCCTTAGCCTCCCCACCTCACCTGTTTTCCAAGGGTAGATTGTTCCTGCAGATGGCTGGTTGTTCTTATGCATTACGTGGTTTCTTTCCCACTCATGCACCAGAGTTGATCCTGAAATTCTGAGGGCCTTCGTGCTTGCCTTCTTTTGTTGAGATGCGCTTCTCCTTAATGTTTGAATCGCCAGCTACCCACTCCATTCAGGTTTCAGCTCAAGTGTCCCTCAGAGAGAGCTCTTCCTTGAACCCAAAGTAAAGTCTGTCACTTACATCACTTTCCTTTTTGGTAATGATTATTTATAATAGTAACTACTGTAAATTAAACTGCCTCCCCCATTAAAATGTGAGTTCCAAAAGTTCTGGGGCTCTTTCATTCATGGCTGTTTCTCTAGTCCTAAGAACAGTGCCTGGCACCATTCTGGAAACTCGAGAAATAATTAGTGAACAAAGAAGAGTGTTTGAAATAGTTGTAAGAGTGGTGTTGCTGTTGCTTGCAGGTCCGTGGAGCCCGAGCTGTCCTGCAGCTGTACCCTGAGAATTCAGAGCAGGTGAGCCCTTGGCTACCAGAGATGCAGGGTTGGTTGGGACCCAGAAAGGTAAAAGCCTCCTGCTTTTGGGAAGTGTCTAAAGAGGACCTTATGGTGATTGGTGAGAAAGGAGGGAGTGAGAATCCAAGAGTGGTCCTTGCTGCTCCTGAGGCATGTTCTGTGACCCGACATCCGAAGGAAGAGCAGTGGTATGTGTGGGGGTGGGGTAGGAGGGTATTTGTCTTCTCTTGATGGCTAGAATGGTATTACAGATATGAAATTCCAGTTTCCATAACCGAATAAATAAATGGGGGGGAGGGTGAAAGAACATCAACAATTGTTGGCTCTGTGGAGTGTAATGCAAGAGGAGTAAGGGGAAGTTGGTAGAGACATTGACATACAAATGGTGAGCTGTCTCTGACTAACAACATGAATGGGTTTGCCTCCCACTTGGTGGCCCTTCATTTCCTGAGCTTTACCTGAGGAGATGGCTCCCTGGGCTGAAAGTGAGAACTAGGGGAATTGCTTACTCTATATAACTCCCCTGAGGGAGACGTTTGCCACAGCCGCTTATAGCCTGCACTTTGTTCTGTGTGACTTTTGGGGACTCAGATTTGGTAACCGTCTGATACAGAAGCCCTTCAATTTTCCCAGGCTAGGTCTGTGCTGGGAACAGACTGAAGGCTTCTGAAGGGGACTGGAGCGGGAACCTGTCTTACTGACTCACTGCCTTTCTCTCCTCAGTTGGAGCTGATCACTACCCAGGCCATCAAGGCTGGCTTCACTGGTGGTGTGGTGGTGGACTTCCCCAACAGTGCCAAAGCAAAGAAGTGAGTGCTGGGCGCTGGTGTGCTGCCTGTATTTTGCCAGGGAGGGCGGCCATGTGGTTCTTGCAGAGCGCAGGTCAATGACAAGCCAACCAGAGTGGCGCCCGGTTGGGTAATGTCAGGAAGGCTGAGGACTTGTCTCACCCAGCCCTCGCTCTGCACTCTGTTGTTTCAGGTTCTACCTCTGTCTGTTTTCTGGGCCTTCGACTTTTCTGCCAAAGGTGAGGGACCCTGAGTTTTCAGGCACATGTCTTTTGGGACTGGTCCTGGTTCCTATTGGAGGCCTGGGTACCCACACCTTCTGGGTGGACAGAGGGCTTGAAAGATCTTCAAGGAGATCTAAGAGCACTTTGGTTTCTGTAGGGACTAAGTGAGATTACGGATGAAGAGGAGACCCGAGAGTCCACTTTCACAAATGAGAGGTAAAGCGATTGCTCCGCCCCACCTAAGGTGTGAGGGGCTGCCCCACCAGGTTTACCAGACATGCAGAAACAAAGTGGCAGTGGCAAGACTATTCCATTCTCTGTGCTTCTCCAAGTCTTTCCAGTTCAGATGTGGCAGTAACACTGAGGTGGTGATGGAACTGGGGAGCCATCTGGGACTATGCGTGCTCCTTCTTCTGGCTTGGGTGACTGATGGGCTTCTGGACGCTGGTGGCAGCAGTGTAGTCTTATCCCCTTCCTCTCTGCTGTCCCCCTTTCTCTGCCTGGCAACCTGTCTACTCCCTGTCTCTTGGCTACTGTGGCTGTCCCCTCCTACATTCTCTCTGGTCTCTTGGGTCACTCCCATCAGCGTACAATGACACAGTCTCCCATTTTAAGACCCTCCTTTGACCCCTCAGCAGCGTCTACCTACTTACACCCCTGCGTTTCCTTCCCTTATTATAGCTTCCCTTTATAAGGGCACTTCTCATACCTACTCTTGTTTCTTCCCCTGCCCTTCTCCCAGTTCTCTTCTCTGGCTTATGCTGTCTCATCACACTTGTTCTTTGTCAAGGCTACCACCAAACTTTCCTTGCCAAATCTTTGGTCACTTCTCAGCCCTTTTTTTCCCCTTCTCTGTCCTCACCTTTCCTTGCCTGTTCTGTAGGTGCTGACTCAGACTTTCCTCAGTTGGCCCCCTACCCACTATCTTGGTTTTCTTTTAATCTCACTGACTCTTATTTCTCAGTCCTCCCTGATGGCTGCTTCTGTTGGAGGCACCGCCTGGACCCCATCTCCATCTGTGCTGCCTTGAACACCAACTACAGGTTCATTATGCTCAGATTTATATTCCCACCTCTGATTATCAAACCACCTCCTAAGTTCTGTACCTGAACTTCCACAGGTGTCTCAAACTAAACAGAGCTCTTAACACTTTGTGTGCTGGTGCCCTTTAAATTTACCAGCCCTTGGGGCCGGCCATTTTCTGTGCCACTGCATGAATGGTATAAGCATTCAATAAAACACACACAACTCCTGAACCACTGGATATTAAAAAAACTAGTATCTTTCATAAAGCACCTTACACTTTCTCCAAAACAATGTGTAAAGCTTCTAGACTGGGTACGATCAAAGAAATAGTTCCTAATAATTCCAAATAAATCCACTGTGGCGTGAAAAACCGGAGACTAGATGAACACGTATTAATACGTGAGCGACCACCTGATACAGGTGACAAAAACACGTACTAATACGTGAGCGGACCACAAAGTGTTAATTTACTCCCCTAAACCTTTCTCCTTTCTTTATCAGTCTCAGCCATTCCTGTCTTCCTTATATCTGGCATCTAGTCAGTGTGGTCCATCATTGAATCCAGCTGCTCTGCTGTCAGTATATATCCCAATTCCAACCGTGTTCCTTACTCCCACCCGGTCTCAGTCACTACAACCCTTTCCTGGATTACTAAAGAGCTGCCTCATTTTGTCTCCCCACCTGCAGTCTTTGCCTCATTCTATTTCCTGCACAGCAGCAACACTATTTCCACTTCATTTAATTTTTTTAAAATGTAAATTGTGTCTTCTATTTTTCTGTTCAGTGTCTTAACCTGTTGAGTTCTTACTTTGCTTTAACACCTTTCATGCTCTAAATCATCTATTTGTTTACTTGGTTTTTACTTGTATCCCCAACTAGATTGAAAACTTGGTGAGGACTGGTGTAATATCCAGTATCAGAAGACTCTCTTATTAGTAAAAGGTATTTGATATTTATTGAATGAATAATTGATTACAAGTTAGTTAAGGAGTAGGTTATTTCTTAGTTCTGATTAATATGAGGGAAAGGTCTCAGAGACCTTTAGGACATTCATTCTCTGTCCATTTTTCCTCTTAATGAGTTTGGAAGACCCACTGAAAATCATTAATGTTCCTTGTGTCCATCATGAATTTATACCATCTGACTTCTTGGCCCCAGCTCCTCTCAACTTCTTCAACCCCACTCCCCTTGGGGATTTGGAGGCTTTTCTAGATGTTTTCTACTATAAGGCCCCTATTACTTGCTCCCAGCAAGTGGCCCCCATCTCCTACTTGACAGGAAGTTACAAGTTAACTCCCTCCATCCATGTTAGGAACTCTCTTGTCCTCACACTGGTGTCTACAGACGACTTGTCCTAACTGTAAACTGGGGTAAGTTGTGGAACCTGAGCGTCCATTTTTCATGTACTTTAAAAGGTGGGTAATGCCCTCATTGGGCACAGTGTTGAGTAGGGAGCATGTGTGTGCAGGACCCAGCACCGGCCTAGCGCAGGCTGTGTCTTCCTGGCTCTGCAGCCTCTTTCTCTTTAAGTTCCCACACTGTGGAGGGGTGGGGAGGAGGCTATTGTCTGTTGGAAGGATAATCAGAGTATTGTCACATCTGTCTAGTGTCACTCAGGCCACATATTATAAACAAACAGGTGAAGTAAGAATGTTTTTTTAAACTTTACCTAATTTATTACTTCTGCATCTTTGCTTCACCTATACATTCCTTAATCCTTGCTGCCTGGCCCTCTACCCTTCCACTCCTAATCTGCTTTCAAAAGACCCAGTCCACCTATGGCATTTGCCATGCTGACCACTTCTCTCTTGGCACTTGTCGTCTGGGGCACTCATCATTGTCACCTGTCTCCTTCATTTACCTGATCTCTCTTCCCTGTTTTCCTCTGTGGTTCATATCTTGCGTCCCAGCTGGCCCTCACAGACTACCAGGGATTAGTCTTCCCATATCTCCAGCCCCAGTTTGCAGCTGCCTTCTGTTTTGCTCCTGGCATGTCAGACTGCTGCCCCCACATTGTGGGCCCTTTTAAATGTCTTTGATGACCCGCTTCCTCTGTGCACAGCAGGACCATGTTGTGCCATCATCCCTTCGGTAAAAAGTTCACTTGATTCCTTACTACTTCCTGAAGGGAAACATACTCCTTGCTGGCATTCACAGCCCTATCACCTGGCCCTCCCACCTTTTTATACCCACGACCCCATAGCCAGGACTAGTCTGTCCTTTAACCTTCCCCTTTGCTGCTCTCATAGTGCCTTACTTTCCCAGAGTACTTCTTGCCTAGAATGCTGCCCCCACCTTCTGTGTGTTTATTTTTCTCAGCACTCCCTTAGCTACTCCTGGGCCACTTGCATTTGCTTTTCCCAGTGTGGGTTGTCACTGCCATGGCCCAGTCATCAGCTCTTCACGGGCAAGTCTGGTTCATACCCATGGTGACATCTGTGGGCGGGCCACGCAGGTGCCCATGAAAGGTGCTTGCTCGCTTGGTGGGCAGCCTCCCCGGTGCGAGTCTTATTGGAAACACTGATCCCAACTGCCAGGTGGGGCTGTAGCTTGGGGGCCCAGGTTCTCCTGTTCTAGGGCCTCCCTCCCATGGGGCCATGGGGTTCCCTTTTCTCCTTGGCCAGGGCTTAGAGGCCAAGATCAACCCTTGAGGGTCTTTGTCGGGGCTGCCACAAGCTGGACAGCCGTGTTTTCCTACCTCAGACAGTTATGATCGCCTTTGCCGGTCTAGGGCCTTTAGTGGGAGCAGTGGGCATGGGACCTCTGGCTTTCCTTGGGTCCCGTCAGACTCGTGAGCTGATCCTGGCCTAGGGTGCCTCCAAAATGGCTTGGCCCCTCCCTGCTATACAGGCAGGATGTATGTATAACATCAAATACCATAAAAATGCCTATGAGCATTTAGAACTGGGGCTTCTTATTCTCTCTAAACATTGGCTTTGCCCAATGCATATTACCAGAAAGGGGGAGCTTTTTTTGTAAAAGATGCATCTGAGGTCACTTCACTGAGGGAAACTCACCATTTTCCTTGCCTGAATTAACTTGGTGCCTGCCAGACTGTTCCATCCGATCCATAACTGTCTCCTGCACAGGGTCCCATACAGGCTTGCAAGGCGTGGGGTGGTGAGGAAGAGCCGTGAGTGGGTGCTGGAGAAGAAGGCGCGCCGCAGGCGTCAGGGCAAGTGAGTACCTAGACTGGGAACAGGCTGGTAAGGATGGGGACAGAGGGACGTCTGTGGCTACTGAAGACTCACCTGCATTTGAAGGTGTCCCAGGGGTCTTTGTTCTTTTTTCTGAGACTGTTCCTCCTACGTGCTGATTTTTTTTTTTTTTTTTTTTTTGGCTACAGGGAGGTCAGACCTGACACTCAGTACACTGGCCGCAAGCGCAAGCCCCGCTTCTGAGCAGTTAGTTGAAGCCAACAGGACAGCCTGGGGTTCCCAGTAGTGAGCTGTGGCCTGCAGCCTAGGTGCCTGCTTCTGGAAAGTTTCTATGTTGAAATGACTACTTTAACTCACAGTGTTTTAGAAAAGTTCTATAAAGTTCTAACAATATTCTTTACTAAAGTTATAAAGCATCTTACATTTTGTTCTAAAAGCAATAAACCACTTTCTGTGGAACTCTTGACTCCAGCACTTTCTAGCTCCTTGATCCGAAACAAATTTCTCAAGTTCCTCTCTTGGAGGGGCCTACTACTTGATTCCTAAGGTAGGAGTTAGGCTTACAGAACTTAAATGTTTGGAAGCAGTCTCTCAGCCTGCAAGGCTAACACATTTCTTTAGCTTTGGGCTTATGAAAGTATATAAGGGCCCTCACTGGTGGTGCAATGGGTTAAGTCTCAGCACTATGAAACTATCCAGAGCCACTGCAGCACGAGTTAGATACCCGGCCGGGGAGCTTCCCACATGGTGCAGCAGACCTCTCCTGCCTCGCCTGCTGCTCCCCTCAGCAGTGTATTTCATTCAGTCTGCCTGTTTTTCTCCCCACTCTGTCTCTGGTGAATCCTCTCCCCCCACACACACTTTTAGCCTACACCCCAGCTCTTGTATGCATAAATAAATATTTTTTTAAAAAAAGTATATAACACTTGATGAAGCTGCAAAAGATAAGCAGGATGGAGTGTATTTGGGATCTTCAGCATGAGGCACCTGCCCGCCTGTTTTCCCTTTGCTCTGAAGGTGATTTCCAGCCAGAGGCCCTTAGCGGTATCAGGAGCTGCTAACCAGGCCAGGACTTGGCTGCCTCAGGCACTTGTCACCTGCTCAGTTATTAGTGGTCAGAAGGGCAGGTTCTGTACTGGGGTGTGGGGGCTGACAGGCTGATAGGAAGAGGGGAGCCAATGGTTATTTGCAACTTTTGGGGAAAGTGGAGAAAAGGGTACATTTGGCCCATGGTACAGACTGGGCACCAGGTGTTCAGCCAGACCTGAGTGAGACATTCAGGCTAGAGTGGAGGGCCCAGAGGCTTAGGGACTTTGTGGGAAAAGGATGGGATCAGATGAGTCCTTCTGTCTTAGTGCCATACATTAACACCCCCTCCCCCCCAAGTTACAAGGCTGTGACATTATAGAGAGAAATTTAGAGCAGAGGCATGGTACAGATACAAATGTTTATTCTACATAAAAATTTCACAAAATGGGCAGCTGGTTGTACCAAGACCTTTGGTGAAGGGGTGGAGGAGGGGTGGGAAGTTGCTGTTAAAGAAGGCAGCACGGACAGTGGTTAGTCACTGGGCAGGAGCAAAGCTGAGGGAAGGTAGGGCACAGTTGTGGCCCCATCCCCTGCTGCATGCACTCGCATGCACACTCCTTGCCTGTCAATGAGGAAGTGGGGTGGGGGACGCGTTTCTGACTTGAGAAGGCCCAAGATGGTGGGAAAGGACAGGTATCCCTCCCTGGCTGACTGCTGAATACTGCATCTGAGACACCTGACACCCACGTGGCACATCAATGAGGGACAGCAAAGGTAGAACGAGATTGCAGGCCAGAGTGACATCTGACTTCCCGGAACACAAGAGAGCAGGGACCACTGTCCCAAACATGCACAACACAATGGCGTGAGGGCCCAACTGAGGCCTGCTGGGGAGGCGGCCCAAGCTGTGGCCAGGGCACAGACCTGACTGGGGCTTACTCTGCCTCCCTAGCTCCAAGGGTGGTTGGAAACCAGGTACCAGTCAGTCTTCCAGAAGGTTACCTGGGGTCAGGATCAGGCATAGCCCAAAACGGTTGCTCCTGGGCTCTGGGAGTATGGGAAGGGAGGCTGAGGCAGCCAAAGACCTGTTGGACTCTGCCCCTAGGTGCGGAGGAAGCCTGGTCTTGACAGGGCCAGAAGCCACCTGGCCACGGCACCCTGAGCCTCCCTGGCAGTGATCAGCTGTTAGAGGCTTAGAGCTGGGCTGTCTCTCAGGGCCACCCTCCCCTAACCTGAAAAGCAGCACCATGTGGCCAGCTGGTCCCCACCCCTCAGGGGCATCGACTTAGGGAGACAGCTGAGAGGACAGGGCAGATGAGTGGGGTAGCAGGAGGCAAGGTTGGGGCTCGGAGAGCCTTGACCCCAGGACGGGCAGACCCCAGACTGGAGAATCACTGGAGGCCAGGGAAGGAGAGTGTGTGACAGGGCAGCCCTGCCTGGGAAGGGTGAGACGGCCTGGGCCCGGGCCCGGCCTGTCCCTTGACCTATCCCCACCCACGGGCAGTTTCCCGGCGCAGCGCCCCTCTGCCTCTTCTGTATGGACACACACTGTCACAAAGATCATGCACACGACGGCTCAGGGTGGGGATGGAGGGCCCTGTGGCTGAGAAAGGAGCAGTACGGAGCGGGAAGGAGGCCTCCGAGCCAGAAGGCCGCAGCAGCCAGGGGCCTCCTCGGGGCGGGCCATCCAGAGTGGAGTGGAAGGTGGGTGGTTTCTAGCCAAAGATGCCTCCAAAGGTGGAGGCAATGACGATGCCCAGGACCACACAGCAGATGATGATCATGATCTTCTTCTGCACCGGGAAGGCAGGAAGGAGCCTCAGTACAGGTAGGCAGGGTGGGGGCGGGGCGGGGTGGGGTGGGGAGGAAGGGTGCCCTGGCCAGAGCCCTGAGGGGCATGGCCCAAAAGGAGGGTGAAGGGAGGGGGCTGAGATGAGGGTGGACGGCTGGAGGAGGTGGGGGATCAAATGGGGAAGGTGACAGCCTAGAACACACCCGGGGAGAGGGTGGTAATGGGACACCGCAGTCCACCGCAGGCCGGGGTGCGCTGGGTGAAGGTTCTGGTCGGAGTTGAGAGGTGGAGGTAAAGGTAGAACAGGGAAGGATTTGTGATGGCCCAGGAATTTCTAGTGGGTCTTGGTGGGGAGTGGGCCTGGGCAGAGTTGGAGTTACTGACCCGGCGTGCCTTGCTCTGGTACTTGACGGCCTTCTTGGTATCAGAGACGGCCCTCTCCACATAGTCCACCGAATGTTCCACGTTGTACTCAATCCTGTCAATCATCTCTCCCTGCGGGGTCAGGGGCACCCAAGCTCCAGAGGGCTCCTCTCAGGGTCAGGACTTTGGGAAAGCACCCTGAAGTTACACAAAAGGGGGCATGAGGATGAGGTACAGCTTCTCACCTGTGCCCTTGAGGCCAGGTGCAGCCTCTGCCCACGGAGCAGCCATCCTGGGGAGGGAACGGGCCATGCAGTCTGTCCAAGGGGGGGGCTGGGGACCATGCAGACACTCAGCTGGGGCCCTGAGTCAGACAGTGCCAGGCACAGGAAGGCAGGGGCAGGCGTGGGAAGGCTGGAGTCTGGTCAATGCCTCGAGGTGACCACAGTGGGCCCCCCATTCCACCCTTCCCAGGTACAATGGTTCTGTCCAGCTCTGCAGTCTTTAAGCTTTAAGAAGCCCTGCCCTGCCCAGGGCCCTCGTGAGCACTGCAATCTGGCCCCATGCAGGCCCTAGAGGCAATTCTGACCATGACCTGCCCAAGACTCCCAGCAGTAGAGGGCTGACAACTGACTAGCTGCGTTCTAAATCCACTGCACCCACCGGTGCCCCATCACCATGGTCTCTCATCTGGACGGCAGCAGCAGCCTCCTCATCACGGCCTCCCTGCTTCCTAACTCAGGTCATATCACTCCATACTGAAGACCCTTCAATCCAGAAGAACATCCAGACGCTTAGTCCCACCTTCCAAGGCCTCCCCTTTGCAGCATCTCCAACTACCCTTGTACTCCAGCTGCATGCACCTCCCATTCTCCTCCCCAAATTAGTCAGGCTCTTGCCAGCCGCAGGACAGTGGTGTTGCTAGTCCCTCTGCCTGGGCCAATTCTTTAGTCTCCCCCTGGGAAATCTTCAGTGCTCAAATGCCACCTCCTCAGAGAGGCCTTCCCTGACTACCCTATCCGAAGTGGTCACCACAGTCATTCTATCGCAGTGTTACCCCACGTGTAGCATCAACATTACCCTTGCATTGTCAGGAATGCAAATTCATGCCTTCCTCTCCCCACTTGGACCTATAACCTCTGGGACTAGACACTGGGAAACTTAGAAGTCCTGCCAGTAGTTCATGGGCCCTTTCAAATTTGAGAACCACCACTCTATCACATGGCCTCCTCATATCTCCTAAGCACTTGGACAAGTGGAGAATATTCCATCTGTCATCCACTTATGCTGCCCTTTTGCCCAATAGCCATTAGCTCCAGGAAGCAGGCCCTCAGCTGTCCTGCTCACTGCCGTACGTCTAGCTCCTAGACAGGGACCTGGTCAACAGTGCCCAGTGTAGCTGACGAATACAACAGGACAAGACGGGGTGGGTGGGAAGGGCCATGCAGGGCTTGGGGTCCTGGAGGGTCAAGCAGAGCCATGCAGCCCCTTGGGCCTGGTGGTAGCGCCATGCAGAGGTGAGAGGGCCCTTCCTATGGGCAGGGCCCCGGAGGCAGTTTCAACAGAGGTGGTTAGTTACCTGCAGACTCAGTCCCTCTCCCGGGCAGGGCAGCATGTCGGGCGGAAAGTGTGGGGTCAGTGCAGCCCCGGGTGCTGCAGCGCCGGGGTGGGGGGCAGCTGGCCCAGGCACTCACCTGGCTCTCCACCAGCATGGCCATATCCATGAACATGTCATGCAGCTCGCGGATGCTGTTCTCCAGCTTGATGATCTCGCTGTGCCGCGTCTCGATCTCGCTCAGGGCCTGCTTCGAGATGCTGGAGTCCATGATGATCTGGGGAGCAGAAGCAGTGAGCTGGGACCCACAGGCCTGCTGAGGGACTGGATATGGGGCCCAGGACAGGAGGCGGCCAAGACAAAAGGTGGCTTGGATGGGCAGTGGCCTGAGCAGTGCTCCAGAAGCAGGGTCCAAGGCTCCCCTTAGTCACAGCCCTCCCTGCACTTCCTGCCGGTCTTGCTAGTTGCCACTAATTTCTCTGAGGCCTGATTCCCTACCTGTACTATGGGACAATTAACACTCCTCACCCGGGCTAGCTACACTCTAATTGCTCAGTGAGTGCTAGTTCTCATCAGCAGCTGGTGTGGAGCCCAGGCTGACTGCCCCAAGACCCCACCCTTCTCCTCTTCCCTCCCACACTCACTGTAACTGCCCCTCCCCTCTCCTGCTGCAACCCACAAGCCCAAGCTGCCTCCCACCCTATGTGCCATCTCTTCGGGAAGCCCCCTGCTCGGCAGAGCACTGTCTCTCCTAAACATAGAGCCAGTCAAGGGCACTGTGTCCCCCAGGAGGGCAAAAGGTCCTGAGGGTGGTGGAAGACTAGTGGTGAATGGGCTGAGGTAGCAGGAAGTGGACTCAGTTGAGAGGGACCAGGAGTCAAGGGTCTTGATTCTACCCTTGCCACTGACATTTATGTGTCCTCAGCAGATACCTTCCCCTCTCTGCGAGGCCTTTTTGAAAACGTACCTCACAAGGTGACTTTTGAAATACAGCATTTTGCACACACACCCGTGGTCCCGGCACCTCCACACTCACCCCGGAAGCAAAGATAGCTGGATTCCCACTTTCCAGCATGTCCTCTAGTTCCTCACTGGTGGTGGTCCTGCCGGCTGCAAGCAGGAGTAGCAGTGAGCCTGCCTCTTCCAGTTTTACCCATGGAGTGCATCAAACCCGGCCCTGCCCCTCCACCCAGGCCCCGCCCCTCCACCCAGGCCCTGCCCCCTCGGTTTACTGATCTCCAGCTGCCTCTGGATGCGGCCCTTGCAGCGCTCTCGGTAGTCAGACTGTGTAGCGTTGTACTCGGACATGACCTCCACGAACTTCCGGGACAGTGTGGAATGCTGTGGGTCCGACATGGGGGTCCAAGTGTCAGTCCAGCCCAACAAGGCCCCAGAGCCTCAGGCACCCTACCTGCCACCTGCCTCAGAGGGCAGCCTGCACCTGTGTCTTCCGGATCCTCAGGTCAGCAGATGAGCGGTTCAGGCCTTCCTCCTGCTCAATGCTCTGCTCAATGCCTAAGGGAACAAATGACTGCTGAGCCATAACCTGTCCCCTCTTCCCCCGCCTCTGGACCCATGCACCCAGGACCTGGCCAGGGACCTGCCCAGGGGAAACTTGTGTGGCCTGTGAGTGGGGTCACGGAAGGAGGAAGAGAAGCATCAGGCACTGATGGAGGAGGGCCAACAAAGGCCCTTCCCAGCATGATGCACACCTAGTATGTGCACGTGTGCGTTAACATACATACAGAACAGTGTAAGCGCACCTACTATGTGCTAGTTTGGCAGCTCAGACCCACCAGTTTACTGTTTACTTCCTATTCAGGAAGGCTATGCACCCAACAAGAACTCATGCCCAGATGGGGGTGGGCCACATGGCCATGTCTGAAGGGCTCGAGGGCCCTAGTCTGGGTGCAGGTGGGTGTACACATCTGTGCCTGCCCAAATGCACGAGGGCTTCTGTGTGGGCCAAATGGTGCTGGCCACTCTGCTGACCCTCTTTAGCTAAAGTGGGGGGCAGCGTCCAGCATGGAGAATGCTCTGGATAAAGTCTTAGGCATCTGTTTCGAGGCCTAGCCCAGAGTCTGTCACAAACAGGCTTTCTAGGCAGCTGCTGAGTGAATGGGCACATGCTAGCACCCTCATAGTTTCAGGAAAGCAAGACCGAAGGTGCAGGATGAGTAACATTCCACAGGCTGAGCGGAAAAAGCAAGCCAGTGGCGCTCCTATTCCATAGGCAAGGTCTGGAGCCCATACTCACTCTTTAATTTGGAGCGAACTTTGTTTGCCGTCTTCTTTATGTCAGACATGAGCTCTTCCAGCTCCTCCTTTGTCTCTGGGAGGTACAAGGGGTTGGGGGGAGACATCTTGAGTTCCCCTCAGCCACTGGCTAGGGTTCTGCCTGCCCCTCCTCCCAAGGTCCTGGGCCATTTCAGCAGCAGCCTCCCCTTGTGCTGCCCGCAGGGAGCCTCCCTTCCTCCTCTGCTGCCTCCCCCACCCCTTGAAGAAAACAGATGGGTCTAAATTTAAGGCAGAAATAATCATGGGGCAGCTGGCGATGCTGCGGTTGGCACTGGGGCACATTTACTGGGCACTTACCTAAATCAAAGGTGGAGTGTACAGGCTCTCCTGGCCTTACCTGGTGGCTCAGGAGGGGGAGCATCCCGTGACTGGGTCACCAGGGCCAGGGAGGCAGACATCTGCCCCCTCTTCCCCTTCCCTGGAATCAAAGCTTCAGAGCTTCGAGGCCAGACCTTGTTCTACTCACAAAGCCCCCTCCCTGGCTGCTGAGCCCAGAGGACCCGGGGTGGGGTGCCCAGGGGTGTCTGGGGGCAGGAGGCTCTTGGCGTGGGAGGGAGCCAGAGAAGAGGTTCAAAGAGGTGGGCCCTCAGCAATGGTGCCCTGAGGTAGCAGGCAGCTGGGGTCACGAGAGAGGAAAGGTGGGGGAAGGCAGTGGCACAGACTTTCTAGCTGTGTTCCAAGTAGAACCATCTCCCTGAAACTGGCAGAGGCCGTAGGTATGACCAGCTTGCCCCCTCCCTGAGAGAGGCTGGCCGATAAAATGGAGCAAGATGTCCTTTCCCTCTGGGCACTGGGGGCAGCAAAGGGTGCTGGCAATGCTCCTGCCTCAGGGCAGAGCCCCACCCCCTGCAGAAAGCAGGACTGAGCTCCTGGCTGCAAGCTTCCCCATCCACCCTCTGCTGGCCTCTGGGGCCACAGGGGACTGGACGGGGCCACTGAGAGTGGTCAACCAGAGAGGCCGTAGGTGAGGGCGAGCTCCCAGTGGATGTGAGTGGAGTGGAGTGGGGGGCTTTGCAGAGCGGAGGAGGGTGCCTCATTTGTAGGAACAAAGGAAAACTTGGTTACCAGCTGCTTTGACGTCTCAGCTTCTTTTGCTCAGACCCAAAATAGCCCAGCCCGGATGGCAGCCCCGAAAGGAGGCAGAGGGAGTCTTGCCCAGTGAAGCCCGCCATCACTGCCCGCGTTCCTGTGAATCCTTGTTAACTCTGCTCCACTTCTGCCCTGGAACCCTCAGTGGCACCCCTGCGCCAAGAGGCCTGCTAGTCAGCCCACACCTTGACTATCAGCAGGTCCCAACCAGCTCACTGGTGGTGATTCTGAACTGGTCACTACTGACTGTCAGAACGTGGGAAAAGTGCCAGAGGGGGCACAAGGGAGTTGAGTGGGGGGCTGAGCAGCCCTGCCATCCCACATCCACCTGCCTTCCAGAAGGTGGCAGGCCAACTCCCCACCTCTTTATAGTTCCCACCCACAGTCAGCCCTCTTCTGACCCTCATCAGAAGTGACCCTCACAGGGACACACACTGGCCCAGATACACATGGGCCCAGAGGCAAACCATGTCATGTGCTGCTGACCCAGACAAATCTCTGGGGAGCGGGAAACTACACTGGGGTCATATCCTGCTTTGGGTGGCAGTCTCTCTCCACCCCTTCCTGGGAGCATCTCCCTGGCTCCCACTGGACTCGCTTTGCCTTCCAAGGTCCTGGAGCTGAGTTTGGTTGGTGTGGCAATGGCCTTGGGTTCAAGCACAATCTGGGGCTGTGGATTTATTCTGGGTATTTAGGGCTGGCTGTGGGCCTGGGTTAGGGGTGATGGAGAGGGAGGCGGTGCTGGGGAGGAGAATGAAATCTAGCCCAATGTGCCTAGGCTGTGGGCCCAGGCCCTCCCCTGAAACATCTGGGCAGAGGTCTCACACTGGCACCCTCTCTCACGGCCGGCACTAGACAAGCAAAGCAGCATGCAGAGGTGGGCTGTGCACGCGCCTGGGCCTCCCTGGGACAGAGGGTGTGCTCCCCTCCAGGGGGTGGGGATTGGGGCCTGCATGCTGTCGGCCTGGCACATATTAGTGTCGTAGTCAACACCTGAGCAGGAACAGTGACAGCAGGACCAGGGGTCCTGCCTTGGGGACAGAGTGGAATGCAGACACACACAGGTTCCCTGTGTGGAGGGGGAGAGGTGATTTCCTCGAGCCCCCAGAATGCCTGGCTCCGGGGTGCCAGTGGCCAGGTGCCAGGACTGCCAGCTCCTTCCGGAAGCTCTGCCTGCTTGGCCGCTCTGCCCTCCCACAGTGCTGACGCCTCAGAGCTGCCATCTGCTCCCCAGGGAGGAGAGAGAAAGGGAGGGGCTGGGCTGAGAGGCCTCCTATTGATCAGAGGCAGCGTTCCCTCCCTCCTCCCGCTCTCCCTCCCAGATTCCCAGGGCTGTAGCCAGCCCAGCTGCTTTGAAAAGAGCCAGCTTACCTGGGAAGGGTGGGGTTAGCTGCCTGGCCCAACTGGGGCCCAAAGAGAGTCTCCTTCCACTACTCTGCAGGGAGCCTGGGGTCTAGTGCATGACCCTGGGCACCGCCCCCCCCCCCCAGGCCTCCCCGCTGGCTTTCCTGAGGCTGCCTATGGAGCTTTTCTCACCTGACCAGGTCTTGGCACCCTTTGCCTAGCAGCGAGGGGTGCTGGGGTTCCAGGAGCCCCCCTCTGGCCTGAAACTGGCCCCTCACACCTACACACTCACTCTCATCAGGGTTGGGGGAGGCGAGGATGGCGCTGTGCTTCCGCTTCACCTCTTCCACGTTCTCGGAGATCTTGTCGATGAAGCCACGGATCTCTTCCACCTGTGGACCAAGGTCAGGTGGTTGGGAGGCGAAAATCCAGGGAGGAGCTCCTGGGCCTCGAACTTGACCTGAGTAGGGCTGGAGGTGGGTACTCAGGCCAGGCTGGCCCAGGCTTCAGGTGATGGGTGTAAGATGGGCATGGCTGCTACACGCATCCTTCTAGAAGGTGGTGGGGAGGAGAAGGTAGCTTCAATGCCAGACTTTGCTCCCTTCTGAGCTTCAGTCTCTTCACCCTCAAAATGGGCTCATCCACCGGTGCTTGTAGCACTACGGGTCTGCAGTGTACGGGGGAGGGAGGTGCTGGCTCCCACCTGTTCGAAGAACTCATCCATGAAGCGATCTCGGTCCACGGTGACAGTGACATCATCGTCATCGTCGCTGTCCTTGGCCTGCACAAAGGTGTGCGCAATGAGCAGACCTGTGATAGGACCCTGGGTCCCACTGAACCTGGGGCTTCAAACTGCTGGGCCCCCAAACACAGACTGGGTCCTGACCAGGCCCCTGAGAGCTGTGTCCTTAGCTCTGAGCCACACTGAGATCTAGAGGGCCCCTGGGGGCCGGGCCAGAGAGCGGCCTTCCTGTCAAGTGATAGGGCATGCATCCACAGCCAGGTGAGGGGCCCTTCCCCGCCGGACTGGGGTCCTCCTGGCACACCTACTCTAGGGTGCAAATGGGGAGGCCAACCACAGGCCAGGCAAGCAAACCTCAGGGCTTGAGCCCCCACACGCAGACCTTGCCTGAGACAAGCAGCCTGGAAGTCAGCTCCCCCGCTCTCCTGTGCCTCGGCTCCCAAGCCCCTTTTTGCGGGGGTGGGGGGGCTGGAGAGAGAGCCATGGGCACCACTAACATTTCCCTCTCAAAAGGTAGCATAGCTCAGACATGGGCCACCCTCCTAGCTCCCCAGACAGGCCCTACCATCTTCGGGGCCCTGTGAAGTGCCGGCTTTGCCCACTCAGTGCTCTTGGGATCCTCTCTTGGCACTGGACCTCGACCCTCTTTCCTTCCAGCCCCCAGAGCTGGGTCCAGCTGGCACAGGAGGCCAGTCATGTTGCCCCAGCTCAGGGCCTGGGCCTCAACCACAGGTGCAGACTCCACTGCTGCAGGGGCAGGTGTAGAAAAGCCACCCCCTCATGCGCCGGGGGTGGTGCACCTCTGACTTCGGGATGCTGGCACGCTCATTACTATCTGCCTTACGCACCCCCAGTGGCCAGCGTCAGCCACTCTGCTGGCAAGGCCAAGGTTTCTCCCACAGCCAACGCCAGGATGCCCAGGACAGGACTGTCTCCCACACTCTGGAGGAGGCACTAGCCGACTCTGCACACACTTCCCCTCCGTGCTGTGCCTGGAGACAGGCCGAGGGAGGTGTCAGGCTGGGCCCCTCGAGCCTCTGCAGAAGGGGTTCGGGGCCCGCACAGACACTGGCTGGCTGAGGGCCTTCCCCTCTGCGTGTGTTTGCTTCTCTGTGAAATGAGGACAGTGACTCCTGGCTGCAGGGAGGGAGGCCCGAGGGTGGGAAAGCACAGCGTGATCTGTGAAGAGCCGTGCTTCTAGGGCTCTTGGGGTCCCTCTATCTTGCCAAAGTGGGGACCTACAAAGAGAGGGGTTTAGTTGGGAGCTTTATGGAGGCGGCTCAGAGGGGCCTCCTCTCATCAAGAGATCACACCTCCTCCCTCAGCAGCTAAAATAAATCCTTGTTCCCATAAGTGCCTGTGGCTGCTACCAGGTGGCTCCCTTCCCCCACCAAGCCCACCCAGAGACACAGAGAATCTAGCCATCCACACTTAATAGGCCACGCCAGGCCCAGGAGTAGAGCCAGAGGAGCACCTTCTAGAGAAACTGAGGCAGAGTGCAGCCTGGAGGAGCCCAGTTCCCCCTCTAGGCAGCCTGCAGGTTGGGAGGTGGACTCAGGAGTCCCTGTGACTCAGGGCCTGTCCTTTGTCCTTCTGGTGCCCAGAGTAGGACAGGAAAGGAAGGGAAGGGGCAGAATAACCAGCTCCCCGCCTAGAAAGAGTAATGACCAGTAAGGGGCACAGACAAGGCACCTGAGTCACCCGGGACAAGGGCCGTTGCCAGAGACCCTCCCCAGCCTTGGTTTGTCCCCTGTGAAAGCAGGACCTACTTGCTCAGGCACGCAGCCAGCTTGGACCCGCTACCTCCCCTGTCTCTTAAGGGGGTTGGAGGTTGGAATCAGTGGTTTCTTCAACGGAGGGTTGGCAGGGGAGATGCCCACCTCCTCTATCTTGAAGGGCAGAGCTGGCAAAGGTGGTCTGGAGTCTGAGTGGGGCATCCAGGTTGGGGTTCCCTTAGAGGGGGCATTCATATCGGCCCCAAAGTCAGCTGGGGAGTCAGCCTGCCTGCCTTTAGTCTTGGTCAAACCAGCTGTGTCTCCAAGCAAAACCTTGAGGGAATACTCCCAGGAGTCCCTTCCTCACCAAGACCTGCTGCTGCTTCTTCCTCAGGACTTTTCACCCCCACCTCACTTCCTCATCTCACTTCATCTAATGGCCTGAAATCTGACCCTAGCACACGGCATGGTTAAGGTCCCCTGATGCTTCAGTCCACCCTCTGTCCCCATGCAGTTCCCCCTACTTGGAATGCTGATCCCATGAGCTGACATTTCCGTATCTTTAGAAGCCACCCCCTTCCAGAAGCCTTTCCCAGCTCCCCAGGTCAGTATCTCCCTCCTCTGATTCCCCGCACTCTATTCACCTCCCAACTGAGTCACAGGCACAGACTTTCAGGCTCTAAAGGCCCTGAAGAGTCACCTTGGCTTCCGCGTCTCGCATCAGCCCGCACGCCTTCCGTGACGGCAAGTCTGCTGGCTTTCCCAGGCCGCTGTCCATCTGGAGCAGGCCTGATTATTAGAAAATCCTTCCCTTCCTGTGGTTTGGTCCCAGGCCAAACAGAGCCTGTTGGTGCCTTCTTCCTGGGCCGGCCCTGCCAGAGGTCTAAAGGCAGCATCCATACCCTCCCTCAATTTGTCTTCAAAGTTGAACATTTTGTCTCCTTCACATCCTTCCCAGGAGCCCTAAATTGTACTCCCTACCTCAGACTTGTTCCACTTGGCCTCTGTCTACTCCCACAATACAAAATATCAACTCAGTATGTTGCTGACTGTAGTCTGAGCAATGCCCAAAAGCTGACCCATTCCCTTCATTTTTCGATACTGTCTATCTCTTTTAACGCAGTCAAGTATCACATAAGTGATCATATATATAGCACTTCCTATATCACATAAGTGATCATATATATAGCACTTCCTGTATCACATAAGTGATCATATATATAGCCATTCCCGTCAAGGAAAGGTCCACATCTTTCCCTACCACATCGCTTGGCTGGATTTGGGACTTAAGTGAAGGACCTTTTTCCTGTCTCATTTGTTCTGACCCTTGTTCCAGTTTGTGAGAATCTGCTGGCTCGTGACTCTGTTGCTACTTGCAACCTCATGCCTCTAACCTCACACATCCAACGTCCTGTGGCACTTTCTGGAGATGTCCACATGAAGTTGACTCCTAATCAGTTCTCACTGGACACTGAATACATGACAAGGATGTAGGATGTCAGCCCACACTGCCCCTGTACCCCAGACACACTGAACTAAAAAGGACATAGAAACTGGGCTGGTGTGCCATCTTCCCAGTACCCTGGTCTGGCCAGATGGACACCATACACATGCGCAAAGTTGGTATCTCAATACCTGTTGAATGATTACAGCCCCACTTCCCTTGAGAATCGGCCAACCTACTCCAAGTAGCGGTCACAACTCTGGAAAGAGGGCTGGCTTGAAGTTGGGGAGCTGCAAGGCAGCATGAAGTGGCAGTGGGAGCTGTGGGGTGGTTACAAGCTGGAGGGTTCAAATATCTCTGGGCAAGCCCACCCAGACATCGTGTCGGCACCCAGCTCACCACCTGGCCAAAAGGAGGCCAGCTGCAGACACCTTGTGTCCCAGGAACCCCCAAGCCAGAAACAGGGAGCATCCACACTCCTTCTCTCATGTCCAATCAAATGCTGACTTGTCCTGCTGTTTTTCATTCTTTTTCTCAACCCTGGTTGGCACCAAATCCCTTGGGGGATACAGCTCCCAGACAGATGAGAATTTCTGGGGGTGCTGCTGGCGAGTCTAAGTTTTTTAAGAGCCCTCCAGGATTGTGAATGGCTGGTCTCCTTCCTCTCTGGCTAACTGACCACCCCAGCTGCGGCCTCATCACCTGACAATCGGCCCTACAATCAGGAATGAAGGGCGGGTGGGGTGGGAGGAGTGCCAACCCCACCATAGCAACCTTCAGGAGGAGACATTCCCGCTGGAAACAACTTAAGCGTCCGCTATGGGTGTCCGGCAGCCCTGGTGGTCTCTACCCGCAGCGGCTCCAGGAGTCTAGGGCACTGTCCCCGAAGTAGGAGTCTGATTTATCCAGCAGGCAGGCAGGCCAGGCAGCCTTCAGGCCTGTTCCAGGGATGGCTACGGGCCAGCCGGCAGGTTGATTCATCCCTGCTGTGCGGGAGCTGCTGCTGTCCGCCTGGAGGGCTATTCCCCCCACCCTTCTTCTTTTTAATGACTAATCAAAGTGAATATCACTAGTGCAGAGGCCCAGAGCTGAGTCAGGGATGTGCGAGAGGCCACACTGGGTGTCTGGGAAAGAGGACTCTCCAGTCTGGTCCCTTTTCCCTCTCCCCTTCCTGGGTACTGCCTCCACCAGATCCCTGCTCTTGGCAGGAACGCCCAGCAGCAGGGCCCCGGAGCAGCTGGGGAGGCAGGGTTCGGGTCCCAGGCGCTGTGTGGCATGGATTAAACCCCTGGTCCTTTCTGGATTTCAGTTTTCCAATTAATGGGACAGGAGGTCGGACTAGACAGTCCCTGAAGCCATTCCATGCAATCTATTGCTTCTTCTGGAAACCCCAAGGAGGTCATGGGGTGGGAGAAGGAACGAGAAGCTACCCTCTGCCTATTCGTATACCCTCATTTCTTCTACTGTGTCGGGGAGGTTCCAAGGGCCCTATTTTACAAAAGAGACGAACATCGAGGGTTAAGGCATGAACCTGCCTGGTATTGCCCTCAGTCTCCCAGTTTCTTCTCGGCAATGAGAAAGAAAGCGGGAACTGGTGGGCAAAGGGGGCAGTGGACTTCCCCAACCAGGCCTGCCAGGCTGCACCAGGAAGAGGGGCTCTGCTCCCTCTGAACCAGGTGTCCCAATCCCCCACCATCCTCTCCTGGCTGGGCTGACTTCTGCCTTCTAAAAGGTCCCTCCTGTTCTCTCCTCCTATTCAAATCCAACTCCTCTGGGCCGTTCCGAGTTCCCTTGCTCCAGGAAGGCTTCTGTGTCTAGCTGCCCCAATCTCCCTCCTCTCTCCTGCTTGGTCTCCTGAGGCTCATTCCATATGGCCTACACAGTCCTACACATACATAAATAAACACTGTTCTGGACCCAGGGAGGGGTAGGTCAGCTTCAAGAGGTCCTCAAAAAGAAATTTAAAAAAACAACCACAAAAACTGAATTGGGTGAAGGCTGCACAGCAGGGTGAGGCTGCCTGGGTCTCGCTGGCTGTGTGGCTCTGGGCTAATCTTTGCTCCTCTGAGGCCCCTGGCTGTAGTGCTGATCTCTGAATGCTGTGTATAGCATTGAGCTGGTCCCCACCAGTCCCGTGGTCCCTCCTGCAGAACAGGGGGACAGCCCCATGAGAGGTGGGGGCTGGAGATGCTGGAGGGCTGGGCCTGGCCTGCAGAACTGAGGAAATGCGCCAGCTCCTTCCCAAGTGTGACTTTTATAAATAAGCTCCCTTCTCTGCCTTCCAAATGTGGTGGCGTTGGGTGGAGGAGGAGGAAGGGGGGAGAGGGGGTTGAGGACGGTGCAAGTTGCTGTCCCAAGCAACACCTCTGCTGCCCAGCCCAGGTAGCACTGGCTTCTTGGTTTCTTGAGATTCTGGGCTGAAAATTCTGACTCCTAGGGTTCAAGGTCTCCCCCAAATATGAAGTCAGATTCAGGACACCTGGAACTACCCTCCTCTTGCCCTCAGAAACTGGGTTTTAGGTTTGGCCATCTCTATTTCATAGATGGGAATGAGAGACCCAGAGGGGAAAAGAGCTGTGGGGTGGCAGCACCCCAGACAACCCACCCAATGTGGGTTCCTGCCACCCACCCTTGAGGCTGCCAGAAATCCCTAATGGGTAGGGCCACTTAGTCATGAACAGTCGCCTCCATGGACTCTGAATGCTGGGGAGGCCTGGAGAGGAAGCCACACCGTCTAAGAGACCACTCTGGCTAGTGGGAGGAGGAGGAGGGAGCCGGAGACATACTAGAGCAAAGAACCTGGGTTCAAGTTCCTTACAATCCAAGCTCTCCTTGGGGGTCCTCCAGTCCTGGCCAGGTACAAGTCTGTCTTCAGGACTAGGCAAAACTCCTTTTTACCATCCTTCCTGATCTACCAGGCAAACCACTGTTCTCTTGCACCTCAGTTTCCCCTTTAGCAAGGGGATGAAGGCTAATGTGCCAGAGGCTCTATTCCCCATAAAGGACTGAGTCCCCCTGACCACTTGGTTCCCCTATACACTCATATCTGACCCATCAGGTACCCAAGCATCACCAAGTGCAAAACACGGCTATTCAGACCATTTCTCACCAAGATAATATTCTGTTTCAACTAAGCACAGAAAACTTGAGGACAACCGCAATGGGGCGGGGTGGGGGGAGTGTTTAGAACCTTGGATGACATGAGGGACCATCTTCTTCCTTTGAATTCTCACAGGTTTTATACTAGGGACTTGCCCTCAGCCAGGAATAAGGAGGGAAGGGGCTGGCCACTGGCACAAAGGGGAGATGGAGCAGGAGGGCACAGTTCCAGCTCCAGGCTGCCCAGGAAACAGGACTGGTATAATTAGGGGTACCCAAGGACCAAATGCACACAGCATCTGGGCAGAGATACAGCTATGGGATCAAAAGCCCAAAGGACACTTGAAACTTTCCATGAGAGGACCTAGGTCTCTGGTTCTAAGCAAAGCAACACGAGGAGGGGTTGGGGGGGGGGCACTGAACAATGCCCCTAAAGACTAACCAGCGGGGTTGGTTGGTCAGGGGATCAGATATACTCTGCCAGGTCTAGAGCCCCAAGGCTCCCTCCTCCCACAGGCAGGATTCATTACTTCTGCTCCGTCCAGACCCACAGGGCTGCCAGTCCTGAGGCAGCAGTGCCAACGTCCTGGTAAACGGCAGATGCCCGGGGAAGGGGACCCTGTTGATGAGGAGCAGGTAGCAGAGGTCTCTGTCACGGCTGGTAGAGGGTGGGCTATGATTTGGAACCTTTGTGAATCCTCCTGCTCCCCCAAACCCCGCCCCAGGAGCCACACCCCAGGGGACTGTGAGACACAGGTGGAGAAATAGGTTCAGGTCGGAATCTGGTCAGGAAACCCCAAAAGGTCTGGAAATGCCGCCCCAGACTGCCAGGAAGTCATGAGGTGGATCCAGGAAGGAGGACCAGGGGTGCGCCTGACCCCTCCCAGACCCGGGAGGGCAGAAGATCCCCAGGGCGACCTGGTGGGGAGCCACAGGTGACAGGAGCTACAGGTGATGGGGGCGGCGGGGCACCCCAGGAGTCAACCACCGCCGGAAGAGCCCGGCCCCACCCGACCGCCAGGTTTCCGCAGAGCGCCCCGCATAAGGTTTCTGGGCAGGGGACCGCCCCGGGCCCCTTTTCACCGCGTTCCCGCTGTCTGTCTACACCCGCGGTGGGGAGGAGACGGGAGGGTCAGTGATGAGGCACAGTGGGAGGAAAGAGACGGGACCTTCTTCGCGGGTCAGAAGTGAGGTCAGGTTTCTGTCCCACCATCGTTATCCGATGAGAGCCTTCCAGCCCCCCAGACAAGGGGGCACCGAAAAGTTTATCCAGGACCCAGGGCTCCAGCAGCCAGCGCGCGGGACAACCGACCCGAGCTCACAGGAACCCGCGACCTGGATAGGTCCGAGGGGCGGGACCCGGAGGGGGCTCGGGGTCCCGGACTTGGCACGACTCCCTCCCACGCTGGCCGGGACTCAGAGCCTACCGCCCAGGTGGCCACCGGAGCCGGGCGGCGAGCAGCGAGCGCGCTGAGCGGCGGCGGCAAGCGGGCGCGCGCCGGGGCCGGACTCACCGTACGGAGCTCCTGGGTTCGGTCCTTCATGCTCCCGGGAGTGGCAGCGGCGCCGGCTGCAGCCGTGTGAGCCCCGCATGCGCGGCGGTCGCCCCGCGGCTGCGCAGCGCCAGCCCGGCCCCGCCCCGGCCCCCGGGACCCCGGCCCAGCCCCCAGTCCGGCCCCGCCCAGCGCGCGCCAGGCCCAGGCAGGCTCGGCTTAGCGTCGGGGATTGGGAGTCCAGCTACCCCGCCGCCACCCACCACTGGACACCCTATTGTATCGAGGCCGGGGACTGCGTCCCCAGCATTCTAGACGCGTGATCCTTACCTGGGATCGGCCCCCCCAATCCCCTGTCTCCTCCCTTGCCCCACCCTCCCTGGACTCCGCCTTTCAGCATCCGCCATCTGGACCCTGGATCTTCACCCCGCAGCGCCTTAGCATCCCTGGGGATTTGCTGGAGGTTGGACCCTGCTCCTCCATCTCCTTGATTCTGCTGCTTTGGAACATCCAGCTTCCACCTCTGGAAAACCTCCTTCAGCCAAAACCCTCCAGAGTCCCAGCCTCTGGGCCCCGACCCATCCCACTTTCCCCCACCTCACCTAGACTCAGGCTCTGATCCTCTTTCCCCGGGATTTCTCAGCTCAGGAGTCTGATGCTGTTTGGTCACTCATTTCCCTCAGCTTCCACTCCTAGCAGGATGCAGGAGCCCTTCCATTTTCAGGAAGGGAGAACTAAGTTAGAGCCCCATCTCGGTCCCCTTTCACTGCATCCTCAGCTGAGTCCCAGTCCCCCTCCCCCAGGCCTGGATCCTGTTTCCTGTCCAGAAGCTGGGGATAGCTAAGTCTGGGGCCCAACTCCCTATTGGCACTAACGGGATGATCTCAGCAAGTACTTAGACGACTGGGTGGGTAGTGGCTAGTTAGCAGCAGATGTTCCTTTTCTGGTTCTTGCCAGCATCTTGTCGAGACAGCAGTCGTCCCCCCACCACCCCAGCTGTCCCTTCTGTGCTCTGGCCCAGACCCTCTTGACCTCAGCCAAGTACTCTCCTTTTTCTTCACTGGTGCTGCCAAGGTGTTGCCCTGGAGCTAGGCCAGCCCCCTGTTGCCCAGTCTGTCCAGGTCTGGCACTTCTCCCAGATTGTGGGCACAGGTTAGCCTGCTGGTAGCCAGCTTGGAGAATTGTTCTATTGGTCCCTTCTTGCCTAGAAAATCTGGCCTGAGACTAGCTCAGATGTCACTTGGCATGTGAGAGAGCCACACCCCTTCCTGTGGCCCAAACCTCAGCCCTGAGTAAACCACAGAGCGAGCACTGGGGATGCCCCATCTGACAGATGAGAAACCAGACTCACTGGCTAGAGTGACTTGCTCTGAGTTACAGGGGATGAATGGCAGCGAAGGTGTTATCTGACTCCTGGTCTAGGTAGTTCCCCTGTGCATGGTGATTCAGTGGGGTGGGCCATGGCTCAGTCTCTGGCCCCGTGGGGAGAGGGCAAAAAGGGGAACACAACTTCTACCCTCAGAGAGCCTCAGTGTCACAGCAAGTGTCACTTATTGAAATGCATATTAAATGGTAGCATGAAAAATGAATTAAAAATATGAATGTGGGACCTCCATGGTGGTGCAGTTGCTAAACGCTGCATTGTGGAGCTGTCGGCAGCGGCAACACAAGTTCGACGCCCGGCCAGGGAGATTCCCACATGGCTCAGCAGACCTCTCCTGCCTCGTCCGCTGCTTCCCTCAGCAGTGTATTTCAGTTGATCTGCTTGTTCTGCTCCCCACTCTGTCTCTGGTGAACCCTCTTGCCGCCCCACGCCTCTGGCCTGTACCCCAGCTTATATGCATAAATAAATAAATCTTAAAAAAATATATGAATGTGTGCCCTTTACCTTAACCTCTGCTTTTCTAATGTGTCTTATGCTCATTCATTTATTCATCAAACATTACCTGGGACACAGTGTACTGTTCTGACTTAGGGTGCACCTAGCATGGTGGAGAGACAGACCTGACTTCAACATGTGAGCCAGGCTGGCTTCCCAGCGGTGATGACATTGGAGCCAGATGTTGGAGGCATGGAGTGGCAGCATGGAATGATAACAGCTTTCTGGACAAACAAAGGAGTGTGGGTGTGGGTGTGGGTGTGGGAGCACTTGGAGAACCCCAGGAACTGTCTGTGGTGCTCAGGTGAGTGTGAGTGGGACATGAGGCTGGTGGGGTGGCCTTGAATGTTAAACTTGTGTAGACAAGGGGCAGGCCATTGAGTGGGTGAGACTTCATTCCTTTAATCAAAAAGTATTAAATGAGCAACTATATGTACTGACAGTTTATGGAGACATGGCAGAAAACAAGACAGACAAATTCTTACCCTCATGGAGTCCCCATTCCAGTAGAGGAAAGAGATGACAAATAACATATAATGGTGAAAATAGGCTATGGAGAAGACAAAGTAAGAACCGTGCATGCTGGGTTTGAGGTGGGGGAATTCCAATTTTTTTGAAAGATTTATTTATTTATGCATACAATGCTGGGGTGTAGGCCAGAGGTGTGGGGAGGTGAGAGGATTCACCAGAGACAGAATGGGGAGCAGAACAGGCGGATCAACTGAAGTACACTGCTGAGAGGAGCAGCGGGGCGAGGCAGAAGAGGTCTGCTGCGCCATGTGGGAAGCTCCCTGGCCGGGTATTGAACTCGTGCTACAGTGGCTCTGGATAGCTTCGTAGTGCTGAGACTTAACCCATTGCGTCACCATGGAGGCCCAGAATTCCAATTTTAAATTAGATGGTCAAGGAGGGCCTTGCTAAGAAGGTGGCGTGCAGTTAAATATCTGAGGGAAGTGAGGGAGTGAGCCATGTAGGTCTCTGCAAAAGAGAATCTGGACAGAGGAACATCAAATGGGAAGACCATAAGCAGGGAGCAGCCTACCATATGGGGAGAAACAGCAAGGAGCACAGTGGGTGAGGAGTTGCTTAGAGAAGTGGAGGGAGGGGACTTGGAAGTGACTTCGTACCCTCTAGCTTTTACTCCCTGCGGGATGGGAGCCACAGAGGGTTGTGAGATGAAGGGGAACATGATCCATCTTAGGCTTCACAGGATTACTCTGATTGCTGGTTGGAGAATAAATTGAAAGGAACATAGGAGGAAGCAGGGATATAACTTAGGAAGCCATGGCAATAATGCAGGTGACTGGGACAAAGGTGAGAGTGGTGGTGGTGGTGATAAGTGGTAATATTCTGGATACATTTTAAAGATGGAGTCAACTGAGAGAGAAGAATCCAGGATGATCAGAGTTAAGGATCTGTACAGGGTTGCCATTTACAAGGGTAGGGGAAGCGTTGAAGAAGCCGGCTGAGGGCGGCATTAAGTCAAGCTTTGGGGCTTAGACCTATTAAGTTTAAGTTGTCCATTAGACAATCCCAATGGAGGGAGCAAGTAGGCCATTGTCCACTGAGTCTGGGATTCAGGGGAGAGGTCCAGGCTGAATGCAGTCAGCATAGAAAGAGGCTTTTATAGCGGGTGGAAGACAGTCGGAAGCCTACCCCAATGTCCAGGAAAGAGGCCAGGGTCATCTGAACAAAAACAGGACCCACTAGACTGGAGAGAATGTCAAAGACATTCAAGAGATTTATTTAATATTATAACCTTAGATCAATTGTGAAAAGAATATGTTTATTGTAAAACACTTAAAAGGGCCTTTCTGGTGGCGCAAGGGGTTAAGTCACAGCACTATCAAGCTATTGGCAGCCACTGCAGCATGAGTTCGATCCCCAGCCAGGAAGCTTCCCACATGGCGCAGCAGACCTCTCCTGTCTCGCCCGCTGCCACCCTCAGCAGTGTACTTCGGTCAATCCCCCTGTTCTGCTCCCCACTTTGTCTTTGGTGAATCCTCTCACCACCCCCACACCTCTGGCCTATACCTCAGCATTGTAATGCATAAATAAATAAATCTTTAAAAAAAATGATAGCTATTATGAACTAGAAGCAATGTCCGGTGCCTGGCCATGTGCAGAGGCGAGCAGAACTGAGTGCTCCTCAGCTTCTGGACTGACATGGACCCGGGCACTAAGCCGAGCCTGCCCAGGACTTGACATCATTCCCACCCCAATTCTTTGATGCAGGGAATTCATGGATATTCAGTTCAAACCAATGTTTTGTGAAACCCTGTCCCCACTCCAGTCAAAGTGGCATCTGTGTGCTCCAGTATTGGCATTCTGGTCCCCCCACCTCATCCAGGGCAATGAGGGTTCCCTGCTGCCCTGGGGGAGGATCCTGATATTCCAAAGTGGATATCCATGTCCTTTGTGGTCGGGTCCTGTCTCACCTCTTGGAAGCCACATTCCTCTCACCCTATGAGCAGATCCAGCACCCAGTCCACTCTCCTTCACACTGGAGAAGGAAGGAGTCTGGGTCAGCTGTTCCTTCCTGCCCTGCACCCCCTACAACTCTGTTCAGGAACGGTTCTGAGAAGGAAGCCACCTTCCATGCTTCTTTCTCCATTCCCAGGCTCCTGAACAATGGCTCTTAGTCCTTCCTTTCTAGATAGCACCTCCCCTCAAATGTAAGTTTTGGGCTCTTTGGTGTGGTCCCACAAAGATCCAAATTTATCCTGATTGTTGCACTTATTGTCCTGTGTGGATAAAGTCTGTGCTAGGTGTCTGTCCCTGCATAGACCGGGGTCATGTTCTCGTTGATTCTCCAAAGCTGGCACAGGAAGTGTGCTTGTGAAGTGGCATGCTTGAAGGAACAGTGTCCCTACAATGGAGCACTGGGGAAAAGGCTGGTCACTAGGGAGCTCCCAAAGCCCCTAGGGGCAGTTTGGGGTTTCATCTAGTATGGAAGAATGAGATGGCACCATTGCCCACTGGATCCCTCATGTTTGGAACTGCTGCCACCTGCTGGATGATTCTGGTGTTGCCTTGCGGATGCCAGCCCAACTCAGCACCTGTGTGAGCGGGTTGGGATGAGGACAGTCACCTGTCCTCCTGAAGGTCTCAGGCTTATGAGGAGACACTTGAAATTGACAAGACAGTCATGGGGAAATACAGGGGTTGTGGGCCTATAGGGATCTGGAGGAGGAAGTTTTTGTAGGATTCAGGAACAGAACTGTTCCCGGATAGAGTTGCAGAGGGTACAGGGCAGGAAGGAACAGCTGACCCAGACGCCACAGCTGGGGAGGGTGTGTGTGTGTGTGTGTGTGTGTGTGTGTGAGAGAGAGAGAGAGAGAGAGAGAGAGAGAGAGAGAGAGAGAGAGAGAGAGAGAGAGAGAGAGAGAGAGAGAGAGAGACTTTCTCCCATCGTTGCTTTCTTGGGCTTACTTCCTTTCCTGCCTCTCCTGCGAAGTATGACCTGATCCATGATTGTACAAAGCATGGACCACTGTGTGAGGTGCCTGTTTAACCCTCCCTGTTACCCTATGGGGAGACGCTCCACTAATTCCACTTCACAGAAGAGAACGACGAGGCTCAGTCAAGTCAACACAAACAGGCGACATGTCTATAAGCGGTTCAGTCCTGCAAATCCCAGCTGTTTTGGCCACTAAGCCCAGCCCGGTGTCCAGGTGACAACTCTCCATCCCAGCCCAGCCTGTCATCAGTCTGTAGCTCCCTTCCTGAGGCTGCACTCAGCATCCTGGGGGACCAGGGGAGGGAGATGTGGGCACGTGCCCCACAGGTGGGCACCTGGGGAAGTCTGAGGTAGGGCTTTGCTCTGGAATTCACCACATGCCTAAATATGAAGTAATTTCCTCCTTTTCCCAATAAAAAGATTCAAAGAAAAAAATGTGGCCCCATCTTCTAATTTTAGGGATACAGATGAAAAAATCAATTCCCTACATGTTGTATCTTATTAAAATATTTAAAATCACATATTTGTAAGAATAATTTTATTTTGAAACAAATCTTTTCCACTTTCATGATTTGTGAGTTTGTTCAAATCCTTCACTTGCATTTCTGCCTTGTCAGATGTCACATGTCATACTAGCCCCTCCTTTGAGTTCACTAATAGTTTTCTCAAACATGTAATCTTTGGCTTTGCTTGGAAATACAGCACTTTTTGAATTCATGAATGCTTCTCTTGTGGAACATACTCTAGTCATAAGAACGGTTGCTTTTCATCTAAGTGGTGCGTTAATATTTGTGATCTCCTAGGAGTAAGCATAGAATTATATAAAACAGCAAGTTCCTGGTCCTTCTGCATTCTGTTTCCAGCTTAATTTTTCCCCATAGCAATTTTTACCATTTGATACACTGCTCATTTGTTTACTGTCTGTCTCCCATCACTAGAATGAGCTCCATGAGGTCAGGGGGGAGACTCGTCTGCCTATTTTATGTCCATCACCTGGAAACACACTTGAACATAGTAGGTGCTCAATAAATATTCATGGAATGGATGGATGACTGTAAAACTTTTAGGACGGTTTCTTAGCCCAGTGAGAGCCAGGGCCACACATGACGTTGGTTTTGGAGTAGGAGTGGGAAGGCAGCCCTTCAGGAAGAGCCCATGTAAGGGGGTCCTCTAAGTGAGGGGAGCCCGGTTGTTTGCGGGGTTAGCGCTATATGGGGGATTAAGTTATAAAATATATTTAAGACAACTGGGCATAGAAGTATGGCAAAGGGGAAATCAAGGATGCATCCTAAATCCTCATACTAGAATTTAAGGTCTATGTAGAAACTTTTTTTCCATACATGTAAACTATATTAGCTAGGGTTCTCCAGAGAACCAGAACCAGCAGGAGGGATTTGTTATGAGGAATTGACTCACGCGATTATGGAGACTGACAAGTCCCACGATATGCTGTCTGCAAGCTGGACACCAGGAAAGCCAGGGGTGTAGTTACAACTGACTTCTGAAGGCCTGCAAACCAGGAACCCCAATGGCATAAGTGCCAGTTGGGAGAGCAGATGACTGATGTCCCAGCACCAGCAGTCAGGAGGAGAGAACTCAACCCCTTCTCTGTCGTCTTGCTCTGTTTGGGCCCTCAGTTGGTTAAACGGTATCCACCTGCCTGGGAAGGGCCATCTGCTTTATTCAATCCACCAAGCTAAACACTGCTCTCCTCCAGAATTACTCTCACCGGCACACCCAGAAATAACGTCAATCAGATATCGGGTGTTCTGTGGCCCAGCCAAGTTGACTATAAAAGAAACCATCACACAGATAAAGAAGTAAAATAGTTGTATATGTGTATGCTTCTGTGAGCATGTGATGAATGTGTATCTCCTGAGGGAAGTTGGGAGATTATCCCTAACTGAGATGAGTACATCTAACACCTACATTTTGGTTCTAAATACTACTCCTCATGAAGAAAAGCAAAAAAAAGAAAAACCAAAACCCAAGGATTCTTACAGAATCCTTACAGAAATAGGTAATTCTAAGACTAGGGCAGTGCAAACAAGATGAGGCTGGAATATCTTATTGAATCGAAAAGAAAGAAGTGTTCAAAGAAAGGCAGCCCATGCTAAAATGTAAGAGAGGACTCCCTGGTGACACAGGGGTTAAAGTCTCAGCGCTATGAAGCTATCACCAGCTTCTGTGGCAGGAGTTTGAGTTCCCCATTCCCCCAATCTTCTACCCACCTCTCCATTCCCCCACCTCCACCAGGGAGCTAACCCACATGGCATAGCAGACCTCTCCTGTCTCACTGCTGCTCCCCTCAGCAGTGTGCTTCAGTAGATCTGCCTGTTCTGCTCCCCACTCTCTCTCTGATGAATCCTCTCACCCCCACACCTCTGGCTTACGTCCCAGTTCTTGTATCCACAAATAAACAAATCTTTAAAAAATATATAGGAATGGGTGATAATCCATTGAATAAAGTAGGAAACCATGAGCCCATCTGACACATACATATGTGAGCAAATAAACAGCAAAGAGAACACTCTTCTTTACAATAGAATGCCAACTAGAAGAAAAGATGAAACTGCAAACCATGATAGTGATAACTAATTGGGACAAGGAGCATCCATGGGTACCAGAACCCATGGATAAAGCAGTTTCATGTCTCAAAATACTTCCCCTCCCTCATGATCACGTGATCGACATTAATGCCTTCAGTCATGGTTCCCATTCATAACGGGATCACAACAGCATTTCTGTGGTATTTCTGCCCAAAATGCATAATGGTGGTCTAATCAGGAGGAAGGACCTGACAAACACCAATTGAAGGACAGTCTACAAAATAAGTTCCCTGTAATCTTCAACAACTTCAAGGTGATGCAACTCAAAGAAAGTCTGCAAATTATTCTAAATGAAGAGAGACCAGAGGAATGTGACAACTGGGTACTGTGTTTGATACCATATTCAATTTTTTTTTAACCCTAGAAGATTTTTTTTTTTTTGACTCTGAAGAGTAGTTTGAAATTGTTTCAAAACAAATAGTAAAAATAATGCCTGGTGAATGTTAGTCTTTTTCCTGGTGGATCCTGCCAGCCTATAGGATTCATTTTGGGCAAGCTCCTGGGGAAGCCCTTTCAGCTGACTGGGTGAGAAGGGTGTCCTTTGTGCTTCCAGTGTCCCGGGACCTGCCAGGGATTTATATTGGTGCCTCATCCCTGCTGGAGGCCCTTGAGAGCAGAGGTCCCGTCTGGGCTCGGGCACAGAACAGTCTTCCATGGGCTGAATCTTCTCAACAAAAGGAGTGTTTGGGGTACAGCTCAATCCTCCCTCTTCACCTGGGGTTCAGCCAAAGAAACTGTCTAGTCAGGCTGTTGGAGCACCTGGCTGAGGGGGGCCCAGGAAAACCAGGAGGCATGGCTGCAGAGGGTGTCCTGGGGGGCCTTGGAGGAAGTATTTACTGCTTAGGGCTGAGTTGAGGACCTAGTCCCTAAGGCATGACCTTGCTCAAAGGATTCCCTAGAGGGAAAATTCCCTTTAACACCTCTAATGTCATGGGGTACTTCCTGATCACATTGAGGGTTGGTGTGGGATGGCCAGACCATAACCTCCCCTGCCCTGAGCACAGCAGACCCACTCACATTCAAGGATCAGAATGTTGGGGATATTGGAGGAATAAGGAGCAGTATTGCTTAGGAGGATGGACATTGAAGGTGTTATGAGTAATTTGTCAGGGTGGGTTAACTTTTTCCTTCTGTTTTCTGCTGAAGTGTTTCATGCCTGGATGATGCCATTCAAGGTGCTAACTCTACACAAGCGGGGGCTGAGGTACATGCATCTCTCAGGCACAGTAGCGGTCCTGATCCCTCCCATCTCGGCTCCGAAAACGAGTAGAGCGACCCCTTGCGGTGAGGAACATGCAGGGATGGACAAGAAGGCTCTGGGGAAGGGCTGGGGAAGTTTCCAGGATCCTGAAGGGAGGCAGAGGAGTGGCGCCCCCGCAGGGGGTGGGGCCTGACAAAGAGTGCCTTGCCCTGAAAGAGGACAAAGTGCATGTCTTCCACCTGCCCCACCTGCTGAGTCTCAATTACCAGGCCACCCTCTCTGTCTGGGGCCCTAAGAGGTAAGTGTCCTTCTGAACCAACCTCTTCCCTGGGGTTCAGGTGAGAACTCCTTTCTTCCTCGGGGGTCCCAACACCTCAAGGTGCTTGAGCAGAGAGGTGCTCTCCTCAACTTGCTCGTATGCCAGGCTGGGACTACAACTGCCACCCCCTCATCGAGGCACAGTTTATGAGACTGGGACTCTAGCAGACGGGTACAGAAAGTCTCAGACCCTTCCCCTCATGATTTTACTATTAGGGTTAAGGTGGGGGCTGGGGGGAGGAGGACCCAGAGTGGGGCACCAGGTAAGCCCCAAATTACTGCTCCCTCTTCTTGTCACTACAACAGACCCCAGAATTCCAAGTGGCTGGAGCACTGGGGGACACCCAGACAGAGCTCTCACTGGACCAAGTCCTCCAGGAGCGAGATGAAGCCATTGCCAAGTGAGAGGCAGCTGCTTTAGGGGTGGGAGGGCAGTGGTGGCTCATCCTCAGGGGCCTGTCTTGCTGGGGGCGGGGGGCGTCCAAGGAAGGAGGGCCACACAAATACCCACCGCCATGAGGCAGGGGCTTGGCCACTCCTGCTACCCCCGGGGCCCATGACCCGATTGCAGGGCCGTAGACTCAGGCTGCTCTCCTGACCACCTGCAGGAAACAGGCAGTGGAGGCTGAGCTGGACACCTGCAGAGCCAAGTTGCGAGCTGTGGAGGCCCAGCTGCTGGAGGTCCTGGAGGAGAAACTGAGACTGAGGCAGGAGGTGGAGGCCTGGGAGGTAGGGTGGGTATGCCAGCCAGGCTGGGAGGCACAGGGAATGGGTACAGGGTCAGCCTCTGAACCTATTCTCCTGCTCCCAGGAAGACATGCAGCAGCTGGTGAGGCAGCAGGTGGAGAGTCAGCTTGAAAGAGAGTCCAGGGGCAGAGCCCCCGCGAACCCCAGAGCTGCCAGGGCGCCCTGGTATCGATTCACCCAGGGTCGCTGGCGGTGAGAGAGCTTAACCCAGGACCTTAGGAGCAGTGTCTTTATTCATTAAAGCAGGAGGTGTGACAACCTCTGCAGCCTTGTGCCCTCTCAGAGCCTGCCTGAGTGCTTCTGTGCAGATTGTGGAGCAGGCCACAGAGCCTTGAAGCCTGGGGTTCTGGACCCCTCTTGCCAGCGACTCAGGCCAGGAAGGCTCGGATGGCAGTCATGAATTCCTGCGGGCGGTCAGCGTGGATCCAGTGACCAGCATCAGGCACTGTTTGCATCTGGGCCCGAGGGAAGAGCCGCCTAATCTCAGGGTGGTGGCAGGGACTGTCCACCGAAGAGAAGGCGCCGAGAAGGATGAAAGTGGGTAGGTGGAGAGAGAAACAGCAGCGGAGGCAGCGTGGGAAGAGATGGAGAATCATGTGAACCCACATGCCCAGTGGTATTTCCCAGCTCTTGGGTACCCCTGCCCACATCTATGCCCTCCCCATGGCAGTCTCCCCCAAAATGCCCTTTCCGCCATGCAGCCTGGCTTACCGCACAAATTGAGAGTTTCCGCCTAGGAGGAAGAGGGTTGGCCCAGGGTAGGATTCTCGTTGTGGTGGGAAGGTCATGATCTTGTCCATGTGCTGAGCCAAGGCATCCAAGTTCACCCTCCACACAAAGCGCCCATTCACCTCTACCAGGTTGGTGAGCAGGAACTGCCGCACAGATATGTCCTGTGGGGCAGATATGTCCAATTGGGGGGCTCCCTGTGAGGATGTGGCCACCACTGTTCCCTTGACAGGGCTAGTGTGCAATACCATCCAGGGGCCTGGAAGCATACCTGGATAACACGCCTGAGCTGCTCATCGGCCAGTTTGCGGGCTGAGGAGCGGGGCACCTCATCTGGGATGTCTATGGCTCTCATAGCTGCCATGTAGGTAGCGAAGTTTGAGGTGGCTGTGGTCTCCGCTGGACTGATGTCCACAGCAATCAGACGTTCCACCATCTCTGGCTATGGAAGAGAACTGGACTGGGGGCCAGCCTCAGAGCAGGCACGGTGGGTTTCAGGCATAGTTCCCAGAGCCTAAACCTGGCCATCCAAGGCTTGTGCTGGGCACTTAGGGTCTATATTAGATGAAGGGAAGCCCTGGATAGGGTTGTCTCACCCTCTGTAGTGCCAGCAGCATGGCTGTCTTGCCTCCCATGCTGTGACCAACGAGGACACAGGGTACCAGGCCGAGCTGGGGCAGGAGGTCTTGCAGATCCTGGCTCATGGCCTCGTAGCTCATGTCTGGGCTGTGGGGGCTATCACCATGGTTTCGAGCATCCACTGTCAGCACCTGGGGAGTGGAGGGTGGGGGAAGTGGGCAGCACTGACATCAGGGCTTAGAAAACCTGGCAGGCTTGCAGTTAGAGGTGAGTGGAAGGCCTGGGGAGAGATCCTGAAGTGCAAGAAGGGCCCGGATGGTGAAAAGACCCAGTTTTGAGATCTAGGAGGCCCAAATGAAGAACCTGGGGCCACTGTGCCAGAGAAGATAAGGCCTAAGGAGTGTGATTACATTTCTGTAAGTCTGGCCTGGCTGGGTGGCAACTCCAGAAAAAAATCAGGCAGCAGACGTTAAGAATTTCTAACAGTTGGAGCACAGAAATATGGGCCCCTGTAAAAGGTAATAAGTCCCCTGCCATCTCTGGTGAACAAGCTGGGGCTGTTTGTGGGGGGGGTGACAGTTTTTAGGACAGGACAGTGAAGCTTAGCTTAATGTGGACCACGCAAATGGAGATCTTTAACTAGGATGACGGATAGAAATGTGAGAGAATGATGTTAGTCCGGAGGTTCCATCTTTTGAAAGTCAACCTCGCCTTCCCTTTCTGCTCAGAGACACTAGTCTCTATTCAATGGGGACCCAAAAGTGGAGGCAGGGAAGCCGGCCCCGCCTTGCCTCCTCCCGGGCCCCGCCCTCCCAGAGGCCGCCTCCAGCCGGACCCCGCCTCTCCCGGAAGCTCACCCTCCGGCCTGTCCGTTGGGCTAGGGCCTTGGCGATGGAGTTAAAGTTGGTTTTGCAGCCGAAGAGCCCGTGCAGAAAGACAAGGGCGGGGGAGGCCGCCTTCCCGTCCAGAAGCTTGTAGGAGAGCGGCACCGGCCTGCCGGGAGGAGCAAGGATGGGGAAGGGTCTGAGCCAGCGCTGGGAAAGGGCTTGGGGGAGTGGCAGGGGAGGGGGCGGGCCCAAGCCGAGGAGGTGGAGCCATCGGCGCCGGACTGGAGGTGGCGGGGGAGAAGCGAAGGGTAGCTTACCACTCACTGGGTGCCCTTGACTGACCTCGGCTCTGCGCCGCCTCGCTCGCTGTTGCTGAGTGCGACGGGCACTTTGGAGAAGCTGGGGCTGGAAGACCGGAGCCCCCTGTGGGGTCGCCTCCAGGAGCGGGCCCAGCGGAGCAT
>PVIJ01000782.1:0-238185 GCA_004024925.1 Scalopus aquaticus
CCCACCAGCAGTGTAGAAGAGTTCCTTTTTCTCCACATCCTTTCCAGCATTTGTTATTGCCTGCATTTTTAATGTGTGCCATCCTCACAGGTGTGAGGTGGTATCTCATAGTGGTTTTGATTTGCATTTCCTTGATTATAAGTGATGTTGAGCATTTTTTCATGTATCTGTTGGCCATTTGCTTTTCTATCTTTACCTGTGTGAGGACCTGGTACGGAAGATAGTGTTTTCAGATGAGGAATCTGAGACGCAGTGAGGTTAGGTGACTTGCCCAAAAAGATTGAAATCCAAGGCTGTCTCATTCTGAAGAGACCTGGGTCAGTAGACACGGCCTGAAAGTCTGCATTTCTAACATGTCCACACCGCTGGCCTGCGTCATTGGCCCCTGGACCACACTTTGAGTAGCATAGTATTACACTACCTGATTTATTGATATACATGGGCTTGATGATTCCATTGAACTTGTTATGTACATAAGCACAATATGAAGAATTAATACTTTTGCCATCATTGAAAATGAAAATAACACATGCTACAGTGAGAGACACAGAATTAGCTGTACCAATTGGTACTTACATGGCTAGTCACTCTTCTATTTTCAGTGACAAATGTCAAATACACATCACATTAGAGGAGATAATATCGCTGACTTTTCCTAACATCTGAGCACTTTTAAGTCATGGAGAATATAGAGTTGAATGTATGAGTCTCTGGGAAACCACAAAGAATGGAACTCCCTTTCTTTAATGAGCCCAGGGTCAGTGGAAGCCACCATGTGAACAGACTATGGGGAGAGACTCCACTCTGGGTTATCTCGTTGGGAGGATTTACCTCAGCACCTGGCTGTGGCCACATCCCAAACACACCACTGCTGTACTTTGAGAAAAACCTAGGCCCACAAAGTTCCCCAAGGGGACTCTTTTCCCTTCTGGAGAACTGCCTTCCTTTGCACTGATTCTCGATGACTTATCTTTAGGCAAACACCCACCTGCAGTCAGAGGTGTGGTTTAAAATAGAGTCATATATTAAGTGACAAATAGTTTTCACATATGGATTTGGGTGATATCTCTTGCTAGCAGCACATACAACTTATCATCCTAGATCAACCATTCTTCAGGTAGGAGATGGCATAGGTGAGGAGTGGATAAGGCAGTATGTATAACAGGGCTACTGCTTACAGTTTTGTAGACTTTCTGTCTAAAACCTCCCTTGTTCATTTCATTAATATGATTATAGCCTTTTCATTTTTTCTTTTATATACCACTTGTGACTTGGATCATTAGCACATGCCCTTTGCAACAGGGGAGGCTGACTTGAGGTGATAGGGAAACAGCAGGAGAATATGAACTTGCAAAGATTCAGCTTTCCTGGCAGTCTTGCAGCTTGAAAGACAGAAAAATAGAGACAATATCACAGATAAGCAAAGGTATTGTTGATTTGAGTTTTTGCAAATAATTGCCTGGATGCAGGCAATTTTTTAATGTAGAAAAATGTCCTTGGGGACTTGGGGAGTAAAAGCAAACCACCTGAGATATTTGAGCTTAGGAAAAACAACTATTTAGCATGCATAGTGGCTACTTTTTCTGCTGTATTTTAATGTATGCAAATGTAGTTCATATTGTAACAATAATCTCATGGCAGGTCCAAATGAAGCCAATGTAGGTGGCACTTTGATGCAATTTTGATTTGAAATAACTGTTAGAAAATTCTGAGTGCCTCATGTGTGGCAGTTTACAGATAGTGCAGGGGGAGATTATTGATTTTTTTGCACTCATTTTAAAATAGAGAAAGTGTTGTATTCCAAATGATGTGATTAGGCAAACTATTAACATCATAAAGCTCTCCATAAGATTTGCTTTTTATGTGTTTTGGACAAACAAATCAATATTGAGTTCTATTGTTAGTCTTCTGTAACTTGTCTATTTGGACATTATTTAACTTAGATATAAAGGGAGGAGGAAGAGATCTTGATCTTACATAAGCAATTCAAAGATTTTTTTTTTCTGGAATCATAACTTATTTCAATATAAGTCGTAAGTACTGACTGCTCTTTAATTCGATCATTAATCATTTTGTGGATCTATAGTTGCAATCATGTTGTAGAAATCCACTTTACATGAAGATAGTGGTGATTCAAACCTGCATATTCTCAGTCTTGATGAATATTTTGATGTCAGCACTTAGCAATGTTTCAATGTTCATTGTGTGCAGAACTGTTTAAGGTGTGGAGGAATCATAAAAATTGTAGAAATTTTGATCCCTAGCCTGAGGGGAAGAGAAAGGGAACTATGATTTATAAATTATCTACTTTCTACAAAGTTCTAGGTTATTTTCATGTTACCCCAAATAAGTTGTACAACAAAGCCCTGAAGCAGTTACTATTACCTTGGTTTATAAGATAGGTAAACAGAACCTCAGAAAAGTCAGTCCATTCATGATTACACAGCTTATTAGAGGCAAATTAGGGTTTAAACTCAAATCTCTCATGTCCAAACCTCACCGTTCTCATTAGAAAGAAATACAGCATCCATTCAGCCATTTTGTCATGGGCACAGCTTTTTTAGCCAAATATAAAGTTGATGGGATGATAGAAATATTAACCCGAGTTAATCTGCGAAGACTTCTTGGAATTGTATTTTAAGCATTTTATCTTTAAGTTAGAGGGTTACCATTGCCCTCCTCATCCTGGCAATGTTGTTATTCTGCTACAATCTTCTGCTTTGTAGAATCTTCATGCTAATTTGCTAGCAAAGCTGAAGTATGTGCATTTTTTCTGAAATTAGAGTTGTGGAAAAATCTTTCTGTTTCTGGCCGTTCCCAGGTAGCCATATCGCTCCATTTCATTTTACAGTGTACAGAATGTGGACTTGTAAGGTAGAAAAATCACTAAGAAATAGATTGTTTCCTAATAACCAATAAGAAACAGATTATTCACTCTACAGGCAAAATATGACAGCATTGGCTAGTTCAAATCTACGCCAGTAATACCCTGGTAGCTCTTTTCTCTCTTCTTAAATTACCCACACCAACAACTTTGGTGGAATTATATACTTCATTGGTAGAATGTGGATTTTTCAAAAATGCTGATAAACCAGCTTCTGGATGATAATTTTTAATATTTATTATGTTTACGTAGGAGAGAAAAATAAGAACCCTGAGGGACAGATGAAATTAGGCTGCATAAGATTTCTCAAGCAGTGCCCTATTCAATGGTATGTCAGTTTCAAAATTATGCCACCATTGTTCTCAAACTGGCTCTGTTTGATATGGATCAGAATTCTGTTTAGTAACGTGAAAGGTAAACTCAGTATTGCAAGTTGTGCTCCTTTCCTATATTGTAATGCTCGTTACCCATTAAATTCAATAACCACATCTTTGGCTTATATGAAATATTGAGTTTATTAAGGCAAGCTTTCTGTCCCTATTTGGGGCATGGTATCCTGCTGGGAAGAAACGAGTGGATTCTAAAGAAACCGACACTTTGCCTCCTATAGAATGATTTGGGGGTCTCTGAGCTCTTAGATGATTATCTACAACAACTAATCCATAAATCAATACTGGTATTATGATCTGAGAATGGCTTTATTGTATTTTACAAATTAAAACACAAGCTTCTGATTTTTTCTTTAAAAATTAATATGCTGATTTATCTTTTTTGAATTAGTGGCATGGAAACTAACAGTATAAAAATATTTTTAAAAGTCAATATTAAACGATAGCCTTTGATTCAGATAAGAAATAAGCTACAAAGTCTAAGCATATATTGCTTAGAAGATCTGCTAATTTGATGAAATGGGAAGAAGTGCTCTTTAACTTGTGTTAGCTAGAAGTGATCCATGAAATAATTCATTGAACTCTTAAAAGCAAAGGTGTCTCTTAGAGTAGAAGACATATTTCTTTAGTCTGAAGCTAGACCAATACACCAAGAGCTGCACAATATATGAAATATGATTTTAGTTGTTTTCTATCATCAAATAAAATCATCAAAATCTTGTACCATACTCTACGGGAATACTTACCTCCCTCATATAGGAATAAGCCAAGTATTAAGACACTATTGCTATAATAATGTCCTAGCATGTTTTATTTCCTAAAACTTTATATCTGATTTCACATCTGTCATTTGAAATGATTGATAATATTAGGTTCATATTTTTCATTGGTAGTTTTGCTGTTGTTAAATATTGCTCTGCCTTTGAAAGGTAGCATGATTCTGTGCTCTAGAATGTATATTTCTTGCTCAGCAGCTCCTGTTCTACTGAGGTTGGCCAGTGAGGGACTGCAACCAGGGACAGAATGTGGACTGGGTTGATGAGCAGTGGAAGACAGACTTGGGGCCTACTGCTCCCACATCCTAACTCCGAGTCTTTTCTGTGAATGAGGAGGGTGTTCCTGAGAGAAGCAGAGCAATAAGAAAACTCGTGTGCCAAAACGAAAACAAAACACAAGTCTCTTCAAACTAATACATTGCTTCCAGAAAGTCGTACCAATTTATATCCTAAAAACACAGCAGGGGACTATTTTCCTGCCCTCTCACCAAGAAAATTGCTATTTAAAAAATGCCTCTGTTATTCAGATATGTAAAATAATATCTTGCTATTTCGATTTGCATTTTAAAATGATTAATGAATTTGAAATATTTTTCTCAGGCACATGAAATTCCTCTTCCATAATCTGGCTAGTTACATTGGTAAAAGACAAACTGAGGTATGTTACATTTTGAAAGTGTTTATTTAATCAAACATGGACTGAAATTTGGCAGTGCAAACAGAAAGTGGTCAGCCTTACTCCTCTAGCTGGAGCAGAGGGAAAGACTTATAGATCAGAGACAGAAGCAAGCAAGGAAATGATTTGACTGGCTAGAGCTTAAGTGGTTAGCTTACTTGGGAAAGACTACTTGTCTGTTTGTGATTGGATTTTTTTTTCCAATTTCTTAACCTTGAGGCATTTATAGGAATGGACTCTGGCTTAGGTTTGGGTTTCCATAAGTGGGGTCCCAAGGCATTATTGTTTCAACAATATTCATTTCTCATATTATGTTGATTCTTAGATAATGTTTTCATTGCTTAATTGTGATAATTCTTTACATTTTGAGAATATTCATTCTTTATACTATTAAGGTGTATTTTCCTAAGTTGTTCTATTTTTTAAACTCTTTTGAATACCAGAAGTTCTAAACATAAAATTCTTCAAGATACATTGACATTTTCCTTAGTTTTTCAATTAATTTAAAGGATAGAAAGGATTTCTTCCCACAGATATAAGTCACTCTTCTATTTTAATTTTCTTCTATTTTATAATAGCTTATATGGATTTCCGAAAGCAACTTAAAATGTATTTCAGTGTATATCATGAAGAATATAATTGTTTCTACATACATAGCTTTCTCAGTGACATAATTTGAATATTTCATTCCTTTTCCATTGTTTTATGATGCCTGCTTTATAACATATTAAATTTTTACATACACGAAGGTTTATATGGGCTATTTATATTGATTCTTCCATTTATTCTTTAAATGGTAACTATATTACATTAGCTCTTTTATGTTACATTTGAAAAAAAATGTAAAGCAGTCAAAAATAATAAAACAATGATTTATATCCCCACTATCCAGAATTAGTATTAACATTCTTCATATATATATATATGTTTGTACAATAATTTTAGTGAAATATTAAATTTTATAATATTCTATCATAACTGTGGGAGAACTTCCATATTAACTCTTTTTTCCCCAAAGTTTCATAATTATTTTTAGTTCTTTATTCTTTAAACAAAAAATACAATCACTTTATTAAGTGCCCCTAAAAATTCATTGATTTTTTTTTAGAATTTTGTTGACCTATAAAGTAATTTATAAAGAATTGATATCCCTACCAGAAAAAGCATATTTTCTTACATATTCTTTATATTTTTAATAGGTTCTCAGAGTGCTTATCAGACAAACCTCAAATATTTGATTTGGATTATTTCTTGGTACTCAGTGGTTATTTAAAGTTTGGGTACTTTTTTCCCCCTTGTATCTTCAAACTGGTTATTCCTACTGTTCTTTTGTATATTTATCCTTACCTTGGGTTGGAGGAACTTAATTGGAATGGTAGGATACCTTATCCAAATTGTATCATGGAGTACAAGAATGAGATTTGCACTCATCTTTTAACTGGGAGAATATTACTTTTCTTTCTATCACATTCTGAAGTTTGGCAAAAAGCCTAAAAAACACTGAAAGAACTAGAGCACAAAGCACTGTGTCAAGTGCTGTCATGGGGAAACAATATTCTGAGAACCGATGTTCACATTCAGGATCCATTTATTTTTTGAAAAACAAAAATGAAGTCAAAGTCGAAATCACCTGTGATTAATGAGAAAACACCGAAAGAAATCAGCCCCATCACTTTGCAGTGTCAATTGCTGGGGCGGACCTAAGAGTTGACTAGCTGCAAGATGAGTTTTCACTTAATTTCTGGTTTACGTTTTTGCTTCCTCTGCCCCGTTTTTGGCTGAAGTACTTTTTACTGCTTCTGCTTATTTTTGTTCTGGCTTCTAGACTCCTGTGGTTGTGATTCACCAACATTAAATAAACAGTCTATATCCTCCAGCTGGATACCCTGCTTTTTGAGAAATATCTGTGGTTTATTGCAACAAGTCCTAGTGCAACTTGGTCCAATTACATAAACTTATTAAATATTATATGAATAACATTGCTACCAATGATGGATGTTATGATTCACTCCCACTCAACTCACAATAAATAGCCATTCCCCTAGACAGATCAGCTTTTGCAGATGGCTACCTCTGCTCCTCAGGGGCTGCGGGTCCTCAGAAGCTGACTTGGCTCCAAAGCTGCCGGAACAACAGTGTAACCAGAATGCTGACGAGGCGGAAGACTGACGCAGGGAGAATGGGGATCATTTGCCACGGGGTAAAATTTCCCCCACCTTTAGGTATAGGAAGAAGACACGAGATTAATTCATCTGACAGTTTCATTTTTTTTTTTTAAAGTGAATACCTGGGAACTTATATTGCCAAGGGCTGTGCTCTTGAAGTCAGTCATCTTGCTTCTAACTCTCTTCTTTACTTCTCACTTCCTTCTAACTTTTCTTGAGCACCTTCCTTCAGAACATGCCTTCCTTATGTTTTTTCATCTATCACCAGTGGAGTTTCAGCTTTCTCCTTTTAGTACGATTTTGATTTCTGGAAATAGCCAAAATTCATTGGCAATTAAATCTACTGTGTAAAATTAGTAAGCAAAATAAATACCTGGATTACTTGTGTGTATAAAAGTTTTTTTTAATTTTAATTTCTTTTTTATTTATTTATAACTCTATACTCTTCAGATGTATGTCACCACACCATACCCACCCAAGGCACCCAACACCCCCCTCACAGTGCATTGTTAACGCTTCCACTCTTTGTTCCATGCCATGCCCCTCCCTCCTCAGAAGCCTCAATTCCACAGCAATATCTCTAGGATATGTTTTGGTTTGGTTTTGTCTGACACTTTGTTTTGGATTTTTGATGATGGCTTTTTGATGATGGTTCAGATGTGACTCTGAAGTGATGGAATTGATTTTTATTTAGAAATTGAACCATTCTTATCAATGGGGGAATTAAATATAATGCCAGCCTCATTGGTTCATATAGATTCATAAATTTATAATTCCTGAGGTTGCTTTTCTTTTTTTAAGGTCAAAACTCATTTGTTGGAATACGTTCTAGATTGCCTAGTTAAATGCCAGTCATATTATCTGAACACCTCTTTCGTGTCTTGTCAGGAAAATGTAGGATTAACCAGAGCCTCACTCTGTCTTTCTCTGCCAAATTCAGATTGCTTCTCTCTCGTTTAGTTTGTTCTCTGTCCAAAGGTTTGGTAAAACCCATTTACAACACGGTCTTACCCAGTCCCTAATGGAAGAGACAATTTCTGAGTATTTGAATGATTATTGGCTGACGGGTCATTTTAGTGGCTTTTTTCCCCCTGAAAATTGCAGCCACTTTATTTCTTACTTTGCTATACAGTTTGATAAAATCCAAATTTAAATTGACTTTTTTTTTGTGATGTTCTCTTAACTTTGTTCATGAAGAACTTATAAAGACCTTCTAAAATGATTTTGATAAAAGGTTAATGGGATTGCTCAGCTCAACTCTCTTTTTTTTAAAGCAGCAGTTTGATGGTGATGGTTCACAGGTGACTTGGTGGTGAGAATTTTATGGGAACTACATCTGAGAGGAGAAAGCAAACTATACAAATAATATTGTAATATATATACATATAAATAAAAAATAAAAAATGTATTAAAAAACAGTCTGAATATTTAGGTTATGAAATCCAATCAACCAATGATAATTAATAAGCAAATAAGAGCAGCCTTAAAAGAGTTGGCACAAAGAAGAATAAAGAAAAAATTCTGGAACCATCATCAGGATAACAATTGTAATGATACACTGCAAAGTGTGCCATATGCACTGTATTTGGTGGCTTTCTTGTGTTATCACATTTAATTTTTTATTAAGTAACTATTTTCCATCCATCTTAGGGATTAGGAAAATGAAGAGCTATACTAAAGATAACAAGTTATACTTATCACAGAGTGATAAGTCATAGAACGTGGTAGTAAATCCATGTTTTTTCACTACAAAGCCCATTTTCTTTCTCCTATACTTTACTGGATTTGTACATTGGCTAGTGTGTAAAAGGTGTGTTGGCCATTAAGGTACAGGAAAGAATGAAATCTCTTATTTTCTTCAACTCTAACAGCTAGTTTAGAAGTTGGTTCAAAATGTAGGAGTGTATGAAACATTAAAATTCCATGATAGCAAGATTGGGGGCCCTGGAAAAGACATTTAATAAAACAAGACAAAACTGACCTGTTACAAAGAAGAGCACAAAGAGTGAGTTTCCTTATTAAAAAATAAAGGCATTTCAGAGTCATCATTTTGCATAATCTAAAATGTGTAAGGGAGGTTATCGCTACACAATACTGAACACTTTGATGTTCCCATTCACTCTACCATTTTGGCTTTCTGATTCAACATTTACTGTATAGTTTATCTCTCTCTGAGGGCTTTCTTCCAGATCAAAAAAAGATGGAGTAGCATGGATTATTTTGGTCTGTGCATTGTTCCTTCTCTGAGGCAGAAATGTTTGCTTTTCTGCAGTAAGGTCACCAGGAGACTAGCTCTGCACATAGAATTTCAAATATAGCCTTTGTATTCCACTTCTCTTGGTTAATTTACATATTGTTGCTATATTACCTGTTAACTTTGCAGAGAACATACATTCAAATGCAGCAGGAAGTTTGCTGTTGCCCAATGATAGGGGCTAACATAGTTAAGTAGGTGGAAAACTAGATTCAATAGACAATCGTTTCTTATCATATTCTAGCCCCCTGTCATTTTTGCAGCTTTTAGAGAAAAAGAGAAGTTTTTATTTTGATTCACTTGATCCTTTGTCCTGTGTCTTCTCTTGTGATAATATTGTCCATCCCCATTCCTTTCCTTTCTACTTTTTTAAAAGTTCATTTTCTAATGTCTTGTCAAACTTTAAATTGCTTGTTTGTCAAGCTCCCTCATTATACCATAAGCTTTCTCTTTTTAAAAAATTTAATTTTATTTATATATATTTTTAAATTGAGGTAATATTAGGTACCCCATCAGTTATTACCAAGGTAGTACACCCACCACTAACTCACCTGTAGCCCACCATCGTAGACCATTGTGCTTCCTTCCCTCTATGTTCTTGCACCTCTCCCACCTTGGTGCTTCAGTTCTGTAGTTAGCTATCCAGGGTAAGTTTTTAAACTTATCTTTATCTGACAATTAGTTCAGCTACTTTATATTCAACATATTAGTGGAACCACCTGGTATTATCTTTCTCCTTCTAACTTATTTTACTTAGCATTATCCTTTAAAGCTGCATCTATGTTGCTACAAATGGCATGGGTTTATGTTTTTCATTGCTGGATAGTATTCCATTGTGTATATATACATCTTCTTTGTCCACTCATCTGTTCTGGGGCTCTTTGGTTGTTTCCATAATTTGGCTATAGTAAATAGTGATCCAATAAACACGCTTTGCAAGTTTCCTTTCCAAAAAATGTTTTTGAAATTTTTGGTGTAGATGCCTAGGAATAGAAATAGTAGGTCTAATGGCAGATCCATTTTTAATATTTTGAGACACTTTCATACTGCTTTCCATAAGGACTGGACCAGTCTGCATTCCCACTAGCAGTGTAAGAGGGTTCCCCTTTCTCCACATCCCAGCTAGTGATTGTTTCTGGTCTTTTCGATATGGATTCTTATCACAGGTGTGAGGTGGTATGTCATTGTGGTCTTGCTTTGCATTTTTCTAATGAGCCATTGTGAAAATTTTTTCATGTGCCTTTTGGCTGTTTGAATGTCTTCTTTGGAGAGGTGTCTGTTTAGTTCTTTTGCACATTTTTAAATGGAATTATTTGTTTTTGCAGCACTTTATGAGTTCTTTGTATATCTTTGATATCAGTCCTTTGTCAGATGTATGGTATGCAAATATTTTCTCTCACTCAGTAGGATGTCTTTATGTTTTAGTTATGATTTCTTTTACTGCACAAAAGCTTTTTGGTTTGACGTAGTCCCAGCTGTTTATGTTCGACTCTCAGTAGTCAGATTGTTTTGTGAGGAATACCTGGTATTTTATTTTTGCAACCTAATCACCTGAACATGTGATATATATCTTGCAAAAAATATATAAAAAGGCTAAGATAAGCTGAGAAACTGGGAAGAAAAGGCTCAAGCTCCCACACATGCAGCTATAAGCTGTTTTTTTTTTTTTTTTCCTGGTTGCAGAGATAGAATCTTCTCCAGTTTAAACTTTCCTCTTCAGCTGTTTGCCGATGGGGACCATGCAAACTTCCAAAGCTGTGCAGTTACGGAGACTGCTGAGACATTGCTGCCCATAGGAATACTGAGGGGGTAATGCTATTGTGGGCTGTCACTGCCACTAGAATTTATTCAGCTTTAACATTGTAATTCATGCCCTTTCCACATCTTCAGAAAGACCCATGTTTAAGAGAAGGAAACCAATAGAGTGGATAAGCCAATTTTTTTTCTTTTGAATTAGAAGGAGAAGGGTCATGACTTAAGACAATGTAAATTACTAGATGTTCAACTTTATCAACTATTTAGTTTTCCTTTCACATATTTTCTCTATTTCAAGTATTTTAATTTTGGTAGAAAGGAAGGAATACAGAAAATGTAGAAAAATAATTTGTTATAACTTTTTGTACCTATTCAGAAATAATATGAAGTGTATATCTATTTATAGTAAAAGACTGACAAAGACGAGTTATCCTAATGTAGGCTAAGTTTATTCTTCAACCAGCATTATATCATTAATCTGTTTTATTCAATTCAACAACTATTTTTGACTACTCTGTGGGTAATAAAATATGATTAAGTGATCTCTATAAATACATAAGTATTTAAATGAAAATGAGACTAAGCCACACAAATATTGAACTAAATAAAAATGTAGGCAACATTTCTTTAAAAATAAACAAAAACAAAAACAAAACTAAATCGAAAACTGAGATCATTTTACAGGAAATTTCCTTTTTTAATTAAATTTTTTTTTTCAGCGCTCATAATCGCTATTTTCCTTCCAAAGTCTGTAGACCGAGTCCATGAGCTGCCGCCCTAAGGGACTGAGACACTTGGAAAGTAACTAGGATGTTAAAATTTCAAATAGAATTCGGACCTTCTATTTCCTTAGGCAAAAGATTGTTCTTGTATTGCCAACTCCGCTGATAATCTCTTGCTTCTAGAAAAATTTGAAAAAGAATTCCTCAGAGTTTTTTTTAAATCAACTTACAGAACCAAGAAACAGAATAGAGAGCCCAGAAATAAATACATGCATACAGAGTCAATTAATTTATGACAAAGGAACCAAGAGCATATAATGGGGAAAGGGCAGTCTCTTTAATAAATGGTGCTGGGAAAACTGGACAACCACATGCAAAAAAATGAAACTAAATCATTATCTGGGCCTTCCTGGTGGTGCAGCGGTTGAGCGCTGCGCTGCGGAGCTGTCGGCAGCACGCGATGCAGGTTCGACACCCGGCCGGGGAGAATCCCACATGGTGCGGCAGACCTCTCCTGCCTCGCCCACTGCTCCCCTCAGCAGTGTGTTTCTGATCTGCCTGTTCTGCTCCCCGCTCTGTCTCTGGTGAACCCTCTCGCCACCCCATGCCTCTGGCCTGTACCCCAGCTTGTATGTATAAATAAATAAATCTTTAAAAAAAATTAAACCATTATCTTAATACCATCCACAAAAAATAACTCAAAATAGATTAAAGATCTGAACCAAGACCTGAAACCATAAAGTTCTTAGAAGGAAAAATAAGTGGTAAATCTCCTTAATACAGGTCTTGGTCATGATCTTTTGAATCTGATACCAAAAAACAGAAGTAACAAAAGGAAAAATGAACACGTAGGACTATATCAAACTAAAATAGCTTCTGCACAGCAGGAAACCATCAAAATGAAAAGATAATCTACTGAATAGAAGGAAATATTGTAATTTCATATCTAATGAGGTTAATATAACTCAACAAAAAACAAGCAATCTGATTTTAAAATGAGTAGAAGATCAGAATAGACACTTTTCCTAAGAAGTGGCCAATGAGTACATGGAAAGATATTCAACACCAGTAATCATCAGGGAAATGCAAATCAAAACCATGATGAGATATCATCTCACACCTGTTAGAAAGACTGTTATCAAAAAGACAAGAAAATAAGAAGTGTTGGCAAGGGTGTTCAGAGAAGGGAATCTTTGTGCATTGTTGATAGGAATATAAATTGATGCAGCCATTGTGGAAGACAGCGTGGAGATCCTCCCTCCCCAATAAATATATCCTCCCTCCTCAATTAAAAATATCCATATGATCCAGCACCTCTACTTTGGGGTATGTATCTGGAGAAAATGAAAACAGTAACTAGAAAAAATTAATGCACCCCATGTTATTTACAGTAGCCAAATATGGAAACAACCTAAATGTCCATCAGTAGATGAATGGATAAGGAAAACGTGTACATTACATACCACACACACACACACACACACACACACACACACACACACACACACACCACACCGGGGGTGGGGGGGATGAGAGATAGAGTGAGAGATTATCCAACCATAAAAAGGAAAATCTTGCCATTTATAATAACATGGATGGCCTCAAAGTCATTATGCTGAGTAAAATAAGTCTGACAAATTATTGAGAATTTACAGAGAAATTCAAATATCATGCAATCTCATTACAGTGTAGAATCTAAAACCAAAATGAAACAAAGCAAAAATCAAACTAGTTTGCTTGTTGCATTATAATAGTAGCTTCCTAAAGATTTCTTAGGAAAGTATAGTGATTAGATGGAAGAGGAATAAGAGTATTTCTTCACTTAAAAAGACAACACAACAGAATAACAAATACTATTCTGAGAAAGTGGAGGGCAACAAACCATAAATAGTAAAACTATAACTTGTTCCTACTTGACATTCATAATTTTCAGTTATTTGATATATTTGAAAAAGAAAATGATCCATAGAATAAAAAACCCCAAAGTAGTAACTGGAGAGACATGCATTGCTATTATGAAGTTTGGGGGACATGTATTTAGGTGCTCCCAATACCAAGTTAAGCTCAACTAATTGACCTGGGCTTTCAGACTGTTGTATTCTGTTACTTTGTCTAGCATTGCTAGGGTCACCTAGGTTTGATCAAACAGGAAAACGAGCTTTTAGTTTGTGAATACCCAGCTAGCTCAGGTTATACAGCACCTAGAAACGCAGTGGACCAGTGTGTGCATGCAATGGTGCCTGGATGACTGAATTGAGAATGTGATTGGTTAGAAGAGAAGGACGGAAGATGAAAGAACAAAGCTGACTTGATCATTAAAAAACTGAACATGGTAGAGGGAGTTGCTACTTAGGTGTTGTGATTTGAAGTCCACTGCATTTCTGTTAGGAACCATTAGAATAGTCTCTCCTTACTCATGGGGGATATGTTCCAAAGGCCCCCAGTGGATGCCTAAAACTCACCCTTCTATATACTAGGTTTTCCCCTATCTTACCTGCTGATGGATGGCAAAGTTTAACTTATCAAGTAGGCCCAGTGAGGCTCAATAACAACAATATAAAATAGAACAATGACAGCGATACATTGTAATGAAAGATTTCCTCTCTCAAGTTATCTTTTTGTATGCAATATTTTTGTATTGTGGTTGACCCTGGTTTGCTGAAACTGGAAAGTGAAACCACCAGTGATGGGGGACCAGGGTAGCTGGAACTTTTAGGTTCAGTGCTGAGGCTATGGCACACAGGGCGTCTGATGGCATAGCTGAGGGCTGAGTTAGAGGGTGCTGTCAGAGAAGGCGGGTCTGAGGGAAGTGCTTTACAAAAGCCAGTTGGCAGCTATGAGCATAAGATCCTATCAGCGGGACCAGAAGGGCAGGGGAGGCTGCCAGAGATTCTGCAGGAAGTGTGTGAACTGCTTTATTTAAAAAAAAAAAAATCGACTCACAAGCAACTTTGGTTCCGACTTTAGACTTGGTAAACTCTTTAGGGCTCTTGAGGTCCTGTCAATCTCTTAGTTCCAACACATATGTAATATGCATCTTTGGATAAACAAGTAACATTTTAGTTTGATTTTGATTTTTCTTTAAAAATTAGTATGGCTGCATGGCTTATCATCAGTTAAAACTCAGTTATTCTCTTAAAATAATCCTTTGAACATATACCACATAAAACCAGATAATTTTAAGAAATCACATCAGTCTTTAGAGAATTTGTTTTGGCACCCATTTTTTTTTTTTTAATCATATGTTTCTGTATCACTTTATTTTTTATTTTATTTATTTATTTATTTATTTATTTATTTATTTATTTATTATTTATGTCTTTTACATTTTGTATTCCACTTGGGCAGCCCACCACCAATTCACCCGTGATCCATCTCCATGGTCCCCTGTATTCTCCTCTCTTCCATTTTGTGCCCTTATCCTCCCCTTCCCCCCCCGACCCCCACCGCTGAGTGTCTCTCTCCCACCCGGCCTCCCTATAGTCCTGTTATAAGTGAAACCATTCGATATTTTTCTTTTTCTTTCTGGCTTATTTCACTGAGTATGATTCCCTCTAATTCCATCCATGTTGCTGCAAATCACTTTAAATGTTTCATTAGTCCCATGAAGACTTTGTTGGCAAGATCTGCTACTAACTACTTTGTCTACGGTGGGGGATCAGTTGCTCTCCCTCTGTCTCTGTCTCTCTTTAATGTGAGTTGTTAACCAACTGATCAGATGCTCAGTGTAATAGTCACACAGAAAATAGTTTTATGACTTTTTCTATTATTTGTTTCTGATAATAACAAATTATTTTTAATGTAGAAGTAAATGGTATATTTTCCTCCCATGAATCAAGTTTTATGCCTGGAAACTCATTGTTCTATTATATATTAATCAACATTGACTGAACATCTACAATGAGCCTACCTAGTGAGTGGGCTTTAATCCAAAGGCAAGGGGGAATTCAACCCAAATTAGTGGGCATTGAAGCATTTTAAGTGGGTGGGTGAGGAGATGCTTGCGTTTTTGAAAGATCCCTTAGGTAAGGTTAAGGGGTGTGTTTTGATTGGAAAGAAGCTCTTTGTTTGAGAAGATAAGTCAGGAGATGTATAGCAATACAGCTGAAATAGAAAGAGTTTTCGAGCCAATGTACTAATGATGAGTTGCAGATAAAGGGATTGGTATAAAAGAAGTTTCCTGGGCCTCCCTCATGGTGCAAGGGATTAAGTCTCAGCACTGTGAAGCTACTGGCAACCACTGCAGCACTATTTTGATCCCTGGCCAGGGAGCCGACCCACATGGCATAGCAGACCTCTCCTCCTGTCTCGCCCACTGCTCCCTTCAGCAGTGTATTTCAGTAGATCCATCTGTTATGCTCCCACTCTGTCTCTGGTGAATCCTTTCACCCTCCACTCCTCTGGTCTACACCCCAGCTCTTGTATGCATAAATAAATAAGTCTTTAAAAAAAAGAAGAAGAAATTTCCTCAAGACTTGGGCCATAATAATATTATGGGAAAGAATGAAAATCAGTGAAGTCAAGGTCATTTCCGGTTTCTGGTCTAGGTAGCCAGTGGTACAATTTATTAAGACAAGGCCATGGAAGAAGGAGAGGGGTGGGCGAGTGATAAATATCTTGAGGTTGAAGATGTGAGCAGCATTACTGGGGGCAGTTTGTGTGGAGCTCGAAAAAGTCACATGAGCTGGAAAGAGGGTGGGTGAACTTCATAGAGAGGAGCTATTAGGGCCATAGGTATGATTGAGACACCCAGAAAGAACAGAGGAAAATTGAGGGTGCTAACCAATGCGTACATTATTAGGTTACCTATTATGTGATAATTTACTAGGAATAAAATCTTGGTAGCATGTGTGAACACTTTAGCCATCTTCGAATAACCAACAAACTTCTAACTGGCATTTAAATCAATTCCAGCAATACCACTTTTGGGAATATACCCAAAGGACACAAAAACACTAATCCAAAAGGATACACACATCTGTATGTTTATTGCAGCACTATTTACAATAGCGAAGATATGGAAACAATCCAGATGCCCAAAAGAGATGACTGGATCAAGAAGATGTGGTACATATACACAGTGGAATACTATTCAGCATTCAAAAAAGATAAACACATGCAATTCGCAGCAACATGCATGGAACTAGAAGGGATCATGCTCAGAGAAATAAGCCAAAAGGAAAAAGAAAAATATCAAATTGTCTCACTTATAACAGGAATATAGGGGAACCAAATACAAGAGTGACAATCAGTGAGAGAGGGGGGAGGATTGGGGCTCAGAACAGGGGAGAGGGGAGCACAGGGGACTGTGGTGACGGTTCACGGGTGAATTGGTGGTGGGAAACCTGCGGGGAATACACAGTAATGTAAAAGACATAAATAAAAATAACAATTAAAAAGAGTAAAAATGAATAAATAAATAAATTCCCTTATTGTTTATTTTGCCTTTCTTCCCTTACTCTGTTTCGCTTTATTCTCTGCTCACAGGTAAGTACCTATTAGTAGGGAAGGCTTGGATGAATTTCCCTATTTGTAATGATACACACACAGTTCTCTATAAACTTGCTTTGTTTCTTTTTTTTTTTTAAAGATTTTTATTTATTTATGCATACAAGCTGGGGTACAGGCCAGAGGCATGGGGTGGCGAGAGGGTTCACCAGAGACAGAGCTGGGAGCAGAGCAGGCAGATCAACGGAAACACACTGCTGAGGGGAGCAGCGAGCGAGGAAGGAGAGGTCTGCAGCACCATGTGGGAATCTCCCCAGCCTGGTGTCGAACTCATCGCAGGTGCTGACAGCTCCACAGCTCAAGGCTTAACCACTGCGCCACCAGGGAGGCCCTGCTTTGTTTTCTTTTGGGAACAGAGCCGGTCATCTCTGGGCTGGGCAGCAGAGCACATGGGTCTGGGAGTTTCAGGTGGCATCAAGATAAAAGCTATAGGAGTTTGTATGCTCAGCTTCACCCCAGTGATCTCCAGATGCCTTCAAGGCTGTATTGGGTGGTTCTCCTAGGCTCTTTGACCACGCCCTGGAGTAGAGAAGTTCTCCTACTGTTGTTCTTTTATTCTTATTTAGTCCTGCTGAACTTTCTTTTTCTTATCTACAATCTGTCTTCTGTGGCATGAAGGTAGAGATTTTTGTCAGCTTTACTCATTGCTGTATCTCCTGTATCTCGGTAAATATTTGTTGAATGAATGAATAATTAAATGCATGCACACATTCTTTCAACAAAACCCGAGCGTGTGCCATATACTTCGGATGAAATGGTAATCAAATTTCCATGATCCTGTCCTCATGTAGTTTACATTTGTTTAGAGAGACTGACATTAATTAGTTGCTTAAACATGTAAGAACAAACCCTATTCGCATATTAAGTCCTCCTAAGTGATCAACAATTACCACAGGAAACTCTAAATTATCTAAATCTTTCTCTTTATCTGCAAACTAGAGAGACAATAATATTGGTAATAACAGCAAAATCAAGCATTTCCTGGCAAACAGACATGTATAGAAGCGAATATAACCCTATACTGCCCTCTTCCAGTCTGTCCAGTATCTGGAAAATTAATTTCGCCAAGAAAGTTAATATTCCGTATGTATAAGTTATCTTCTTACCAGTTCAGAATATTTACCCAATGGGATGTCACTCAGACTAAAGTGCTAAGAATGCATTTGACTACATATATATTTTGGATTAATTTGTTTTTAGAGAGGTTTTTTGTTTCAACAAGTGAAGTTTCGGAACTTTTAATGGAGTAACAAGAATATCAAAGTTTTCAACATTCATTGCAGAATATTTTAAGCCCTTTGAGTTTTAGTTTCTTTTTTAAGTAAAATAAACCCCAATTTGTTTTTCAGGTTCAAAACACACATGTTTTGTTCAAGAAGTGCTTTTGATTCTTTTATTACTTTAAAGATGAATATAATTTTTGACTTGAGATTGTATTTTTAGGGGCAGACCTGGTAACCTTAGTTTGGGGGAGATTATTTAAAAAGGTGCTAATCAGCAACTACTCAATTTTCTTTTATATTTATTTGCCAAGTAGCATATTTTTTGTAAAGCTTTATCCATGATTAACCTCAACATTATAATGCTGCTTCCTGTTCAATTCCTAGAATAAGCATCTTCCAAGTAGTAGTTGGTAAATAAAGTTGTTATATATGTTGACAGTAATAACTAAACTATCACTGTCCACAGCCCCACCTCCCCAAATTTTAGGATTGCAGAAAATTAACATAGCACATATATATGTGTATATATATATATATATTTAGAACTAAATCCATACCAGCTGCAGTCTTTTAAAGTCTCATATCATTTTGTTAGCACAATGCCTGCCTACGTGAGCAAAAACATGGGAACTGCATCCTAATGCAGTTGACAAGATTTTTTATTTTCATGATTACTTCTCTGCCTTTTTTTATTTTGCCTGCAGGCAAAGGTTGGCATACATGTCAAGAGAATGTTCTCCAGCTGGGGCCTGCAGTACAGAGAATTGTATATACCAGAGGGCTCCTGGGACTCTAGGCAGATTATTATGGTAATATTGGAGGCTGCTGTCCTCTCCCTCCCACAGCTGGGCCGCCTCTCTCATTGTAAGTATTGAAGCAATATGTTTTGCAAATTATACGTTGGGAACAACAGGGACCCAGTAAAGTGAGGAAAAAGAGAAACATTGCAAAATGTTGCCTTTAATATTATATTTTTCTTGTTCATCAAGCAAAATAAATTAAAGCTTTAATTTTTTTTAATTAAATGAGGATCATATATTGAAAAAAGAGCTATAAGAGTAAAAACTTAATATTGATTTTATTGAGTGAGAGTTTTAAGAAAATATTGTTACAGAGAAATTAGACAGTAGCCTGATTCAAGAGAATCATGGTAAGATTACATAATAGCCTTTATTATGGATTTCAAAAGTCCTTTTGAGTCCAATGAAGCTGGGTTAGCAAAACTGCACAAAAAATATCATTTTAATTAGTGCTAATGTGATCTCATCATGGTCCAGCTGTTTCACGAAGGATGAAAATGTGTGTTACTTTATTAGTAATGCATCTTAGAAAAAAATGTCACTTCTGATTTCAAACATTTGTTATTAAAGTACATTTTAATACAATAGCAGAGCAACATGATTGATTTGGCGAAATGAGGCATTAGTGACATTCAAGCAAAAGCTTAAAAGCCTTCTTAATTGAGGAAGAAGCATTTTCCTTCTATCTGGCCTTCATTTCTGGAAACATTAATAACAAATCAAGAGTCATATTTCTGTAGAGGATTTTGAAGACTTATCATGTAAGAAACAGTTAAAATATCAGTAATTTACAAATTAGCACTTCTTCCCTTATAGAGCAAAAAGTTTCCCCCCAAATTTAAAGCTGGGGGTTAAATTTAACAAATACTCTGCTGTTTCTGCTTTCAATAATGAATTTAAATTTATTCATCAGCAAACACCTCCATATCTCTCTTGATAAAGAATCCTCAACTCATTCTTTTGCATTCAGCTTTCATTATTTCTTCTTTTGGAGAGGAAATCTTGCATCCTTAGAATAAGAGCTACCTTCTGATTTCAAAACTTAGGAATATAGTACAAATCTTTTCCTTACTTTCTTATTTGGTTTAGGAAGATCGAACCTTCTCACACAGACAGTAATATTAAGTACAGTACATTTGTCTGTGATTCATCTGCTATTCCTTTGCCATAAACCTATAAAACAGCTCACCATGTACCATCCGGTGCCAATCTAATATATTTATCCACTCTATTTTATTTGATATCATGCCAATATATTTTAGCCTGCTATTGACAGAGGTGTTCACATACAATTTACTCCCCTCAACTAAATATTCATTTAGGAGGAATTTAGTAAATAAAAGGCTAGTAGGAAGTGATGTCCCACAGAAATGCCAGCCTCTATGATCTTACTGAATTATAGCTATCATTGGGAAGTGGGGGGGAGGAGTGAGGGGGAACCAGCCATTCTCTATTGTTATTTTCCAGCATTGTTTCCCGTTATTCCAATCACTGCCTCAGTGTTCAGCCAAAAAGAACACAAATGCTCCACTTGATTGATGCTGCCTGGGAACTTACTTTTCTATCTCAAGTCTCCATGGCTCGATGCAGGACAGCACTGTTTTACTGTGTTTTTAACTCTTCTTGAAAGATGGACTCAAGTAAGCTTATTACTTTGAAAGTCTGAGATACTGAACAGAAAGCAACTTTTGATCTTATAAAATAGGCCCTTTTCTCAATGTTTCCTTCTTGTGCTATCTTGGTGGAGTCTTTGCAGGCAAAACCGTTTTAAAATACAAGTCCTTCTTAAGAGTAAGCAACTAATCTTTTTTAATGGGGCCAGACCCCTCCATGCCCCCCCATTATTTTTCTATCCATAATGTACTGCTATAGTGAATGGAGGTAATGTTAGGCTCTCGTGTTTTTACCGGTGAGATACCATAGGCACTTAAACCCTGACAAAGGTGGGGGGGAAGGGGGGCGTGCATCCTATTTCTTTGATTGTGCTGAATCTCGTATGGCATCCTCAGAATGTACTTCACTAATGAGTGGGTGAAATGATATTCCACATTAGCTATATTCTCTCTTTGATTTTTAGGATTACGGAAGCATGCTTCATGGACGACATTGCTCATGTTTTGAAAGTACAGGTGCCTGCTTGGTAACACCACGAGCCTAAATCTATTGGGAGGTGAACTGAAAGGGTAGAAAGACCAGTAGTGACTGCAGGATATTTATCTTTCTTTCCCACACTAGGGATATGCATGGATAAAGTGGGTCAGGACTCAGGTTTCGATTTCTACTATGAAAGATGGGATTCTTGCAGCAGCCCTTCTGCCTGCCTCTGTCTATGCAGGCCTCTCTTTTAACAAACCTGTTCCTTTCATGGGCAACTCTATCTGCCTGCCTATGTCTACGCAAGTGTCCTTTACTCTTCTCTCCCCTTTTATATTAGACCTGCCCTTTTGGATATAACTTAAAAAAAATGGGATTCTCATAATGCTAAACCACTACATAGAGCTTGGATGGAGGTGTCATGGGGGACTCTCAAGACTAGGAAATGGGGGTGGTGACTTCCAGGAATATTGCGTCACCTTGGAGAGGATGCTTTTGATGTTTGGTAAGTTTCATTCCTGTCAATTAATTTTTATTGAATATCTACTATGTGCAAAGGTGTGGCATTGCAGAGGGATTCAGAAGAATGTGAAGATACAGTTTCTGTCCTTAGAGGAATGGAAATTCTATTAGGAAGACAAATAAGGATGAAGTGTAGGCTTAAAATAGCCAGGTTCTGAATGAGTGGCGCAGACATCAAGGGCGACCGGACACCGTGAGGTTGCCATGGGCTGGAATATTAGGCCAGGTCTTGATGGCAGAGCTGGAGAGGAATGGAGTCTTCTGGGGGTGTGGAATGAGGTGAGTGAAGAGACTGAAGTGGGAATGTTATGAGGCTTTCTCAGCATCAAGTGACTAACTTCTATCCACTTCGTAACTTAGCGGCAACTCAGGGATAAGTTTGAATGGGGACATTCTCTTGGAACATCACATCTCCAGGAGTGGTGAGTCAGGAACAGAGGACCGCAGGCTACATTGACTCACTGGTGTTGACTCCATTTAAATTTCGAATTATTTTTTATGTATTGAGATCATTTTCCTTAATGGCCAAATTCTTCTGGAAATAATTCTTATTCACCTGACTGCAGGATGGCCGATTCAGTCATAATTTCTTTTGACTACACTAAAATGTTCTCTTAATGAAGACTGGTGACTTCCTCATGGACATATCCTTTCAAAGTCTGTGGAAATTTGAAATATGCTAAAGCAGTCCAGCAAAATACTAAAAGAAATGGCAACACAATTCTGCCAATAATTCAAATCTCCCAACTACACTGTTCTCATTTCATCACATACTAATTCAAGATCAAGTTTCAGAAATCCTTTCGTTAGTTTTTTATGGACTCACGGTGTTTCTTCTCAGTTGTCATCAAGATGTTAAAGACACAGTCTTAACATGAGCCTTAAGAGGCTTCAATAGAATCAATTGATATGGGCCTAGTCTGCAGTGAGTAAATACTATTGTATGGATGACTTTAAAGATGTATAGCTCATACATATGTCAGCTAGATAGACAGACAGACAGATATGTGACAAAGCTATATGTGTATCAATTCTCTAAGTGTGCTCTTCTGGAAGGGCTTACTAGAATGCAAATTCTACCCTCCCCCCCACCCCCGCCCCATAGACTTCTGAATCAGACTCTCTATGAGAAGAACGTAGAGAATCTGCACTTTTAACAATATCTCTACTTGATATTTACATGCAGTAGAATATGAGATTTTATCAGTACAGAACTTTCACAATGCAAACAACTTGGCATTTAATTTAAGAGGCCACTGGGTTGGCCAACAGGCAGTGAAATGCAGAAATATTACAACAGTATCTATGAAATTCAGGCTAACTGAGTCACAGCATCATTAGAAGCAGGTATGGCTCTGGGCTCTTTTAGGCATATTTTCTTTTTAGTTCTCACAATAATGTTGTTGGAGCAGGTGTCTTTTTTTTTCTCTTTGCAAAGATTGGTAAATAATCTGAGAGGTTTGTGTCTGTCTGGAGATCACCCAGGAATTAAGTGACCAGTATTGGGATACAAACCACCACATACCATCTGCCCCCATGATGCCCTCCACGGGCTTCTCTCCACTCCAGGGCTGTCCCCAATGTAGTGTTCTTGCTAATCGGCTGCTATGGTCTTAGGGAATCAAGTTTTGTTGTTGTTGTTTTTAATCAATAGCACAAGGAATACTTAATGAGTAGGAAAAGTCTACCGAAGCTAACATTGTACCATACACACAATCCATACTTTTCAGCAGCCTCTGCTCTCATTAGCATCGCTATGTGATGGTTGAGTGTAACAGATACCAGGAGAGAAAGCTTAATACCACCTGACACTTCACTTCTTAACCTTCACACTTAACCTACATTTAATTTATGAGGCCATCGAAGACCAGAAGGGTAGCATAAGGACCACAATGAGGTATGTGCATGAAGGATGATGTCAGTTGTATCCATCCAACCCTTACAAACCTTATGAAGTTCTACAATCAAGCATTAGTTTGCCTTACACCAAAGTGGGTAAAGATAGGGCTCTGGAGTCACATGGTTTGGATATAAATTTCCCTTCCATCAACAGCTGTGTGATATCAAATAAGTTGCTTATATTCCTTGAGCCTTAGTTTCCCAATCTGTAAAACATGAATAATGGTACTCATCCTTCTTAGGCAGCTGTGAAGATTAGACGAGGTGGTTCTTAAAGAACTTCTAGGACAGCATGACTTCTGTTGTCATGTTCCAGAAGAATTTGTCATATTAACAAAATGAAGCTCAGTGTTTGGGTGGAGTAGCCCCTCAATGACGTCTGTGGAATATATCATATTTGTTTCCCTACCTTCAGGAATACAGTGTTCTTTGACAGTTCCCGTTTCTTTCTCTCTCTCCATTTAAAGACTAACCTAATATTAGTCATTTGATTAAATAGAATTCCATTTTAGACCCTGAAGAGATTCTACCCTGTTCTGAAGAAATGCTGGGTTTTTTTTCTCTTTTTTTGAAGATGGGAGAATAGGCTGCGGAAAGGAGAGGAGGGGGGAGGTGGAGAGTATTTTCAGTCCTAAGGCTAACATCTGAGCATGGACTTTCCTATCTGACAGGTCTACCTCACCTTCCTCCACACTCTGGCTGTCACCTGGGCATGTCTTCTCTGCTTCAGTGCACCAGATGCTGGGGACCATTGTGCTTGCCCAAGCTTTTCAAACACCCCACCCCTCTGCACCCCCGGCCTCTATGCACTGCTTTCTCCCTTGGAAGTTGCAGAGTCCTTCTTAACTTGCAACTTTTCAAAGCCCAGGAATAAATAATTGCTTCATCTAAAGCAATTAAATTAGCAATATCTTACAGTCAAGAAGTCTGCAGGTGGAAATTAGGATCTTTGGAATAAGTTGCCTTTTTTTCCCTTTATAAGTAGGAACAAGCAAAATTGCTCAGTATTTGGGCTCTCGGTGGAATGCTCCTAGGAAGCCCATTCAGACCACACAACCAGTCTGGTTCTCAGCAATCAGTTATCATTTCCCCTTTGCAGGGCAAGTGAACGAATAAGTAAAAATCACAGGCCGTGTACGTATGTGTGGTGACAAGTGCTTTTAACATAAAACTTTTCTATTCTTTCTGTAAAATTATTAGAAAATTATGAATTTTTTTCTATAAAAACTCTGAAAGGATTCAGTTTGGTATAACTAGGTTTTTTTGTGTCCGATTTACTTGCAAGAAGAATTAGTAGCAGATTATTTCAATATCTTAATATTTTGAAATTGCTATCTATACTGTTTGGTATATTGGAGTTATTTTATTCTGTGACTGCTAGTGTAAGAGAAAAACTATCTGTTCTTTCATATTCATGACAGTGCTGAGTATAGTCAGCCTGGGATTAAATAAAAGAAGATTTCAAACTGTTTTCAGAATTCCTGTTTATATGTACTTTATGAAAAGGTTTCTTGAGGGACTTTTATTTTTTGATTCTTTATCAATTTTATTTCTCTATGTATTATGTGGTGCATTACTGCTATTATTGTTTATCTCTACATCAGTACTGAAGGCAGTATTGCATTTCCTTTCCTGGATTTTTTTTTTTTTTTTGGTCTAGCATGAACAAGATCAGGATTTAAATATTTATGGTAGGGATCATCTTAAAGGTATTTTTCTTTTTCTCCTAACCATTTCTATTATGAGATATTACAAGAGAGCAATATGAGAAAGTTAAGATAATATTTGTCTTTATTGGTGTTTTCATGCTGTTTTCTAGTTGATTTATATCATTATTTAATGCCAAAATGTGAGACCTGATAAAATAATAATGCAAAATGCTGTATGCTTGCTTGGTTTTTATTATATCAATTTGTATTGAAAATACATAAAATATTAAAAAAATAGTAATGCAAAAATTAATTAGGTCTGATGAACACTGGGGCGCTCATCTTGATAGTCCTTGAATAACTGCTTTGTTTCTGAGGAGAATGCTCTGTAGATTTGGAAGAAATGAAGACTTAGTTGAATGGAGTCTAAAATATCAACTGTCACCTTTTACCCCCAAGTGTTCTAATTTTCTTCAAGATTCCCACAGAGGTTTCATGGGTTGTTGAAGTGCTTGCTACTAGGCAGGGATTAAGCAACAAGTATTTATCACAGACATTTTACCAAGTGCTTGTTACCTGCATTATCCAGGAAAAACCTCATGTTGAAATGACATATTATTAACCCCACAGCTAATTAACATCAGAGCCTGATTCCAAATTCTGAAATAATATATTCCCCTGCTATAGCAGGGTCTATGCTAAGTGTTTCTCAAGTCAATTCTGCAAGGCGATATTGCTATGCTCACTTAGACATGATCAGACCAAAGCTTAGAGAGGTCAAGAACCTTCCCAACAGCAAGTAGCATGTGGGACCATGATAACAACAGAGGCAGCCTGACCCCCCAACTGCGTTATAACTCTGGGCTGCCTTGGTGTCCTTTCCACTAATTCCCAAAAGAAGCCTCCATGCTTAATTCTTCCAACATGCCTTAACGCGTCATTTCTCAGAGTAACAGTAAGAGTTATTATGAGTTAAAAAGTAACCAGAATTGGGATCCTTTATTCAAATTTGATTTGACCTATTAAAGAATGCTGAAGAAGTTTTTTCAAGATCTGAGTAGGAAGGCATACTAGTGAACATTTGGGACGGCCCATTGTCCCAGCTAAGTTAAAAGAAACAGAGTTAAACTGTGAAAGGAGAATGAGAAATAGTCAGTTTCACTATGTATCCTGCCTCTGCAGAGTGCAGTTGAAGGGTTCAGGTAGGGTATATGAGGAATGCAAGACACGTCCTTATTATGCTGGTTCTTATAAATCACCTGAATAGACTATATCTACATGTGTACTCCCTGTATGTGTTGTATACGAACCACATAAGAATCCTAGTTTTATTTAGGCATTGTATATTTGCCGTTTACTAGTATAATCCTAACTCCAGATTTGTATTGAACACCTATAATTAGGGAATTTTAAATAACCAGAAAATACTTATGTTTATATTCAATATAGAGGAACAAGGATTAGATTTATTCCACCTAAAACCAAGTAAATCAGACAAAATATTTAACACAATGAAGGGCAATGATTCACAAGTATCAGAAAACAAAGTCAGTTCTAGCTCTAGTTCTACCTGTTCTAGCTCACTGCATGAAGGGAGTTTTCAGGCTGTGGTTCAAAAAAAAAAAAGGAGCCCAAGCTGTAACTGGCAGCTCCCTGAATTGAGGAGACAGAACTAGGAGTCTGGGAAGATCAAGGGAGCCGAAGTTCATAGGATGAAGTATTGAGAAAGAGCCCCAGAGATCAGCAGAGGTCATTCTTGCATATGCAGATGAGTACTGACCATTGCACAATATGAGGGGGCTTTCCATGGCTAAGGTAAGAACCACCTGAAAGGATTGGAGGGGAAAAAAATCACACACACACACACACACCCCTAGGAATAGTGCCTGGTCCAACCAGTCAACCCAGAAAGCATTGTAATTCATGGGTTATTGTAGATTACTCAGAAGGGACTTACTTCATTCGTGGAGGACAAATTGATAACCTGAACTTCATCCAAATTAAAAACTTTGGCTCCTCAAAAGACCCCGTTAAGAGGATGAAAGATAAGCCATGGACTGGGAGAAAATATTTATAAAGCTTATAGCTTATAAAGGACTCGTATCCCAAATACTTTAAAGCCACTCAAGGCTCTATGGTGAGAAAACAATTTATTTTAAAAATGGGCAAAATTTTTCACAGATCCTTCACTAATTAAGTTAAATATAAGGATGTTAACTGACATCATCACTCTCGGGGAAAGGCAAGGTACAAGCCTATTGAGATAGCATTCACCTACAGGGATGACTATATTAAAAGATACTGACCATATCAGTTGTTGATGAGAACGTGGAAGAACAGAAACTTTCATACACTGCTGGTGAGAATGTATGGTATTACCATTTTGGAGCAGTTTAGCAGGCTTTCTAAAAAAAGTTAAACCACATTTGCTGTATATTCTAAACATTCACCTCATGTATTTACCCAAGAAAAAAAAGCATATGTCTACACAAAGACTTGTATACAATATGAATGACAGATTTACTTTTAATAACAAAAACAATCCAATATGTCCATGAACATTTGAATTCCATCAACAGATGAATGGATAAACAATGTGGTATGTCTATGTAATGGACTACTACTCAGTAAAGAACAATAATAGAATATTGATATGTACAACAACATGGATCACTCTCTAATAAGACTGAATAAAAGAAGATAAACAAGAAAATAGCATATGTATGATTCCATACAGTATACAATACTGGGGGATTCATTTATTTAAAACTTTAGAAATTACAAATTAATCCATAATGAAAGATATCAGATTAATGGTTGCCTGGGTGGCAAGGGAGGATTACAGCAAGGCTTAAGGAAAGTTCTGACGGTAACTAACTTGATTGTGGTTATGTTTTCACGAGTGTATAGACATCAAAATATCAAATTCTAACTGTGTACTTTATTATACATGAATTATATCCCAATGGAGCCATTAAAAAACTATAAGAACAAAAGTATAAATAAAGTTAAAAATAATGGAAAACAATCACTTGGAAAAAATCATATTTTCTGCCTCTTAGCACCTTATAAGCTCATTCATACTTTTCCACCTAAGTATCTGGTCTTAATCTCATAATTGTTCATAGTTGCTTTCCATTTACAAAAGGACCTGACAGACCTCCAGTGTGCCTGTCCTTACATGAGGCCCTCTGTATATGTGACATTTTCTTTCTTTAATTGTATGCTTTTGTAGTTCTTGTTGATGGTGGTCATTTCTAGAAATTATTTGCCTTTGTTCAGACCATTTCTTTATATTTTTTTTACATGTGTATATTATTTAAAAAAACCTTCACCACTGAAATATTTATATTTAAGCTTCTAGATTTTGAGACACTTTGGTGATGTTTGGGTATATGTATTATATTGTATATTTAATATATATTCATTATTAAAGTCATTGATCATATTAATTAGCAGATAGAGGTCGAGAACGCTAAATACATTCCCTTAGGGCAAGAAAAGACCAATGAGAAAGCATGTAGAAATATAGATTCATTTGAGAAACGTATGCAGAAAAATAACTATGGTGAGTTTTTTATTAAACTGATAAGAATAATATTGGGCAATGATTCTCAAACCTAACTAAATACTGAAATAGCATGGGAAGATTTTTTTTTTAAAATATCCATGACTGAACCCCAACCTATGCAAGTCAACCTAGAATCTTTGGGGCTGGTGATTTTACAAATGATTCTGATGGTATTGTCATGCTTCCAAGAACCTTGAATGTAATCTTCTGAATCAGGGGCGTTGGAATAGCGTATCCCCTGCCACTTTCTGAATGACCTTGGGTGAGCTATTACCGAAGTGATGCTCAACTGTGACTGCACCTGGGAGTCGTCTGCAAAGTTTGAGAAATGACGGTGACCTGGGTCCAGCCCTCAGAGATTCTGGTTTTGATGGTCTGAGAGGCAGTCTGGCTATGAGCAAGACTATCTTGTGAGAAAAGTATTGGCTTATATTGTTATGAATCTAGGTCCAAGGAAGACTGGTGGGCTCTTAGGAACTGGCTGAAATAGATTAGCTGATGAAAAAAACTGAGGTTGTTTTTTTTTTTTTTTGAATAAGGTTTTCTGCTGGTCAGTGATTTGTTGTGGCTATCAAATAGGATGGTTTCCCACTGTGAGAGAAAAGTCACTAAAAGCTAAAAGACAAATGGTGCCTCATAAGTGTCCAAACTTTAGCACATAAATAAAAGCCTATGCCAAGACTCTCTGGGACTGACTGGAGCTGGCTGCTGCAGAGCACTCTAATATAAATAGTCATATGCCATTAGTCACGGGCTATTATCGCCGCCATCATTTATGTGCTTGGACCTTCACCTCTACCACGTCAGCCTCTGATCACCCTTCCCCTCGTGTAAAAGATCACGTTCAGCCTCTCCCACAGGCTGATGAAGGTGTTTTTAATATTGTCAAGGTATTGCTTTGATATTGTGACTTCTAAGATCTTTCATGAGCTTCTAGTTCCATCAAAATAAACTTTCGTGGGGGTCTAAAGGCAGCCTTCAACTCCTTAATTTAATTAATTGGCCTATTTTCCAGGACAGTCGGATCTAGCCTGACACACATACATGGTATCCCCTATGTGAGCTTTTCCCTCTCACATGTGTGGAAACCCCTTGTGGCTCCTGAGGCCTCACTCTTTTCAGTTATGGTGTCAGTCACAGTGTCATTATCTCCATATAGCTAATGAGAAACTTGAGGATTGGAGATAATAGATAATTTGGTCTGGAGTACAGTTTCTCTTCACCCAGTAACATGACTTAACAACTAGATTCTCCCACTCTTGGGAACAATTCTAATCATTGTATTCTTGATTATAATTAATTTTTTTCATAGGTCACACCCATGTACTAAACATGATCGCTAAGAGATTTAAGGTCCTATGAAAGTCCTGTTGCTCTTTGTATTGGTTTGTTGGGGTTGTCCTAAGAAAGGACCACATACTGGGCAATTTAAATAGCAAAACTTTCTTTTCTCACAAATTCTGGAAGCTATAAACCAAAGACCAAAGTGTCAGAAGGTTGATTTCACCCATGCTCTCTCTCCCTGGCCTGCAGGTGGTCTTCTCCCTGTGTCTCCATGCGGCCTTCCCTCTGTTTGTCTGTGTCCTAACCTCCTCTTCTTATAAAGATTCCAGCCAAATTGGATTGGGTCCTGCTTTAATGACTTAATTTTAACTTAATTACCTCTTTAAACATCCTATCTCCAAATAAAGTCACATCTGAGATACTAGGGGTTAGGACTCCAACATAGGGAGTTTTGGTAAACACAGTTCAGCTCTTAACAGCATACACATTCAAGTTGCTATTCAAGTCTGAGCAAGGTAGCTTGATCTCAGTGTCCAGGAGACCAGAGTTTGACTGTTATTTAAAATAATTTTTATGGGATTTATATTCCGCATTGTACCTGTCTTAGTCACCAGAAACAATTTCTCCAATTTCATACCCTGGATAGTTTCTTCTTAAGAAAATAGGATAGTTTTTGAATAACTATTCATCTCTCCAGAGGAGGGACAAAGTATTTTACAGACAGTATACTGTAAGTCTTCTGAAAATGTACCCTAAGTGTTTTGTTGTAGCTTCAAGTTGGCTAGTAAATTATCTCTTAAACATGGCAGAAGAAAATGTCTTTATTGTCAGCCCCACCCTAAATGACATGCTTATGAATTAAGCTCCCACAGGGTACCTATGGCTGCTGATTAAAACTCAGTTTTCTTGCTGTTCACTATTGTGTGTGTGTAGGACGAGATGACAGACATATACCTTTTCTGACCTTCGCATGTACTTGCATTTACTGAGAAATCAGTGCCACTCCAAGCACATTCTGGTGACTTGATATTGACTTGCCACTAGACCTGACTCTGGGAGAAAGAAGGAGAAGGATGCAGAAATGCTGAAAGGTGGGTGTATTTTCTCCTCAGATATTCTATTTGCCTCTTCCTACGAGATTTATTTTTGGCACGCTGAAGAGCACATCCATATGGGGAACATTTTGAAATTGCTTGTGAAGAGCAGGCATATTTCCAAGAGGAAATGTAACCTTGCCTTCATCTGGTATATCAGATCAATGCGCTGTAAAGGATCATGTTCAGTTACCTCATTTTTTTTGAATTAGAATTAATGGCTCATTAGTCTTGATCATATCAATATTATAACACCACTTACATTTGATAGAAAAGGGAAGGCTGATGGAGTGCACTTATTTCCTTTTACTCTTAGTGAACAGACCCTGTGCCAGCCTCAGGGAAAACCAGCAAGATCATGGAGGTGGCCCCCTTTGCAAACAGGCCCCGTTTAGGGCAAATGTGGGCTCTTTCATAAGAGGCTCTGGGAAGAAGAGTTAAAAGGTTCTAAAGGTTCGGGCCACTTGGGACACTTATCAGGGCTTTCTCCTGCTGCAGGCCGAGCCCGAGCTGCGGAACCAGACACTCTCAGCCTTTCTTTGGCCACATGTTGTACCATATGTTGGAAAATGAGAAAACAGACATAAAGAATCTTCTCTTGAACGTGTCCCCTGGGAGGAATTCCAACCATAAAGGAGCATGTCTATCTGCAAACTCAGCAAGGTTGATCCTTTTGAAATAAAAATAAGAAATATCGCCAGGGACAAGATGGTATTATTTAAGATACATGTCTTTCCCAACCCTAAATTATGCCAAAATAAATGGTATCTAAGTGGGCCCCCAAATTAAAACAAAGCCAAAAAAGCGAAAGCAAAACAAAAACTCAGTTGACAGAAGGCTACACGAGGCCGGCCGGCAGGAGCGCTGCCTGTAAGGCAACCCTGTCACCAGCTTCCCGAGAGCCTGCCGGCAGCGGGTGTTCAGGACTTCCTGCCTGGACTCCCCCTTCTTTCTTTGGGAGTTGCCTCCTAGCCTCACCCCACCTCTGCTTGAACATCATATGCGCATCTGAGGAATCAGTGGAGACTCACACATCATCCCTCCTTAGTGCCTCTGAACAAGCAGACCAAAGTGAGCATGTTCTATTCCTAAGATGTATCTGGCAGGCTCCCTCGTCACAGGCAGGAGATGAATCCTGCCTACCAGTATTTGTGAATTCCCTCTAGGGTAGTAGCCTGAGTGGGTCAGTGATTCTTAACCTTTGATGTGTATAAGATTCACCAAGGAGCTTATTAAATGATTGGTTTTTATACCCCATGTGCAGAAATTCTGATTCAGCAAATCCGAATTTGCAGGGTTTGGGTATCTAATCCCCACGGAGGGTTCACGACGCCCTTGGTTCCTAACAGCTCCGTTCTGAGTGCTGCACGGATGGTAGAGATTCCTCACTGATAAGCATTCAGGGCGGGTGAGAGCCAGTGACAAGGAGGTGACACAGGTTATGGCAAAACCCCACAAAAGATCAGCCAGAGCAGCACTGCCCAGAGGTACACGACCTGAGATTTCGGAGTATTGTGGGCTAGATTCAGACACAAAGGCGCTTCACAAAGAATTTTAAAAGTAAATTGGTCTTTAAGGAAAATCATATTGGGTCTACCCATTCTATGAGGCAAATGAGATCCAGAGAGGTTAAATGACTGATTTACAATCTCTCTAATCTCCTGGTTAAGAGCTGACAGGGAGGAGTGCAGGCACAAACTTCCAATTGTGTCTACAAGTTGCCTTTGGAAAGTCCGCTTTGGATGCAATGGAAGTGGGTATACAGACTGGCATCCTGCTAAGATGACATGGGAAATGTGGCTGAATATTAATACTGCTTTAGCATTTGGGTTGGCAAGCAGAGGATGATGGGTCAGTGAGTTTCAGTGATATGCAAAGAATATTCCAAATGGAAGGCACACTCTGCCAGGATTCTAATCTGTACAGTTTTATCACTGGTCTAGGTGTACACAGACAGTATTTTATTAACTAAGAATTATTGAGCCTGAGTCTTTTAACTGAACTGTTTTAATCTTCTCTAGAAAAAATTACTCTATAAAGCAGAAAATATTATCCCTAATTTACAGATGAGAAAACTGAGACAATGAGGGATTAAGAAACTTGCCCAAGTTTGCACGACTAGTAAGTGTGGATGCAAATCGAGGCTGGCTACCTCCTCTATGCTCCATGCTGAAGCTCATAAATCAGTACACGACAACTCCTGATTGGAGAGGCGGCTGATTGTTGGATGATAGAATTAGGATTTGGAAAAGATCCCAGTGGACTGAAACTAACTTAAAAGGGATAAATATAAACTCTACATTTAAGGTAAAAACCAGCTGCAGACACTTAAGGATGCTGGCGAGTCCTGGCTTACACGAAACACACATGAAAAAGATTTTGGGTCTTCTGCTGACTTTATACTCATAGGAACAAATAATGCAAGTGACTTCCAAAATGCTTATGTGATCTTCGGCATAAACCAGAACAAGACTGATGAGTCCCATTTCATTTTAGATATGCAAATATATTCGATTATAACTGGAGCTAATTAAGAAAGAGATAAATTAGTTTTTTGTTTTAGAAGACAAAGACCACTAGGTAGAGGTCTGCGTGGCTAAGTGGAAATCTGGTTTTGGTAGCCCGGCATCTAGTCCCTCATGATAACACCTGTTATTCTTATGGAACTACCCACCTTCACCCCATTCATCATGGTCTTGTTATAAATGTATATCATAGTGTCCCTGTGCCCTTCCTTCAATTCTAGCCCTTTTGACCTTGAGCAGAGAGATACACGAGAAAAGATGGCTGGAGCAATGACACAGTCTTTGGGTGCAGGGGACTGTGTGCTCCTCCCCAAGATTTCTGCCCCTGCCCTGTCCCGTGCTAGCTGAGGCTGACAGCTTAGTCTGACGCAGGTCACGGCTGTGCTGTCCCTCTGCAAGCTGCCAACCCATTCACTCAAGTAGCACTGACATGTAGGGCACAACCCTACAAGCAGGGACTTCTGTCTTCCCTTCTCTTCTCGTCATCATCTTCCTGCTCTTTCCCTTTCCTCTAGTTTGGGCAAATGCTAGCCTCCAAATGTGGATGTCAGAGAGAATGTGAGCACAGCAAGTCATTTCTTCTTAGCAAGTTCAATGAGCTGGAGTTTTATTTCTGAACTTTCAGAGAGGGGGCCCGTGTCTGACAGCAGATGGATATGGGATCATTGGGAAAGTATAACTCAGGTTTTAACTGAGGGAAAACAGAACCAGTTATCCAAGCAGCATAAGACTCGAGATAGGAAAAAACCCTGAGAAGAACCTAGAAAAAGAGGTAAAATTTCAAGAGGAAGGGAGAGAGGTAGAGGATAGTTTAATGTTTTTAAATTTACTAACTACTTTCACATGTTCTTTCTTGCTTCCTGTGATGTCTTTAAGGCAGGTGTCATTACCCCTGCCTTATAGGCAAAGCATCGAAGGAGCAGGAAAAGGTGACTGGTTCACCTCAGAGCTAGGGACGACCTGGGTAGATCTCCCAGTCTCGTCTCCTCCTCCCACTTCTCTATTCTCCCTTCCCCCTCAGTACCTGTGATGGCAAATCTTAGTTAAAATAACATTCTTTACAGAACGTCCAAGTTCCCATTTTCTTCTCTCATCATGCCCCATGCTTTCCATTATATTTGGAACCAACTGCAAAACTCATCTAAACCAGATGGCATTGGACACGGTCTCTCCCACACTCACTTCCCAGTCAATATCTCCTGGGTCTGTTTTGCTACACTCCCAGATTCTGGATGGAAAATCCTGGAGCATTCACAAAGGGCACCCCTTGTTGGTCACTAAGAATCCTCTCAGCAAACCAAAATGCAGGCAACTGTGTTCTGGTCAGGCCTGGGCTTGTCTACCCTGAAATCAGGCTCACCCTATTCCTGTGAAGGTTGAGGGGAAGGAAGTGCTCTTCAGTATTAGAGACTTTTCTGAAAGCAAAAGGAACAAGAAAAGAAACTAACGGTGCTCTGAGTAGAGTTAGTTTTAAGTACCTGATTCCTGCTGTGAACAGTGATATGTGGTTGTTTTATAAATTAGCCACATTTGAATTCTAAATCACTACAGGTGCTACAGAGCTTTTGATATAAGACTAAGCTTATTTTTCAACCAGCAAAATAATTGCTTGACATTGGTGAGTTGTTGGGGGAGGGGAGAGGAGACTGCTTTTTGAGGAACTATACCTGCTACCCAGATAATATTCCGAGTACCTGACAGTACAAAATAATGGTATTGATAAGATGAATAAATCTGATCTTGGCTATTTTGTGTCAAATTGGTGGAAGACAAATTTTCATGCAACTATGCAAAAAAGTAATAAACCTGCTTAAGGAACAAATTTAATGGTTTCTAAGACTATATATTTCTAATAATTGTTTATACTTTTAATTTAATACTATTATTTCTAGCAGGAAGCTTGTTTCAAGTTGTGGAGAGAATGGAATAAACCAGAGGAATCAAAATTTTCCAAAGGGCAGTTTCCAGGGAAAGTCAACATGATGAGATATCATGTTCACTTCTTTGTTTCAAAGATGATTTTTGTAAAGAAATGTCGAGAGACTTCAGTCACTCTCCTCCATTTTCCCTCAGGAGTGTGGGAGGAGAAGAGGGAGGAGAGCTATGTTTTACAGAATTTTTCTACAAATTATTTTTTTAGTTGATCACTAAGGGCAGCTCCACACTGCACATGCATATATTTGAGCTCTAACTTGAGAAGCTAAAAATATCAAATCTTGATCCAATGGCTATTTTCGAAAGTCAAGCGAATGTTTGGGGGCAGTCAAGGCAGGGTTTGTAGGAACAGCTAAGAGAGGCATTAAGCCATCAAGACAACATGGGGCTTTTCTTTGGTTTCTGGTAAATTCTGATCTGCCTCCTTATTCTGCTACACCTTTCAATTCATTATCACCTCTCCAGAACTTCAGGCTCAGAGTCCAGGACAGAGATTTACAAAGCAAGTTTGAAGTCTGTTGGCAAGCTAATGCGGAAACTCCTGTGGCCTTTGTTTAGGTTCTGCCTCTTCTGGGGATATATAAAACCCTACCTCTGGGCTGCCAAGTCAGCGCTTTCCAGGAGCACTTAGAAAAGATGGCATCCCTACCTCTCCATCAACGACAACCAAAAGCCCTAACTACTGGTAATGGCATAATGGGGAGCAAGGGGGAACGTTAAAGGGTCTCAGGAAATACTTTTCCAGAGCCAGTCAATATGAATATGAAGTTGTCTTCCAGAGTGAGCGGTGAAGTCCTGTCACCTGGGTTCGCCAGCCCACTGGTGCTATTAATACTGTTGCTGCTCTTGAGCTATGCACGTTGATCAGGCACGACTAGTGCATTAGACTCCTGGTGGAGCAGACTTAGACAGAGTGTCTGCAAGACGAAGCACTCCAAAATGTTCCGCAGGAAACAGCCCATGCTGACAGGGAGAGAGGAATGGATGGTCTCCTTCCCAAGACTCTGTTTCTATTATAAATTAGATGCCTACTTAAAAAAATGAGCGAGGTATAAATTATTTATAACAAATCAAAGGCCTTTATTACCACCATTGTACCAGCCTTTTGAAGCTAACTTGTCTACCCAGTGCACTTATGGGTGCTCGCTCTCTCCTAGTTCTCCCGTAATGACGTGTATTCCAAGAAAAACAAAAACAAAACAGAGAAAAATAAGCCCCAACTCACATGGTATCCTGTCTAATGTCACTTACAAGTTTAGGCCCTTGGGGAGACAGAGTGCCTATCTGAGACAGTCTACACCTGCGATCTAACGCGAGTTCTCTCCCTTGCTTCTCAAAGTCACCAGCCACTTTAAAACCAGAGTGGAAGATTCCAGGCCAAAACCACAGGGATGTCCTGGGAAGCCTTTAAGAGCAAATATTCATTGACCTAGCTCTTACCACTGTGCTTGTTATCTGTTACTGCTTCCAGCTCTGGTAAAGCTGTGACTCCATCTACCTCCTTTTCCATGTTTTATTTTTATTTAGTTTTTGTAGTTATTAGGCCAGACCTTGACTCTGCTATTGCTGATCACATTTTGTTACTTATCCATTAACTGCTTTTAACTTGGGATTGTCTTTGTGACTCAGTGATTAGATTCCTTTATACATAAAATACAAAAACAGTTTCACTGGAAGAGATGAGATGCACTGGAAAATTAATGAAAATGGGGACAAAACAATGAAACAGACTTAGTGAATATAGATTTTAGACCTTTAAAGGATTTCTTTATAGTCTCAAAAATTATTAAGGATCCCCAAAGAGCTGTTTTTTTGTTTTGTTTTCAGGTGGATTATATCTGTTGATCTTAACTATATTAGCAATTAAAATGAGAATGTTAATATATTTAAATTCAATTAGAAATAGCAATGGATGCATAACATGTTAGCAAAAAAAACACTTAAAAATATATAATTATACTTTCCACAATGGAAAAATTGTGAAGAGTAGTGTTGTTTTGCATTTTTCAAAAAAAATTTAAATGTCTGGCTTTATACATAAAATTTGCATTTTCATATAAGCTCTTACATTCAATGTATTGCACTATGTGCTTTTGATGGAAGCATATCATGCAAATCCTACATCATATAAATTCTACATCATAATTGAAAAGCGAGGTCCTCATGGGTCCCAAGAAAGTGACTTGAAATCCTTGGGCCATACTTTGAGGATGACTTGTGTAGAATGATCACAACTGGTCACCATGAATCATCCACTGAAGGTACTCAACCTTACTGTCTGCAGTGACTTGTTCAAATCACAGTGGTTTCAGATCTAAGTAAGTGCAAAGCAATAGGGGTTCAGGTTAGCCAGGTAGAAATCATCAAAAATAAAGGGGTATGAGCCCTAGAACAAGGGGTGAGTTGGAACATTTATGGGAAGCTGCTGGGTTTGGTGATGAATGGTTCCTCCAGTGGAGAGATGCTTTATAATTGAAAGACAGCTGCTTTAAGCACGAAGAATATTCTATTTCACCTCTCACAGACATTTGGATGACTTAATAGCTGTGTTTGACATTTTTGAGGTGTTTTTCTGAGGTGTTCTAGGGCTGGAAGTTTTGATTCATTTAAGCAGAGGATGGCTCATAAGCTTTATCCAGCTTACACTCAAAGGGAATTTCTTCCCTCTTTTACCATTTTTTTCTAGAAAGTTCATTATCACTGCTATTTTTGAGCAATTATTTCTATGATTCTCTCTTCTACATAAATTAGTCAACTCAGCAGTCTGTGGAATATGTTGTAGATTCGATTCCTCTACAAACTGCCTTAGTACCCTGGGACTCTGACTAGAATTGATCTAGTCTTGTCAATCCTGTGACCATTTTCCCTGGTTCCTGCTTCTACCACCAGAGTCCACTAATTAAAATGACCAACAAGGTCAGAGGCAAAGTCTATGAAGGAAGGACTCCCTTATGACATGAGACTCCAGAGCTTCTTTCAAGGGGGTTTAAAATCCTCTAGGCATTTTTAAAATTTTAGTTTTATATTCCAGATTAGTTATGCTGATTTCAAAGAGGCAACCAGCTTGTGAAGGCACAGATGAGGTATACTCAGAAACAAAATGACAAAGATATGGGCAGAGAGAGTGAGTTCATGGGACAGCCACGTGCACTTTCCCTCCCCTCCCTGTTCCTGATACAGGGCTGCAAGGGGCACTAAAACTGACGAAAGACACTGCCTAAATCATTTACTGGTCACTGTCTTCTGAGTTCTTCACCCAAGAGCAATTGCAAGACTACTCAGGCTCAGAGAACAACAATAATGGGATTTGTTTAGCAAACCAGGGAAAACAAAGCGTTACTGAGGCCAAAAACACCCATTTATGTCACCCGAAGCAGTGTCCAGTGTTATACAGTCCTAAACACAAGTGCTCCCAAAATGGTGTCTTCCTGCCACTGGGGACGCAGAGCTCCTCTCCTGAACAATAGGCAACGCGCCCAAGATGGTGTCTTCCTGTCACTGAGACCCGGAGCATGTAGCAGCCAGACTACAGGCCGAGTTCTAGCACATGAAGACAGCAGAAGACACAATAGGAGATGCTCACCGCAGCTGCCGAGATGTGCCAGCACAGGACCAGACAAGTGACACTCAAAACAGCAGCTGCCGCTGCTGAACTACCTGACAAATGGCCACGCTCACACAGCTCAGTGAGGTGCCCAGCTCCAGGTCTTGGCCTTCCCTGCCAGGCTGTAATAGCAGCAAAACTGGGAACAATTTCAGTCATTTGGCTACTTGCAAAGCCTCCGAACTTTTGCTCTCTGAAGTTGGCTGCTGGAAGCCTCTCTAAGTCCTTCAGAGGCCCACAGCAGCCTTCTGAAAGAGTGGCATAGTGGACGCAGAAATCGCTGACCCAAGAATCCCTGAAGATCTGAAAACTCTGAAATCCCAAATGCTTAATACTGAACACTCAATGCTGGGGGCTGCTTCTGCAGTCCCTTATCTTTCTTATCAGAGTCTTCACCCCAAGTGCGATACTTTGTTTGCACTTTGTTTGCACTGGGGCTATCCATCCTGACCAGCACCTCCCTCCAGGGGGTGCCACCTATAACAGTCTCTGGCTTCAGCCACAGGTTACAGTCCCACTAATCTATATAACCTCTGAAAATCCACCCCTACAGTTCCCCAGTGGGGGAAATGGTAGGCATTATGGGTTCGGTAGTTTCTGATCTTTGTGTGTGGAACTCTCAACTCCTCCCCTCACTTCATTTTAATAAGGTTCTGAATACTAATGTCAACAGTTTCAAGGTCATAATTATGTACGTTAAAGACTTCTTTCCAGGTGGTGACTGGTTGTAAAGGAAGTTTGCACAGAAGCATAATCCTCATTTAATCTGGCTTCCCCTTGGGCCCTAGTATCAGAATGTCAGCCCTATCACAGGACCACATAAGCTTCCCTTTCTCTCCTCCACATTCTTTTTCCAGCCCTCTCTACCAACCCTTCCCTAGGTGGTAGAGATCCAGGATCTCTTGCTTCTTGCCAACTCCAACAACAGTGTCTGCCTCCCAACTCTTGCCTTCCCCTGCAAGTTTCCTGTGGAATTTCTAAAAACAGCAAAGCTGGCCAGTATTGGAGAGATGACCCTCTGGGATATCATTTTCCTCTTCCATCTTCCTGACAACCATGCTCACTGATCTTTTCAGCAGGAAAGGAAATTAATGTCTATTGAATGCCACCTATGTTCCACCCACTTCCAGAAATATGACATAGCTCATTTAATTCTAAATAAATTTACAACTCTTCTGTAGATAAACTAATATTCACAAGGTCACCCAAGGTTCCAACATTCATGCTTTTGTGTCACTCTGCTGTGCTGTCTTAGCCCACGAATGCCCTGATGGTCTTTCTTCCAGAGGCAAAGTTGGCTACCTTTGAACCTCCGTTTTCTCAATACATGATATGAAACTCATTCCTATATCCTTTCCATTCCACCCTCATCTTCACTCTGTACGATAATTCTACCATAACTGTATTACTCAGACACTTACATTATTTCAGATGCCTTTTGCTGATGGCTTCCTCACTGCGCCTCTTAACTCCACTCTCACCACCTCCTGAAGCAGCTGATTGTGAAGTTTATGATCAAGGTGTAGGTGTTACAGTCAGATTACGTGGACTCAAATCGTAATAATCTTAGAAGCTGGTTTAATTTCTTTAGGTCAATGATGATGATAAAAGTGTTCACTTCCAATTTCTGACTATATAAAAATCTTGGAAGTTGGTTTAATTTCTTTAGGTGAATAATGACAATACAAGTGCTCACCTTCTAGGATTTCATGGCAACTAATTGGGTTGATGCGTGGAAAGCAGGCTACATGGGGCCAGGCATGCGCCACATGATTGCTAGCTGCCAGCTCCCTGTCTTGCTGCAGAGCTCAGATCAACGTGCTCCTCAGTGAAATAGACCTCAAGGGTACCCCATTTTACACCAAATAAAGACCAAATTCTTGATCTTGGCCTCTAGTCTAGGCTCTCTATTGTCTTCCTCCCACCTATTTTACCAAACTTCTTTTCAATTACATCGCTACATCTATTTCTAGTTGTCCAGAGTTGCTGTACATCTCTGTCTCTCATAGTGTTGCTTCCATATCGCCATCCTCTGCACACCAGAAGTCCACTCAGGCTTCAAGACTCAAAACCCAGTGGCATCCTTTTCAAGAGGGCTCCCCTGATCTTCCCTACTCACTAGGGGAACTCCCACAGCTCTTTAGTATACCTCTCTGTTGGCCCTGCACCATATTTTATTATAAATTCTAGATATTATGTATTCAGTTACACAAGTAGCCCTCCCAATGTAGGGGCTAAAGTATATGAAGCACTGCATTTTCCTTCAGGTCTGTACAGTGTCTTGTTCATAATGAGAACTTAATAAAAACATTCTTTGAATGACTGGGATATGCGTTTTATGTGTTAAGAGTAACTGCCACTTACTGAGCTCTTACTCAAAGCCAAGTAATGTGGAGGAGGCCTTTGTGTGTATTGTCTCACTAAATCTTCAGACCAGTAAGGTATTTGGTATTATTCTTCCCGTTTTTTTGGAAGAAGATATCAAGTAACAGATTGGTAAGTAATTTGCCCAAGCCACACTAGCTGTTAAGTGATGTAATCTGGACTCATTCTCAAAACTTGTCAACTCCAAGCCCAAGCTCATATCCTCTGTATTAGAGTGCCTCTCTGGTTGTCAAAGGAAGACTTTCTGGAGCTAGATCAACGCACACATACACTTACTGGCACCTAATTGGCCATCAGGCTTGCTGCCATCTCAGCAGGCTCATCCTGTATACCCAGAGCTCTGCCTTAGCTGAAATGTACTTCTTCCTTTTTGGGGAGGGCAGACTCCAACAGCAGTCACAGGGAGACCTCTCCTGCCAGCTCTGCTTCTTGGGAAAGGAACTGAGCTCCACTAGGTGGATGGACTACAGCGAATTCTCTAAAGGGTGTGTCAGCATTTATGCTATCCTATTAAAATGCAGCAAACAAATCATTCACTGCCTAATGTGCAATGCACAGTAGTTTCTTTGATAGCATATTTGTGCACACGTCTTCAGAAACAATATTCTTGTAAATCTTGTATCAAAACCGTAGGGAGATATTGATAATAAGCATGAGATCAGCAAACACATTGATCCTACATGCTCTGTGATGGTAGTAGTCATGAAATTGAATTTCATCTTAACATATTAAAATCAATATACAGTGTTCAGTTTAATTTAGAATGTAAATACCATCAAGGGTTTTCAAGACAGAGAAAATAATAGTTTCTAACTTGGATACGTATGTATCATTACACAGGCCACTTTCCATTATTTAGAATAAGTATCACCCCGGAATAGAAAAATATCCAGCTCAGCCTGTCAGAGTAAATGGGAGTCCCAGTTCTCAACTGAGCAGTCAATAGCTAGAAAGGGGTTCTCACAGTAAGATTAAATAGCAGTTTAGCTACTTTTCTCCATTACTGAAAAATTTTCTCCAAATTTAAAAATGAAATTTAACTAAATTTTTTTTTGGTAATTTTTGAAATTGCACATTAGAGAGCAGTACCTTAGGTAAAAGTGCAGTGGGACATCACTGAGAAGATTTTTTATAGCATATTGCAAAGCAAAATTCTCTTGATGTCATGGTGGGTGCCAGGGATACTCCTCATTTTGGATTATGGCACTATGAAGGTCGGTCACTGTGTGAGGGCTCCCAAGTTCTCTCACAATCTTATTCTGCTTTCCTCGTCTAGTCCTTTCAAAATTCTTGAGTAAAATGGGAAAAGGTAAGTATTGTGATTACTATTTCAATGATTACTAATACAATTATTGTATGTTTATGAATGAAAAAATCTCAGGGTTGGCAATAAATTCTTCACCTATGTGATTTTTACTAATCCTCCCACTAGTCCTCTGCTGCAGGCATCCTATTTGTTTCCAGGTCATGATCCAGAGACTTACATGGTTAGCACAACTTGTCCAAAGTCACACAGCATGTAAGTAACACTGGAAATCCAATCCTGGCCTTGGGGCATGTGGTATGCAGGATCTTTTCCAGGATTGTCTTGGTGAGATGGAGGGAGCTCTGCTCCCCAGGAGAAAGTCTGTCTTCAAACAACTGCAAAGTCTCACCTCTGGAGAGACTTGAACAGAAAGCAGGGCAAGGGATGGTCTAAGGACTGCAATGTGGAAAAGCATGTCCCAGGGCCGGGGGTAGGAAAAGCTGGACACAGGGGTCATTAAGCAGCAGTGATTATGTGGCTACCACACTTTCCATTTTCAAGCATTGCCGCAGGCTCTGGTGAATGCAATATTTCAGTGGGATCTCTTTTAAATACCTGAAAGGCTGAAAAGGAAGTAGGCAGTCAGTTGGGTAGTTTTCCAAAGTACACAGCTGTACGAGCAGGCCTGTGGAGCACATTCATCTTTCCTCTCCCCCAGACTGGCACGTGCGTGGTGCCCAAAGAGAATGTAATCATCCAGGCCAAGATGCTTATTGCCTGTGCTACCTAAGCACTCTGAGAAGAAAAAAAAGCCTCTCAATGGTATTTAAGTAGTCCCACTTTTATCCTTAAAAGAATATATATTACCCGCCGGCTTCTAGATTTCTTGTGGTGATTGAGTAGGGGTGTACTTTTAGGAGCCTCTTCTCAGGTTAGGATCATGGGGATGCTGTGAGGTAATGTCTGGAAAGCACTTTGAGCTCCGTTGAGAAAGGTGCTACATCAATACCAAATATTATTATTTATTATCAGCATGAGAGCAAAGCACGGGCAGGAGATGCCTTTTGTCTCCTTCCCTGGATACAACCAGGCTGGGGCTGAGGCAGACTTCAGCTGGGGGATACTCCAGTACCTGCAGCCTCTACTGAAGAGATGCAGGTGGCATGGGGCTGGGGCACCCTAGGGACCGTGGATGGGCTTAGTGCCGCAGATGAACAGGGCCACCTTTTGTGATAGTGCAAGCCCCCCTCACTTGCTCATGACAAGTAGAAACCATGATTTCCTTGAACTGGGAGTTGAATTTTGGGGGGCAGGGAGAGTGGATTTTGTATACCTGGCAACAGTGAAGCACTCCTTAAAAAATCAAAGTGCCCAATGCAATTGCATGTGGGGAGGGGTTTCTGTCACTTCCTGCCCAATTCTGCTCATAAAATGTATGCCCACCCCAAGATGACCGGGTCAACCAGTTTTAATCCCATTTGTCTCCTTGGTGGCCTAAAATAAGCCTCATTTCTTTTGGCTACTACAAAATGCAAGTCATCTTTTAAGAGATGGCTCATATATCATGGTTTCTTCTTTAAGCTATTGTAAATATCTGGATGACTTGAACCGTGTCCCCCTGAATGTTCATATGTTAAAGTCTCCAGAGTGTGACGATATTTGGAGACAGGGTCTTCGAATAAGTGTTAAAGTTAAACTGACATTGGCCTTTCCCCAATGTGACTGGTGTCTAAAGAGTAGAGATGAAGACATACACGCGTAGCATCAGGCCATTTTGGGACACGGAGAGAAGGCATCATTCACAGGCCGAGGAGACACAGCTCAGGTGAAACCAACCCTGCTGACACCTTGATCTAGAACTTTCAACCTCTAGAAATATGAGAAGATAAATTTCTGTTCTTAAGTCACCCAGACTGAAGTACCTTGTTATAACAGGTCTTGCAAACTCATTCAAAAATCAAAAAGTAATTAATAAAATGATCATGCATTGATAAAATCTTGCTACTTAAAGTGGGGTTTACAGGAAAACAGCATCCGAATCCCTTTCACCTGATAAGAACTAGAACTCTCAAACCCCACCCAGACCTTGGGAATCAAAATCTGATGACTAACAAGTTCACCAAGCAATCTGCGTGCGTGCTAAGGTGAGAGAAGGGCCATCACTGCATGACTAAGTTGAACTCCAAAACTACCCCAAAACTTAGTGTTTAATGAACAATGGCTCATTATTTCTTATGCCTCTGTGGGTGTCTAGGTCTTTTTTCTGCTGGTTTCCTGTGCTTTCCCATGTGACTGCATTCACACAGTATATATTATGGGACTACAGTACATATTATACGGATTTACGATCAGTGGAGCTACTTTTACATTTATGGCTGGAATATGAAATTTCATTTTGCATTTTTTAAGGGAGTCAATGCAAAGGAAACTCCTAATAATATTATAGGCGGCATGAAACTGCAGTGAAAGCTTGACGTTAGTACATAAACTGTTAAAGCTTAAGAAACACTCTTAAATGCAAATTTTCCAAGGAGTCAAAGTCCAGCTACTACTTTTATGATATGTAAGAAGCTTTGGGAGGGATGATAGGGTAATGGAAAGACACCAGGTCATTAAGACATTTCTTTTCCCTGAGACCCAGGAATCAAATAGAAGCTCTGGTGGAGGGGAGGAGTATCTCCCCACTCCCCCTTCTTACTGTGCTTCTTTTCACCCCAGATTATTATGGTAATATCAGTACCTGACATTTATGTGGGATTTCATCACTGAAAAGCTCTCACACGTGCTTGATGTCATTTGATCTGTAAAGCATTTGATCTATATGGCATTTATCCTATACAGAAAGTGAGCAGAGTGATCGCTAGGCTTTGAAGGAGAGGAAAGTCTGGTAATTGTTGGCACCGTCCCCCCAGTAGGGGCAGTGCTTCTCCTAGAGGCAGAGTTTTCTATAAGTCTGACCCTGTGTGTTGGAGGCCATCTGTGACTGCGGTCTTTTGGGAATAGCTGGGTGACAAAGACTCCACATTAACTGTATGTTCTCCAGGGAAAGTCAGGGCTACTGACTTGAACTGTGTGCTGCAAACTGGATGGTTCTGACCCAGGAACGCCATTTTGCCATATCAGTGTCCTTTGCAGCCCTGGTCTCAGGAGATGCATTTAGCACTTGACGTACTGGCACGAAGCTGAGTGTCATCTGAAGTCCTCCTCAGCCTTCAAGTCCTGGTTTAAATCACAATTCTTTCTCTCATCTCTTACAGTGCAATTTCTCTTTCCCTTCCCTAGAAGTTCATAGACATCGTAAGGTTTTTCTATTATATCATTTGTCTTAGGTGGCATTGTTTTGGAGTTGCTTGCCTTTGTGTCAATTTCTAGTGCTAAAGAGCAAGGTTTTGAACACAGCACTTAGTCCATGTTTGTAGAGACCACAGTCCCTGGTACCAAACTTTGAATGTGGTAGGAACTGAAGGAGGCTCTGTGGACTTGAGAATGAAAGATGAGACACAAATTATTAACAAAAAAGAAAAATCCTAAGTCTGTTGTGTTGCATAGATATCTTTTTGAGATTTGGTAGTTTGAGAATTGCAGTACAGGTACCAAGCTTTGTACCCCAATTCACCCTTTTATTCATGTTCTATTATCCTTTCCAGGTGTGAAAAATTTGGGGCCCTCTGGGAGCTATGGCTGAATCTAGTGCTGCTATCATGTGGGACATTAGCAGATTTTAAAGTTCAATTTACATTTTGTGAAACATACCTATTTTTCTTAGGAGTTATGTGTACATTAAATACTGTCTATTGAGAGACTCTTACATGGTAAAAAAGTTCCAGGTTATATTGATTGAATTAGATTTTAGCAGGTAGAACGAATACTATATGTAGAAATTTATATGATTTACATGAGGATTATTATCAGTTTTAATGTTCCAAATAAAGACAATTTAAGTAGGTATAGACTTTACCAGTTGCTTTTTGACATTTTGTATGAGCTATAATTAAAAGGAACAATGTTAGATATATTTTGATAACCATAGAATTAGATCTACAATTCCTGTGAACGCTTGGTTACCACTTCTACTGAGCACTGCACTGGCTTTTTTCATCCATGGTCCTGAATTATACTAAGGGAACATATTCAACATTATTTAAAGGCTAAACAGTATTTCTGATCATGTACTAAACCCTGGACATATTTTGTTTATTTGTGAAATTACTCCTCTTAGCTGTGAGAATTTGGAAGTGCAGGTATGGGAACAAAAGCGGCTAATCATACTGTATTTGTCCCATATGTTGATTTTTAAAAACTGCATGCGTCCTATAGTTAGATGACAACAAGTTAAAACAATTCCTAATGTAATTGTCCTCAAATTTCCTTGAAAATACCTACAAAGAGCTTACTATCTTAGAAAACATGGCTCTTGGAAGCTTCCAAAATACGTCTTGGTGGGGCATAAATGTACAGAGATAGGCAGAGTTACATAGGAAATGACTGTTGTTTGATACTTTATAAGACAAGGAACGTGGGTTAAGATGCATACACAGTCATCAAAATTAAAAGTGTATTAAAGAGGATGAAGATTAAAAACTTGAAATGACTTGAACACTTCTGAAATTAAAGGTAACATTGAGCCATATGGCAGAGTCCAGGAGGTGGGGACACTCGCCATCTGTGGTTTGAAGACACTGATTTGAAGATCCTAGTTGTAGCCCAAACAAGCTCTTTGAAATTGAACAGCACAACTGACTGGTAAGTAAGATGAGGAGGTATTGATTCTTTTCTTCAGCTTGCCTCTTGGATGAAGGAGGGGCAGTTAACTGGGCACCTGTCACCTACTGTTTAGAACAGGTCTTCCCCAATGGCCAAAATAGAAGCATCTTTTCTATTTGTGTATGATATCAATCCCAGGAACCAGTAATCCAGAACTGAGCAGTAGACTGGTGCTTTCTGGAATTCTGGAGCATGGTTTGTTACCAGGTAAAGATCAAATACACACATGTACTTTATTAAAATTTTAGAGAATTTGGAAATTATAATTTGTAAGGCTATCAGGCCAAGATCTCTCACCGTAATGAAATAAATAAGAACATTTAAAAAATTTAAATAGAACTCTTCAGGCCCTTAAAAGCTAATCAACTGCTCTCTTAATAGTCTGGCTAAGGTAGAAATCAACAGTGAAATTGCAGATTACTTCAAACACACAAATATGAGAATATTATATTTTAAAATGTGTGGTGAATTTAAATACATACTCAGAATCACACTATTCAAACAAAGAAAATGTAAATCATTTAACCATTGAATTTATCAATTATAAGGAAGCAAAGAAAACCCCACATGGAATGTAAAGAAATAAAAAGTGGCAGAAATGAGTGAATTGAAAAGCAAAATCATGATTAGAAAATGAACTGCTTTATATTTTAAAAAATTCAGCAAATGAGAGATACTTACTAAATACATACCTAATTACTTACTTACTAAATACTTACCTAATTATTAAATATAATTAGATACTAAATAGAGATAAATTACAAATATATAAATTAGAAATAAGAAATAAGGTGATAATAAATGCTTGTGTGAGTACACTATGTACAATTGTATATTAATAATTTGAGCCTAAATGGTATGTATGATGATATGGAGGAAAATGATACATGTTCAAAACCAATTTAATAAAAAACCTGCCTAGATAATAAAAAATAGAAAAAAGAAGAAATTTACCAAGAATAATCATACAGCCAATAATATAAAAAATGTGCGAAATTTATTCAGGAAATCAAGTGCAGAGTAAAGTCAGATGCATTTGGGCAGACACCAGTGTGAGTTCTGTGATGCTGGAAGCATTAGTGGAGATGGGCCTGGACACCCTGATTCTGGCGTGACGATGATAAAGAGAGCCCTCTGACGCTGACAATGATAAAGAGAGCCCTCTGCTGACCCCATTGCACATATAACTTAAGTGAGAAATAAACTTCCATTTGCTAGGCCACTGATACCTTGAGATTGTCTTGTTATCCAGCTTATCTTGCCTGATATTAAAACTGATCTAAAAAATATTCAAGAGCATAGAAGAAATAACTCAAAAATAGACCCATTCTCTAAAAGAATAGTGTATGTGATAAAGAGGTGTCACAGAAAAATGGGGGAGGCACAAAGATTAGTTAAATAGACAAATCAAAGTTTTAATTTTCACTCTATGCCATAGACCAGAAAAAATTTTACATGGATAAAGAGTTAAATATAAAAAACTAAAGCCATAAGAATAAAAAGAATAATAAAGAGAATTACTGACACTCTGAATAGGGCTGTATGCTTTAGAGGGGCTTAAAAAGAGTTTGGTGCTAAAAAAAAGTTATTTCCAAAGAAAATCCATAAAACTTAAATTCATAAATGTCAAATGAAATATTAAGAAGCCATCACCTAGTCAATTGCCACTCAAATAACCTCTAATGTAATTGTATCAGGAGAAAAAAAATCAAATAGCTTATTCTTAGCAAACCTCAACATTTTACCTTGTAAGATCTTACAATCAACACTGAATTCAGTTTTCAGCTTCTCAGATATCATTGCTAGACTTAGAGGCTTGAGTACTTGACTTGGTTTAGTGTGAATTCTTATAGTTCTATACTTTCTAGGAGATGATCCTTTGTTCTGTAGATGAAGGTATTGGCCTAGGTGATCTTTTAGGTCTTTTCCAATTGCTAAATACTGTGAGACTGCAACTGTCACAGTAAATAGTATAGCTATCAACAGTAATCAAGATATTAAGAAATATGATTATAAGGGAATATTAAATAGTACAAAACCCAAACTATTTTAAAGGGAAAGCATATATTTATAAAAGCATAAACTTAACAAGTTAGTCTTATTTCTCTCCTGTGATTTGAAAATATGATGCATGTGTATACTTAGATAAGTACAAAGAAAATATGTCAATTTCTTACTGAAAAAAACAAAACAACAACTCTAGAATTTCACTGTAATAAATTTATCTAACTGACCTGGTGACCTATTTTTGATGAGTGGAGTATTTTTGCAAATTATCTAGTAAGGAAGCCAACACACAAGGTTAAAGGATAATACATCATGAAAAATATTTAGGTCATTTATTTTGATATGTGAGGTTTACTTTTAATTATTTATACAATTTCATAGTGCAGTAGTGTCCTGTGGTATATTTCTAAAAAATAATGAAGGTGTCTAAATATGAACTCTCACTAGAGCTTTTGCAATTAAATTTTTACAGAAACATTTATTTAGTGAAACTTAAGGTTCAAGAATAAATTGTATTCAAGTCATGAGGTTTTGATAAATGAAGTGAGTTTTTCACTTAGAAAATAGAGATGTGTTTAAGAGAAGGAAATGATGTCACCAGTAGTTACTTGTGCCTTCACTCATCTGAGTAGAACTCATCTCAAGTTGCTAGCAAGACTTGGAACTTGGGTATGAAATCCTAGGCTTTCTTACTGCATTCAAGGATGAAAACAGGTGTACCAAAGGCAACGAAATATCAGAGGAGTCACAAGCTGTCACAGATGGGAGCAGGATTGTCAGCAAACATTTATGAAACAGCTTTTGTGTATCAGGGATGGTTCTAGGCTTTGGCACAGATTGGTGAACAGAACCCAGTTCTTACTCTTAAGGTGCTGGCAATTCAGTGTGAAGAGTATATATTAGTTTAAGTAAGATTATGTTCTTTAATGTTCAAAAACCCAAAGTTCCTTGGGTTAACACAGTATAAATTTACTTCTTAATGACAAGTTACCTTCTGTCATTCAGTCTTAGGCTTCTTCCATTGTTGGCTCATTCTCCTCTAGGACCATGGGATTCTCTGCTGGATCCTTGTGTCTAATTAGAACATAAGATTGTTGAGGATTAGGTCAGAGGAGTTTATGGGTCAAGTCAGGAAGTGACATACATCATTTCCACCCATATTCCATTGCCCAGTACTGGGTCACAAAGTCATATTAACTGCCAGGGAAACTAGCAAGCATGACCCAGCTTTGTGCCTAGGGCGTGATAAAAATGCATTCTAAGTGAACACACTTGCTGTCTGCTAGAACATGCTAAGAAAAGAGACATCAATTAGTATATGGCTGCTACAATAGGGATAGAATACAATGCACACTGGGGGAAGGTAGGGTTGGCCCCAGCTGATGTAAGCTGACATGGCATGGGAATTCCACTCACAGCAAATATCAAGCTGTGGCTGCAATTATGAGCTCAATAAATCCTTATAGAATAAGAAGAACTACAAATATGTTAAAAGAGACCTTAGTTATTTCCATAACAGAACTATAGCTTTTTAATGAAAATTTTTGTTGAGATAATCGTTGATTCATACACTGTTTTAAGAAGAAACACAGTGATCTCTTGTACTCTAACCAATTTTCCTTAATAGTAATATTTTGTAGTAACTATAGTAGACTATCACAACCAGTATATTGACATTAATATAATCTGTATCTACTGATCTTTTTTTTTTGTTAGAATCTTTTTTTTAAGATTTTAAAAAATTATTTTATGCATACAAGCTGGGGTGCAGGCTAGAGGCGTGGGGCGGTGAGAGGATTCACCAGAGACAGAGTGGGGAGCAGAACAGGCAGATCGACAGAAATATACTGCTGAGGGGAGCAGCGGGCGAGGCAGGAGAGGTCTGCCGTGCCATGTGGGAATCTCCCCGGCCAGGCGTCCAACTTGCATCACAGCTGCTGACAGCTCCACAGCGCAGCGCTTTAACCTGCTGTGCCAGGAGGCCCCAATCTACCGATCTTAATCAGATTTTCCTAATTTTACTTGTACTGATTTGTGAGCATGTGTATTTATTTCTATCATTTTTCTCCCCACATATGTAGGTCCATGTCTCCATTGCCAGAGTCAAGATACACAACAGATCCATTGTTGCAAGGACCTCCCCACACCCCTTCATCTGACGTTCATTGTCCACCTCTAATAACCACTATTCCTAACTCCATTTCTAAAACTTTGTCACTTAAAAAAAAATTATAAAAACAGAACCACTCAGTACTAACATTTGAAACCTTTTCTCTACTCAGCATAATTTTCTGCATAGTCATTTCAGTTGTGCTTATATCAATAGATCCTTCCTTTTGTTGCTGAGTGATATTCCACAGTATGGATGTGCCATACTTTCTCATGTGTCAGTCTCAGAACATGTGGGTTTGGGGATTTTATAAGTAAAACAGCAATAACATTCCTGTAGTTTTTCTTTTTTTTTTGTTTTTTGTTTTTTGTTTTTTTTGCAAAACATGCATCTCCACCTTCTCTGGGTTCCATTTGGTTTCCCTTTCTGCTGTGGGAGTTGCCGATAGTGTATTTCCTCACTCGCTGGCTGCTGTAGCACTCACATGCAGACTGATGACCATCCGTGTCGTCCTGGCCAATATCCATCTCGGGATGGGCACTGACCTGCCCCAAGCATCTCCATCCTCAGCAGGCCCAAGACTTAAAGATTCTATTAACCTCACTTAGCAACTGTTAATTTCCCTGTGGCTTTCTGTTCTCCTTGTGATCCCTGTGCCTTTGGCCTGTGGGGCCTTTCCACTTCACCTCCATTTTTTTTAATGCATTCCTTGTAGTCTTGTGCTAACCATTTCTTGAAGAAATGAAATTCCATTTAAATGAAGATTTTTTAAAAAAATCATTTATTTATGCATATAAGAACTGGGGTATAGGCCAGAGGTGCAGGGGCTGAGAGGATTCACCAGAGACAGAGTGGGAAGCAGAATAGGCAGATCCACTGAAGTACACTGCTGAGGGGAGCAGTGGGCGAGACAGGAGAGGTCTGCTGCGCATGTGGGAAGCTCCCTGGCTGGGGATTGAACTTGTGCTGCAGCAGCTGTGGATAGCTTCATAGGCTGAGACTCAACCCACTGCCCCACCAGGGAGGCCCTAAATGAAGATTTTTGAGGTCCTTACATAATGTGACACACTAGGCTATATGAAGAATACAAATATGGAGAGATCAAGATTATTTTTGTTTGGTGTTGTTTTTGCAAATTATAGAAATATATTCACACAGATGAAAAAAATTGGCATGTCTAATTGAAAATCTAGTAGAAATTGCTACAGGGCTGGCTGGATCCAGGTGCTCAATGTTCGCAGAGATGTGACCCTCTCTCTCTTGCTCTTTGCATCTTTTGGTTCTGCTTCTCTCTGGGTTGACTTTGTGCTTAGCCAGCTTGTTGGCGGCATTAAGTTTCCATCATTGGGAAACCACGCCAGAGAAAAGAGAACATCTATTCCCCAAAAGCTACAGCAAGATGCCTACTGGCCTGACTCGGTTCTCATTCCTGAACCAATTACAGTGGCCAGAAAGATGAAACACCCTAATTGATCAGGCCTACTCTACCTACACGTGGGGCCAGGGGAAAGACTCAGATTGCAAAAGGGAGTGGTTCCCCCAAAGTGAAAAGATACAGGGACATTGAGCAGATCAACTAAGAAGTTATTGCTCAGTGAAGAGAAAATAAGAGTCCATACGAAAAATCTGAGATCTAGCAAAAGCCATGGTACTAGGATTTGGCCTGCCCTGCAATTTGGGAGGCGAGTATTATTATGTTTTCAATTTTAAAAATGTGAAACTAAAGCTTAAATATGGTAAATAATTTGCCTGTAGTCCTGTGGCTAATCTAGGACCAACACATGTCCGTGTGCTGCAAAGTCTATATTCTAACCACCAGGCTACAAGGTCTCCTCGTGACCACCGCAGGAAGGGAAGCCATGCTCACTCTGACTGCAGAAATGGGAAAGGAACGAAGAAGAAATTACATGCTACTCTTGTTACCTAACTCAGCCCTCGTTAAGCCTGTGGGCAGATGGAGACGAGGGGTGGGCAGAAAGGCCTATCTATCATAAACTGGGGTCCGCAGCTTTGAACCCACTGATGGATGAGGCTGGGTAATTCTTTGTTGTGCAGGTTGTGCTGTGCTTTGTAGGATGTTTAGCAACATCCCTGGCCTCTCTCCACTAGAGTTGTGTAGTGGAGTGTGTTGTGACAACAGAAAAGTTTCCATAATTGCCAGGTGTGTCCTGGGCACCCCAGAATCCTGTCACCTCCGTTCCCGCACCTGGGTAGGAGATTGTGACCTGGTTACCCTGGAGTTGCACTCCCCTCTGTGGTAATTCAGGCCCAGCCCTACTGGGAGGCTCCAGGGTTTTCAATGTGCTCAATTCTCTCCGAGAAGTGACTACAACACCTCAACACCTCCTTCTTCACACTGTCATCGAGATGTGTTGCATCTCTTCACACTTGTCTCTTGCAATTCTGGGATTTCTAGGACAAATTCTGAGAAAGAAATCCACTACTATCGGGATCTTAAAATCTCTTGTTTCCAGACTCAAAAGACCAAATGGAAAGGGATGACCACCTAGACAGTAGGTCAAAGGTAATGTTTGGTCATTTGTAACCGGTTATTTTAATTGGCCGTGTCACTTGGATTGCCGCATTCCATTCCATTGGAGACGATAGTGAAGAGAGCAAATCCTGCTTTCATCCTTCATAAGTGTGGTGATCCAGGGCTATCCCGCTTCCCTCAGCCTCAGCTTGCCTACAACATGAAGCTGGCCAGATAGATGTGTCTTGGAGGACCTGGTTTTACAGCACAGCATGCTGAGCTATCACAAATCTGACTTCACATCATCACAAAAAAGTGAAGTGTTCTGTATGCGCCATTTTAGAGTCAGAGGACAGTTTAAAGCTAAGAACCAGCTGCTGAAAATGCCCATCAAAGAGAAAAAGATTGAAGTAAACCATTTCAATACACTTCTGAAAAGAATTTATTCCTGAAGAATCTTTGCCAGCCAATGTAGGTTGTATTTAGTTACTGACCTTTTAAAATTCGAAGATTCTAAATTTCTCAGCTTGGGTATTAACTTTTCATAGAAGAAAAATGATTATGGGAAAAATCTCTCTTCTACTTATTGTTTGTATTTGGAGAACTTTGTTTTAAATCTTACTTGGGCCTTTGTATCTACAGCTAGAGAATGGAGAGAGTCTCAAACACTGATATAAAACCAAAGAAAGTGACATTCTGATATAGAAAAGGAGAGGGGAAAAAAATGGTTAAAATGCCTTTTTCTCCTATTGTCTACTTATCACGTTCTTCTAAATTATTGTCCGTGTTAATGCCCTTGTAAAACAAAATTTAAACTTTGAAATTACTTCCAGTAGTAAGTAATAGCCTTAGATGCTAGAGGGAAGTGCAGTGACTTGCTCCTGGCGGGGGTTCAGGAGTTCACACGCGCAGGGCACGTGGCTCCAAGCCTCTAGCGCCCCCTGGCTGTTTCTCTCTTCGGACTGCCAACTACCCCTCTTGTTAATTTAGTGCAGCTTTCTTAACTCCTGATAGGTTGTCTACACCTTTGCCCTCTCTCCTTTCTCTTTTGATTCTGGAGAGACACTGTGCTTTCTGCAGTCAAGCTATGTTTATTTGTATCATCAAGAAGTGAATTCTTACTGACTAGGGAATTGCAATTACATTTTAATTGCCAAAACTTAAAAAAAAAAATCCTTGATGAAAACATTGCAAAATTCATCAGATATTTCTACGTCTAGGTAAACAAATTGACCAAATTTGAATTTGCTTACAAGCAGGCAGATCAAAATGCAAAGTGATATTTAGACACTGAATTTTATTGACTCAATTTACTTTATTTTTTTAAATAAAACTATCAAGCACCCACTGCATTACATTCACCCTTCTGTGTCTTTATATTTATATTACTCCTGGCTGCCACATTATTGAAGTTACAGGTCTAAATATAAGAAGCAAAGTATATTTATTTACCCCCATATTAAATATATAGATATTTAGTCTTCAGAAAGTAAGAGAGGAAGTAAGGTAAAAAAGGCAGTTGAAATGTACGAAAATTTGATGAATTTATAGGGTATATAGCCAAGCCATTTTATCTGGTTTTCTCAGTTCTAGCAACCCTCACCTTCCCATGCAGAACCAAACACAGATGTAAAACAGATGCAAGTGAAAATGTAAGTGAGTCTGATAATCGTTACAGCAAAGGCCAAGCATATCACTCTAATGAGATGAAAGGAACATTACCCTGCTGTATCAAGAAGAGACTATATGTGAGCAAATTTAAAAACAGATGAAGGTTTCTGCTTCTCTTGACATCCTCATTTCTGTGGGGATGCAGGCAACAGAGACTGCAGACAAAGAGTCTAGAGGAGCACCAGCACACTTCGAGGCCAGGGTGCTGAAGGCACTGAGAGACTGCAGCCAGAATCAACTCAAGTAGAACCACCAGTCCCACTGATGAGGACTTGATTTCAATAGAAAGTGGAGAAATTGCAAAGAGCAGTAGGCAAAAAAAAAAAACCAAAAACCTTCAAATGTGTTATAAAAACTGATGTGAAAACATTTGCCCTTGACCATAGAACATGGCAAGTGTTCTGCGGGCATCAAAGGCTGAGTGACAAGAACATTCTGGGGAACTGAAGTAATTCATACTATGGGTGGGGGGAGGGCGAGGACTGTGTGTTAAAAGATGAGGCAGAGAGGAAAAGAGGGACCCGATGAAATAGCACGGTAAACAATCATACAGTAGGGAAATGGGGAGCCATTGAGGGTTTAAGCAGAGGTGTGACCTGATCAGGTTTGTGTTTTGAAGGATGATGTGTAGTAGTATGAGAGTAAGAAGGAGAGGGTGAGCCGAAGGTCACTGAAAGGACATTTTAAAATAACAAAACTTGGGAAAGAGGGGCTGATGTTTTGAATGGAGAGAAGTGGAGGTTGCAGAGGTATTTGGGAAGTCAAAGCACTTCGACTTTGTTGGGGGGGAAGAATTTGAGAGAGGAGTTAAGAATAATACCTTGATATTTCTCTTTAGGTTAGCAGTAAATATTCAAAAGTGATAGGATTCAGAACACCTTAGTGCTAGCTACACACCATTTCATGTATTTGTTTGCTTTTCAGTTTTACTGCTCTTATGAAAGCATAAAGAGAGCACTTATAATTCTACTTTCTGCCCCTAAAATTCAAGGGGATCTGCATTAACTTGGAATATTGATTGACTGGCATATTTGATTTACAATGTCTACCTCTTATCTGAAACTTTTAAAAGTAGATGTGAAATGTGCATAAATGCATAGAACACATGGAAATCGACATCTAAGGTTAAATTAACTGTCATGCAATAGTCTTTAAGTAGCAATCGGTCTATATGGTGCTGATATTCTGCATGCTATTAAAGTTATTTTTAGGGACTTAGACCCTAAATTTGTGGGTTTTAATTGAGGAATAGGTTGCTGGTGGCTAGCACCTGTATAATTGAGTTCACAGAGAAATAATTTGATGAAATTAATAAAGTAACTTAATGTTCTCCAGGCGATTATATGCTGCCAATGTGCTAAATCTTTGTCCGTTAACTTATTAAATTATTGTTTTATGAATCTTCTGCAGGACTATATCCAAATTGAATGTTTTGCCAATATTAATCCCCTACTGGTGGTTCTAACAAAGAGTTCTCTTTCAGGGACAGGTCTTTTTCCTTGGGGAAGTAAATAGAGTCAGTGATTTACTGATAAAGCCACCCAGTATATACATCATCTCTGTCCCATATATCAATGTCACGGGCAACAGCTTGCTTTACTAAGTGATTCTGCAGTGTCTTCTCAAAGACTCTTTATTCAGTAATCAGATCGAAGTGCCAACATGAATACTTTTTAGCATCATATGAATTGTTTTATCTTTAATAGCACAATTAGTTCAAAGACATTTTTATGGGATGGTTTTCATTGCTGAAATTTTATCCCACCATATTGGTCTACTTAAAAAATATGTTAGTCCATCTATCACTTGTGTGCACTTGGGCATGAATTATTTGCAACACACTTGTATTTAAAACTGAAATGTTATTCTTGTTGCCAATTAGGAGAATTCTCATATTTACAGCTCTTCCTAACTGACCAGTTTTTAATTTGGTATTAATTATCCAAACAGTTGGGGACACTGAGCTGCTTTTCTGTTTCATGCTATTAAATGGCATTCAACATCCCTCTCAAACCCTTGAACATGGATTGGGAAACTAATGAGTGATGGCTTTGTGAAAATTTACATGGGGGTGAATAGAAAACCGTAAAGGAAAAGGGTCCCTTTGATGATGACTGACAGATAATGACAGAGCTTTCTGTCCTGCTTTTTAAAAAGGAGGTTTGACTGAGTGGGTAGCTCAGTTTAACATCTTTGCAGGTTGATCCTGGGAAAGACCTTAGGAAGACAACTTGAAGGACACGGAACTTTTTTTTTTAATAAAACATTAAGACGAAGAAAAGTTTTTTAAAATGATCTTTTCAAAACAAATTATTGATTTTCTTCTATCTGCGATGCAGGCATTTTAGTGAGTTCCATTTCAAACTGTTTCTCTGTGAAGCGGTCTGTGCTATGTACATAATCTTCGGGAAGGAATTCCACTTGCAGCCTATTTTTCTTCAAAGGCTTTGCATTTCTGCATAAAAAGCTTATTAATTATTTGTAGCTGCTTGTCATCGTGCTCTGATAATAGAAGGCTGGTCAAGGATAATAATTACCACTTCACCTTTTTGGATCATATATATATCCACTATTCCTAGTGCAATATTACCCAAAGCATCTCTCCTCTCCCTGTACACAGGACCAAAAGTGCAGGCACATCATTTATTGATAAGACAAAAAGAATGTAATGAAATTATCAATGTTCTTGAATTAATTATGAACATGATTAAGAAAGCTAAAATCTCAGGAGCCAGGATCTCATTACCCATTCAGTCTTAGGGATTGCTTTCATTCAGCCAGGCAAAAAGGCTTTGAGCAGCCCCACCATTGCCTTTCTCTCATTTATTTGGGCTAGAATTAAGGTTTATTTGTTTTCTGTTTTCTTCTTATTCAGATTGTTTCTCTGTCTTGATCCATTTAACAAACCGTTTCCTCCTGCATCTCAGAAGGATGCACCTATAGGGCCTACATCTCTGTCTGCAGTCTGCATGCCTCCTTCTTTTGAGTGCATTTCTCTCAACTCATTTTGCTGGAGCTCCTAAATATCTCTCAAGGTAAGTCTGAGAATGTAGCCAAAAAGTTCTTTCAGATTTATGTCTGCAGCTATACAACAGTTCGGTCTGAATCCCATTCAGCCAGGAGTCTTAATGACATCATTATTACGCTGTCTGTACTGGGCTAGATTTTACTTGGAGCCTGCTCTGTATTATTACTTATCTTCCTTTCTGTGTGACCGTCCGAATAGGACTTGTTTAAGGTGGGGGAAATGATTAGAAACTAAGAAGGAAATACATTCTTTAATCAAAATTCCAAGAAGAGTATAGACAACAAGCAAAAAGTAAATCCATTTACTATTTATACCTGGTGTGCAGATATCCTGTCTGCTCTGAAATTCCTACCCTTTCATCCTCGTTATTATAACTGAATTGAGGAGGGAAAACAAAATTTAGATTGGCCATATTTAGATTGGTTTAAAAATTTCCAAGTGTTCCCGTTTTAAAGGCCTTCTGAATTTCTGAGATTGTAATGTCCAGAGCAGAGGAATATGGAGTTGGTGTCCGTTATAAAATGTCTTGGATTTGTCCTAATGGCAACTGATATTTTTTTTGTAGAATTGACAAAGGGTAGTTAGACAGCAAACTTTTCTGAAATGTGATAAAGGTCATTTATAAACAAGGTCAGTGATAAAGCAAGTAAGATGCTGTCAGTTTGCATTTTACAGGCACATAAAGAGTGCTTCCAAAGATCATGCAGTTGGATGTTATTTTGTAGTCTAATTATACTAATGTGAGGCTCCTATTCTTGTATAAGAGAGTTAAGTACTGCTAAGATAAGACAGGAAAAAGAGCTATAGCTTTCAGCCATTGTATAAATATGGTATATGTGATACCAGAGTCATTGATTCTAGATTTCTTTAAAGTGATGGTTTGATAAGATTGCTAAAATATCCAGGAATCTAAATGTATAAAACCATTCAGAAGTCATAACATGTTGACATGATAAGTGACAAAGTGATTTGATTATAACAAACAAAAATATAAAAATGCCCATCTCTTAAATCTTAAGAACAACCTTGATATTTGAAGATCTGTTAGAAAGTGTGATCAAATAACACAAAGGGAGAGGGTGTTTGTTTCTACAAACCTCCAGTCTCTGGGCACAATATTTAGATAATTATTTATGTTACATAAAAAATGTTTGTTTTATATTAACTGAATATCCACGATATTAAAAGTATACTGTTGGTATATACGAGCCTCATATCTTTTACTTTGGGGGCATATTAAATTGTCTGTTTCCTGCTGCATTTTTTGAGGTTTCTTAATTTGATAAGCAAATGGTTGTGACACTTACTAAAATTACTTGTCATTGTTCTCTTAGTTGTTATGTTAAACTCAATTTCTCAAGATCAGCAATTTAATTTGAAGAGGTAAAAAAGGCAAAAATACTAAGAATCTGGCTTGTAGACATCAAACAAAAATAGCAATAAAAATAATTCTCTCACTTTATGGACCTAGAATGCCAGAGAAAAAAAGCATGTTTCTTAAGTAGAAGCTCCAGTCCTTCATCTGATTTGCGAGAAAAATGGAAATATTTCTGAATTTCTTTTGATATTTTTTTTCATATCTTATCAAAAAGGGAAAAATGAATCATAAAAATTCCAGCGTACTGTTTCTACATGAAAGGGCTGAGCACGAGCCCGTGTGGCTCCATCAGGGGAAGCTGAGGACAGTAGTTCTCTGGGTGGTCGCCCGCTCCGTGAGCTTGCACGTGTCAGGTGAAAGAGTTTGAAAGCCGGGAGAGACTAGAGAAGGAAGTGTGCCTCTAGCAGAAAAGTTGGTAAAGAACGTTTTCTTCTTAGCTTGCAGGTGTCTAAGTATCAATACATTTCTAAACAGCAAAATTAAAAAACCAGTTATGAATGCCTCAGTGGGCCAGATGCCCAGTTAATTCATGGGAACTTTAAGCAACTTAAAAAAAGGTGGCACTCGTGTTTAAATGCCGAGCTCAGAAAATAAAAAACGCTCTCCTCTGTTTCACAAAATAATTGGCAGAAGTCTTGTGAGTTGCTGGTTTTCATTCATTTGTATGGCAATAAAACAAAATGACCATTTTGTATGTCATCACCAACTTTATGGACTTCACAAGAGTTTGAAAACTAACAGTTGAATGACAGTCAAGTTTGAGTCTTTATCTCAGTATTGGAAGGTAATATTCAGTGGGGGGAAAATAGGAAAGGGGCCCCCAACCAAGCATGAACTGATACCAGGCTTTGTTTTTTTCAGTATGTATTTGACTTTGACACTTTACACTCCAGATACTGAGAGAAAAGGTGAATGTATTCAAATCTAATTGATATGGAAATAAAACATCAACCAAAAGTCAACATAACTCATCTTAAATATTTAATACCTGACCACTGTTTTTGTTCATAGCTTGAGTTAGTTCTGAAATCCCGAAAGTGCTAAAATCTCATATGTATGTGGAGTTTTATGTATTTACAAAGACTTTTCTTTAAAAGCAGCAAGACAAACTAACAAAAGCAGTAGCAAGTATGTTAGGAGATTTCAATTCTGTCAATATCCCAGTTGTGACCTTGGGAAAGTTTTTGAATCTCTCAAAACCTCCATTTTCTTCCTATGAAATGAGGGGAATAAATTGATAATATAAAATTGATAATATTCACACACTAAAATCTTTTATTTTGCATTAATGTTTGTGTGGGAAAATATATATGTTAATTTGAGTGTATGAGTAAGCCTAAATCTATCTTTAACATTTATTTATCAGGAACACTTTCATTTATTATATATGAAACTCTATGTGCTGATAATTTGACATCAGATGTCCCGGCTAACTTAATTCCTGGAATGCGGGGCTTAATTTGCTCTTCAGCATTCCTCCATTTGCATTTATGCTGGTGTGTGCCTATAAACAGTGCAACTTGCTTCCCAGTGAATGTACCTTTAACCAAATTTCTCCAAGTGTGGAAAGGGGCAGTTGCTTCACCTTCCCACTCCTCACAGTGGGTCTTAGCAAATTGCTAATAGACTCCTTAAGCTTCTGCTTTGTGTATCTACTGAGCAAACCTGGAATTGATTTTTCCAACTCACATTGGACTTCAATTTGGGGGCAGGAGCCTAAATTCTACAATCTTTTCAAGTGGCGGGGTTTTCAAAAGGGGCTGGGTGTAGGGGACAAAAAGTGCTTTGCAGTTCATGTCTTGCCCATGAGTTTGAGGGTCCTCGGTGGGGGGCTCAGTCTGCTCTGAATGGGTTAAGGACAACTACCTGCTTGAGATTGATTTAAATCAGTAATGGATCATCTCATAAAGCTGCTGTTACTAGATATTACCCTGCTATCTCCATCCTCGGATTGCACAGATAAGAAGTGCTTACCGCAGAGGACATTCCTAGAGGACAGATATTGTTTCCTGTACCTCAGGGAGTAAAAAGCCATACTGCTGGATCAGTGACTTTTCCTAACAGCAAGTAAATTCAGGCCTTATCAAGTTACAGCACAAACTGCACTCATGTTTTATTATTCTCATTAGAGATTTAAGGACTAATTCCAGTTGTTAGCACTTAGCAGTTTAATGTTTTCCATAGATAAGAATTAAGATTCTTCTGGGGGATTTTTTTATTTGCTAAAGCTTGCAAAATATAATGTGGTGATGCACTTAGTGTGATGTAATGCGGTAGATTTTCTAAATATCCTGAATGTTTTTAACGCATACATTTTAAAAATTTAAATGGAATGACTGGATTTTTCCAAGTTGGACATGCACGCATTCCACTGAAACATGCCTTTTCTTTGTCTGGGACTCCAAATCAGCTGTCCCTCTGGAACTATGACAGTCGAAGCTGGGCTTGATGTCTTCATAGCTTGCCTTTACTGCTGTTTATCCTCTCAAAGTAAATTCATTTAATCGAGGCTAAGTGTAATGACTGATTCAAAAGAAAACCTTGAACCAGACCTATTTTGTAAGTAAACTTGGTTTTAAATTACTTCCTTGAAGTGACACTGACTTTCCTTCCCAAACAGGTGGAGAAAGCTGAGACTGTCACGTCCATCCTATTTCTATTTTCACAACGATTCCGAAGTGTGAATTTAAAAATAAAAACCTAAGCTTACTGTGTGCTTGGACACTAATATAGAATCAATGTTTTAGTGACGTTTTGGTAATGTGATATTGCTGTGGCCCTAAGTCAGTCCTCCTAATCTCCTTGAAGGAAAAAATCAGTTTTTCAATAGAACACTGGTAAGCATGATGAGATTTTTGCTGGAATTCAGGCTGAAGGATTGCTGTGATATTTTGGGGTTATGTTTATTGAAATTCATCTTTTTGTAGGACAGCTCTAATATGCCAAACCCTATTTTACTCCTTTGCTTTGGCGGGGGCGGGAGGACTTATCTTCAGTTTTTAAATTATATGTGGTTTGTGGCTGTATTGTCAGAAGTGACTGAATTTCATTAGGGTGGGACGACATTACAGTTGGTAAGTTTGGGGGGCCAGTTAGAAAATGTGCTCCATACAAGTGAAAGCCGTTGTCATTAACAAGTATTCATTGACTGATGCCTTGATATCTATCTATTCTGGGGACAACATTTTCCCAAAGTAAAATATTTCTAGCCACAATGGTCGACTAGGCATTTCCTATGTCTATGAGGTAGGAATAATACTAATACTAATACTAATATAATAAAAACAGAAGCTATTGTTTATTGTATGCTAGACACAGTAATGATGTGTTAAATACATTATGTCTGTACCAACTCTTTTCCAGGAAATTCTCAATGTGTTAAGTTACTTTTTTCATTTTTTAAAACAGGATCTTTTCTAGCTAATGTTTTGATTATTTCTGGTTTTGCAGACTCTCTGTCCCAGATTGTTTGTCCCTGTGAGCCACTGATAATCTTTGTGCCAAAAAAATTTAACATGCTTGTTCCAGTTACATTACTGGGTGCGATCCTCCCTCATACAGGAAATAAATTTATTATGAAGAACTCCCAGTAGAAGCCTTGGAAAACTTATGCAGAGCTGTGCTGTGTCCAAAATGCTGTTCAGTAGGTTTTCCAAGCGCCCAGGTAACAGCTGGTGCAGGCCATGTGCCAGCTCTGACAGCCCATATGCTCTCTTTAGTGCAGTAATTATCTCAACACAAAACTCTGATAGCCTGGTCTACTGGGTCCAGTTTCCCTAGGTTAAATTGACTCAGTGGCTTTGTTAGTAAGTTCCTTTGGCACAGCAAGAACTTCATCAAGAGTTTAAATGTTGGGATAGGCTTCAAAGACCAATATGACTGCTACTTTCGAGACAGGTGGCTTATTAACCCTAAGAGAGTCTAGGTGGCAGTTCATTAGGCTGTCACCCTGCAGCCGGCTCTATTTAAAGGTCTGTCATTCCTTCTATCAGATCCCTGGCCCAGAGATGGTGGTTAACTTGTCTGTTTTGGTAAAAGGTTAAGAGTTTAATTGTTGTATTTTAGTTCCAAGACAAAATGCCAGGATTTCTTCTGTATTTCAGTGGTGGAGAGGGAGTGGGAGGGTCGGAGTGAGGATTATAGTATAGGAGAAGAAAAATGGACTGGATCAAAGTGGATGTAGGCTTTTTGACTTAGAGCATCACAGAGAAGACTCCTCTCTCTCTCTCTTTATATCGCTGTACCCTCTGAGATGCTAATGGTTGCTCTGTGTGTGTAAAATTCACATGTTGGAGGCTTGTAAATGACTGGGTTCCTTCCTTCGCTCTCTCCTTCCCTTCCTCCCTCCTTCCTTCCTTCCCTCCTTCTCTATTTCTTTCTTCCTATTATCCCCCCCACACACACACACTTTTCTTCCTTCTTGTTCCTTTCATCTGTAAAACACAATCGTCCAGAGGAGTAGCTGCAATAAAACTGTAAATGTAAACTTGTGGTAAAAGTACAGACCAAACTTCCTATAAATTGAGCAGCTGTGCTCTTGGAAAGTGTTGCCTGGAATGGGTTGTGGAATTCAGCCACAGACGTTGGAAACTAAATGAAGGCGATATGCTATTAGACTTTCAGCTCCTTTTCGCTCTTCTCTTCTCAGCACAGACCTAAGTGATGGCGATGCTTGTCATAACTTGTGTATGTCAGCACAAGTTTAAACCTTACTTTTGGTCTTTTCATGAGGTGAGACCAGGTTTATAACCTTAGCAAGAAGGTTGAGCTACTAGATCTTTTGGCTAAGGTCAACCTTCCCTGTCTGAGATTGTGGCTACTTCTCTAGTGGATATTTTGTGGGAGATAGTTTCAGACACCCCTCTCAGGCCAGGTGGCCTTCTGTTCATTGCAATCACTAAGTGGCATAAAGTAATTGGATTAACTCAATTATTCCTGGACCCAAGAAGGATTCAACCAAGGGCTCTCTGCTCTGTCAGCGTAGCTTTCATTTCTTGTGAAGTCGAATTCTGAGTTAGAGAAGACTGTACTGAAATAAGCTGAATGTAAAGCCCCAAAGGGACTGGGTAAAACTTTTAATCATATATAGCCTCATAGTATCCATAGACTTCTGATCATCTCATTTCTTTCATTCTTTACCCCATATAGGCTAATTTCATCTTGCTTGTCTTGTTCATTACTCTAAGTTTAGAGGGTAGAATGGTGACTGGCAAGTACATTTTTGCCAAAGGAATGAATAAATGGACTGAAGTTGCCTTTTTTATTTATGGAAATAATTTCTACTATAGGGGCTGTGTACAATCGGGTGGGTGGATATTGGTGAAGGGAGAAATGTGCTCCTGAGAGTTATATCATCTTGGTGTGTAGGGATCAAAGTCTTTCAGTGACAATTCCCAATTTAAGGGAATTTTTGGTACCCAAAGCCGTTTTCAATGACCAAGGTTGAGGGGCAAGGTATAAGACCAAGGCTGATTTATTTCAAGCTGGTTTCTAGGTTGAAATTGGTTCACTGCTAATAGAATGCCACAAATCACTGTGTTTTTCAATGTAATAAAGCAAATTATAACCCCAAAGAGCTTCTATAGAAAGCTAGATGAGCCAGTTTATAAAAACCTAGAGATCTTTATTTAGTTTTCAAGTACAGGTAGTTATACTTCTAAAGTCATTATTTATATGTTGTCAGGAGTACTCACCAAATTTATTGACTTGAACATTTTTCTTTGCAAATAAGTTCTGGCTGCTCTCTGCATATTATAATTAAAACGACAGGGACTTTAATCATTTATGAAATTTTAAACTACATACTGAATATAAATGTATCATTCAATGTGATAGAATGAATTAAATTCATCACTGTCAAATAACTGTATAAAAGATGAAATATCTCTCATCCTACATCATTAACTTATAAAAAAAAGGAGCTTGATTTGCAAGCATTGTAATAATACTTTTATGGTCTTTTCAGGGCACTTTGAAAGCTAAGACCTTTGGCAAATACAAGAAAAGGACTTTTGAACAAAAAGTTGGTCTCTAATTTTATCTGTAAAATTAATGATTTTAATGACTATAGAGTATCTTTTGCCTAGATAGAAATAAATATGTAGAAACTCTTCAGTGGGTATGAAAAGCATTTTAAAATCACTATGGTATAAATATATGTAGATAGATAAAAGTAGCATTTAGCAATCCGAATCATTTAGGGACAAAAAAAATCCTCCCTATGGGTGGAAAGGACAGGAAGCTATTTATAATATTTACCTGGTGCAGGTAAGTAGCTGGCATGATAAGATCTCACCCAACCTCTTGTGCATGTTTATAAAGAACATCAACACCTAAATCTCTAAGGAAAACAAAAACAGTTTGGCAAGCAATGATTCTGATCTTTTTTTTCACTTTCTAATTTGTTAGAGTCATTACTATTTTCAGTTGATACTTGTTACAGACTATGGAATTTAATTCAAAATAAGTTTTGCTAGATAACATCACATCAGAACTCTTTGTAAAATGTGAACATCTCTATATTCATATATTGATTTATTCAGGAATACTGTATGGGCTACAGACATTTAACCCTGCTGTCCTGATCAGACCGATTCTTCTCAAGTTACAATTATTTATCTCTGTTCTTTGATTCCTAGCACTTCTCGAGCAGGATATTTGTTAATATACTGAGTCCTGCAAAGGGTTGAGGGGATGGTACTTGGTATGAGGACAAGTGAACCCTTCTTCTCAAGGAATATCTGTCTAATATATTCTTAGAGACTACACAAGTCTTAATAAAAAAAAGTGTTTTCATTAACATATAAATTGACTAATTTGGGTAGAGAGGTATAAATTGAGTCACTTAAAACTACCTTTCCATTATCTCAATTCACCTCTGAAATAACTTCATACAACTTTCCCAACCAAATGTAAGGAAACATGGCATGACTAGAGGAAAGACGCTTTTTGCGGTGTTCAAGGATATAAAGCTATTTTTAAAGAAATTAATACAGGAAGAAAATCTCAAGCCCAGATAAGATATGTTATGGTGGAAACCAAATTCGTGAGTTTTCACACTCATCATTGCTCACTTTGGTGATATTTTATCTTGTTAAGAATTTTTTGGTTGGGTATTTGAGAGCATAGTTAAATGGTATTAAATTCCTTTCATTCTCTGATCTGAGCTAATGTGATATCACATCAAAAACCAGGAAAAGCAATGTAATTTAAAATTTCATATATTGTTCTATTAGCTATAAGACAGCTAATTGACTTGTAGGTACTTTAAAACTATTTCTGAAAAGTGACAACCACTTTGGAGGGTGGGGCAGAGTAGGGTAGTGTATACGGGACATGGCGATGTGCAACAAAAATACACGTCGTCGTGGACCAGTATACTCTGCGCTCACAGACTTGATTAAAAGCTGACCAGAAACCAAAGTAGTTTGGTATCTATATTGTGAAATAAACTTTAGCTCTATTTTAATCGGCAAATTTGAATAACAACAAAGCTACAAAATGACTAGTAATTAAAGAGAACACACGCATACCCAGGAGAGTGGAATCAATCACTTAAAGAAATATTTTAGATGAAAATTTGTTATAAAAATATTTTTGTTGGGGCACACACTATCACCCCCTAGCCCCGCCCCCCCCCCCAACACGGATTCCTCTTGGTGCAATGTAGCCTATGTGCATTTTGCCTGCTTTGTAAAAGAGCCTCATTCCTTCCTTTCACTCTTTCTTGCTTGTATTTTGTGTGCATGTCTGTTTTTACAAAACAGTGTTTCCTCATTAGCTTGCTTGAGGAAAATATAAAAGAAAACTTTTTAACACTTAGCACCTCATAACTAAGAAGCCGATAACAGAATGATCAGTCTGTGTGAAAGCAGGAAATCTCCTGAAATCCTTTCCAAGACTTCTAGAAGCACACAGCTATATTCTAGACCTGTAACTGTAGCCGGTGGTAGTGGGAGTGAAGTAACAAAGCCGAGCTCAAGATAGAAAGGCTCTGGCAAGCTAAGCATCGCTTTCTAATAGGACCGTTTTATGATAGGACCGTTTTATGATAGGACGTTTATACTGAGAAATTCTTCTAGGGTTGGAAATATAATTTTCACAAAGTTGCCACGGAGTCAGAGTAAAGTGCATTTGCTAAAACCTTTTATATTCTTGCCCCCCTGCTCTCAGTATTGTTTCCAAATAGAAGGTGAAACTGTATTCCTCGGTGTGCAGTTTAAAGTCAAGAGCAGCAATATTTAGCACATGCTTGGGCAACCTTGTTTGAAATCCATGCCGCCCCTCTCTGGTGCTGTGATGTGCCTTTAGGGGATGCTTGCCTGTTTGTAGTTTGTTTTCTTTTGTTTAAGGTTTCAGCTACTGCATTGACTAATGATTATATAGCAGTAAACTCTGGTCCCTGCTAAATTCAGTAGTGATGCCTCAAAAGCATTTTTCCCTTGTGTGTCATAAAACAATAAAAGAACTAGACAAACCCCTTTTGAGGAAGAATAATCCTTTGTTTAAAGACACGAAAAAGGCATCTCCTTGACGCCAGTGGGTGGAGAATTCAAATCAAAGGCTAAGCTAATTGATTAAAAAAAAAAAAGTGTTAATTCTGAAATTTTTTTGTGTCAGTTATTTTTGTCAAAAATCGTTAATAACATTTTAAAATCTGTGCATAAGTTCTTAATTATACTAATACTACAATATTTACTTAACACATAATTGTTTGATTGACACCTTCTGCTCTTGAATCTAAACTAATAATAAATGTGTTTCTTCAGAATGCTGTACCAGCATGATTTAGCAGCAGAATTTTGGTCAGTGTATTTTATTTAATTATTGGAGATAACGAAATGTATCATTTTTCCCCTGCATTAGTTCTTAATAAAAATTAAAGCCATCTATTTAAAAATACAATTATTATATATTCCAATTCAGACAAAAAACTAAAGCAACCATAGGTTTACATAATACCTATTAGCTTTTAGAAATACTAATGCCAGGTCCAAAGATTTTGAACATGCCATTTAATTGTTCTCCCTGCAATTTTTTTTAATGAGACTCATGGCCATGATTCTGAGTGATAAATTCTTCTTGATTTGCCTCCAGTTGTCACTGGCCAAACCTTAGGGACTGAAAGATTAGTTACGGTTTACAAAAGACTTATTATTTTAAACTGGAGAATTTTTAATGTTCTTAACCCAATTAAGCAGAGAGTGAACAATCTATCAATACTGTTGTCAGTTTATTAGAGAAAAAAAAATCTTTCAAATTCTTTCTTAGTTGGAGATGATGTTTGATTCTGCTGTTCACTTAGAATGGAATAAGATCGCATTAAATTAGTAGTTGACCCTAATGCCTAAATGTCACATCACTAACATAAGAAAATTGCCTTGTGTTTTAAACAAAGATTTCCATCCATGAGCTGGGGTTCAGCACTTATCCAGTTTTTAACAGCATTTTTCTTTTATCACCCAAGTCCTTGAATAACTAAGAAGCTGTATGACACTTTGCATATGCATGTTCCCAGAGTGACATTTGTTTCTCCATTACTTTAACCCCGATTTTCAAACTCTAAAGAGAAAAAAAAGTTTTCTTGTTAAGTTTAAGTAATGAATCTAAGAGACCACATTCAGGCCACAAAAACAGTCCAACTTGGCCCCAAACACAGGTGCTCCCAGTTTGAACATCATGCCTGGCTTTTCTGCACAGAAACTAAATAAAAGAGCAACTTCAAACACAGGTGCAAAACCCTGCATCTGTGAGGGACAGCCTGAAACCCTGGCTCCTTCTGACCGTTTTCGGCTTGTAAACCTCATCCTCCACGGAGCACCTGTGTCAGAACCAATCAGAGATGTGTATAAATGTTATCAACACCTACACATCATTACTTATTCATCAGCATCAGCACCAAATATCGATGCAAACATGCAAGAGGTTTTTTTTCCCCCTATGAGACTGTAGTTTTCTGAGGCTATGTCCATTTGCCTGATGGCTGAGAGGAAGGAGTAAAATCCACAGATAAGAAAACTTTGGGCTATTTCAGGTTTTAAAGCCAACCATCATTTGTATTCATATCACTTTTTAATGTTTAAATTTATTTGCTGGAAAAATGGATCCCACACAAAAGGTTCCAGGCCTAATGGCAGTAATTCCACACTTGGGGAAGTTCTTGGGTTCAGACACCACTGCCCTGGTTGTCTGCTGCCTTCTTGCTGTTTGATTAGTACTCAAAGAACCACATTTGAAGCCATGTAAGATTTTGTTTTTCAATAACAGTAGCAAGCAGGATCTGGCTCTCTGGCAAACTCCACAGGCATTTGGGTTGGCGGCTTTGTGTTTGCCTCTGGGCCTTTCCTGCGCGGCTGGGGAGGGCTCTTGGGCTGTTAGACGCTTTGGAAACCATTTCTTCTTTGACAATTTAAATTTATGTGGTTTTTAATTGTCTGTAAACAAAGCTTTTTAAATCTAGCACTAAATCTCCACGAGGTCAGCTGGCATCCAAAGGGATAGCTGCTGATGTAGTTTAGCCTGCTTTTCTTTTTCTAAAAAAACCCTCCATCAGTTTATTGTCCTCCAATAGAGATACACAAAACACACAAATCACTTGGCCCCTCCCCCCCACTTTGAGTGAATAGATAAAAATCCATCTGTTTTTTTATTTGCCTGTTTGGGGAGGCCAAATTTGTGTCCTTTGTGAAAAGAATGGCCTCAGTGATACAATTTTCTAGCAAGCAGCTAGCAAGATTGACCAAGGCAGAGATTTTTTTTACTCAGTGATGGTTATAGCCGAGAAACTTTCAGACTAGTTGTGGCTCAAAATGGTCATTAGATGCAGATCGTTGATGCTGTGAATAATTGAGTTGAAGATGTAGCACAATGAATATGTGTTGGTTGTCATGGTTCACAGGCTATTGATTACATGACTATTAAATGAACAGATTGAACAATTGGGGAAAAGGGTGGAGTCGTGAAAATTTTGGGTTTTATAGCTTGTCAAACAACTGGTCATAGTCTTCAAAAACATAAGTTAAGACATAGAGACAAATGTCTACCTGCAGGTCCCGCTCCTGTGAGCTCCAGAAAACCTTGGACCCATTTCTTCTTTGCAGCAACGGGGGGTGGGGGGTGGGGGGAGTCCTGCCCCTTGGCTCTCCCGCCTGCCTGGAGCCTGTCGCAGTCCTCCCATTTCCCTGAGAGCCAATTCTCTCTGCCTCTGCCACATGGGAGAAAAAAAAAAAAAAAAGAACCATTGCAAATGAGGAGAGACATAGAGCTCTTACGAAAAAAGGGAACATAGAACCCGCAGAGAGCTGTGTTCAAATAAAAGCTCTCACTGCTGAGCGCCCTAAAGATTCAAACTCTGGCTCGGGACCCTGTCGAAGCAGCCTGGCTCAGAGCAGAGAGATGGAGGAGGGCTTTAGAATATTCCGTTCTTTGTCTGCTAGAGTTCTCAGCTGTTGCTTTGAAAAAGAACCATAAAACCAAAAAGAATACTTTTGGATTCTTTTTCTAAATGTATCTGTGTATGTGAGTTGTTAGTTGTTAGGGGGAGCTGGTTGTTTTGTTTATTTTTCCGAGTCAATTTCCAATTTTCATTGATGCAAGATAATTAGAAGGGAAGTGCTTGTGATTTCAGAAGAGGGAGGAACTGATTTCTAACTTTGCTAGTTTTATGTTCTTGGACAAACTGCTTAATATTTTTGGTCACAGTTTCTCAGGCGTAAAGTGGGAATAATCCCATCTACCTCGCAGGGTTGCTCTATGATCTAAAATAATTTAGACTATAATTTCTTATATGGTACCTGGTACATATTTTTACCAAAAACATTATAGACCAAGGAACAATTTGAGAATAAAACAATAAATGACAATTTCCCTCTCCCTTCCTCCTCCCCCCCCCAAAAATATTCAGGTAGGATATTCAGAATAAATTTTGGAATACAGAATTATGGAATTAAATAATTTAAAAATGTCAGAGATTAAAATAAAAACTACATCCCGAGGGCTTAGGTAAATGGGATTTGGAGGTTTAAAATAGTTCCTTATGGAGAGCAGACGTTTTTTCAATGGAACAGAGAGGTTGTTCTTTTAATGCAGAGGTGAAGATTTCGAAGCCTAAGAATCATGGTGGACAGAAACTGAGAAGCCAGCAACTGTGGTCACTGCAAAGCAGGACCCTGTTAGGTCCTGCAGGGTGTTGGGAAGGAGAGTGGGGTGGGGCTCCCACCTCCTCCACACTTTCTTCTCATCCAGGGTAGTCAGGTCTTCCTGGTGCTTGAGCAGCTCCACTGGCAGGTGCAAAGCAAGCCAGGCTTGCGCAGTCAGCCCCACTTAGTGGACTGTGAAAGTCCATGGGCCTTAAGTCGACTCTGCAATAAACTCATATGTGTTGGGATTTCATGTCCATTCATGAAGTAGGAAGATTTTGGAGAAGCAAGATTCCTACTCCCATAGCAGAAGCTCTCAATGCAAGTTCATTTCTTTGTTCATTCACGCGATTAACTTTTATTGAGCATCTGCTGAGTGCCAGACACCATGCTCCAGGAGTGACACTGAAATACAGAGACACATACTCTACTCTAAGAGATATAATTGGAGACAGTCTCACCAACCCTAACAGCAATCCTTCACTGTGGCCCTAGGTTTCCCGGGACTGCCCTACTGATCAATATGCACCCAATTGCTTTTTAACAAGGCTAAAACGCACTAAAGTTACCGAGGGTTTTTCATTATGATGTTAGCAATATTTAAATAAGTCAGATAATTTGTGTTTCGAGCTTATGAGGAAGTAGTTGGATCATACCCAGAGGGGCTAATCTAAGATTTAAGGTCAGATGGGAGAAGATATCAAAAAATGGATGTTCAGATGTTCATACTGTAAATAATGAAGATGAAACAAGTTAATGGATGGATTGATGGTCAAATGGAAATGAGGGATACATTTTAGATTCTTGATCACTTTTGTTTAACTACATCTTTCTGATTTCACCTTAATCTAAACCATCTGATCAGAATATTAATTCACTATCATTAATAAATATAGCTATTAGCTAGTTATGTTATTATAAAGCCAACAATTAGCTATTACTAAGAAACAGTATCTAATGTCATAGTTACTTTATAATGGTTTAGTATGTGGCAGATGTTATATTAAATTTATATCAAGTAATTTTCACTTTAAAGAGATGGGTATTATTATCACCATTTTGCAGATAAGAAAACTGAAGCACAGAGAGGTTAAGTAAATCCTCTGAGATTTCATAATGGTAAATAGTGCAGTTAGGGCTTGCATCTGGGAATTTGTCTCCAGAGTTGAACACCCTTTAATATATCTGTTTGCCATTTTTATGTCTTCTTTGGAAAAATGTCTATTCCAGTTCTGTGTCTATTTTTCAGTTGAATTGTTTATGTTTTCTATTAAGGTGCATGGGTTCCTTATAAAGTTTCTACATAAACACCTTTGGGGATATTTGGTTTGCAAACATTTTCTCTCATGTGGTAGGGTGCCTTTTCTTTTGTTGATGACGCCTTTGCTGTGCAAACAGAGCCTTTTAGTTTACTGTAGCCCATGCATTGACTCTTTTATTTTATTGCTTATGCTTTTTCTATCTATCCCCAAAAATCATTTCCCACACCAATGTCAATAAGCCCTTTCTCTCTGTTTTCTGCTTGCTGTTTGATGGTTTCAGGTCATCCATTTAAGTCTAATCCTTTTCATTTTTGTGAGTGGTGGAAGACAGGGGTCCAATTTCTTTCCCTTCCCAATATTCCACATTGAATATTCACTTTCTTACCAAATACCAGTTGGCTGTTCCTGTGTATCATAAAGTATGATGTCTCCAGCTTGTTCTTTCTCAGGATTGCTTTGGTTATTCGGGAGCTTTTGTGAGTCCCATGAATTTTAGGGTTGTTTTGCTATTTCTGTGAGAAATACCATTGGCATTTTGATAGGGATTTTATAGAATCTATAGATAACTGGGTATTACGGATATTTTTACAACATTAATTCTTCTAATGTTGAGCATAAATGGCTTTCCATTTATTTGTGCCTTCTTCAATTTCTTTCATCAATGTTTTATCATTTTCAGTATACAAATCTTTTATCTCCTTGGTTAAAATTACTCCTATATTGTTGTTTTTGATGTTAACTATAAGAAATGTTTTCTTTATTTTTTACAGATAGTTCATTGTTAGATATAAAAATGTGCATGATTTTTGTATATTGACTTTATATTTTGTAACTGAATTTGTATTGAATTTGTTTATTCAACTATTTGACAGAACCATTAGGATTTTCTACAGATAAAATAATATTTTCTGCAAACATCTTCTACTCTGATATGGATGCCACTTATTCCTTTTTCTTGCTTAATTATTTTGGCTAGGACTTCTAGTACTATGTTGAATAGACATGGTGAACTAGGAATTTTGTATGATAATTTAACCACTTCTAAGTCCTAAGTTATCAATCATGTAACAGTTGGGCTTAACTTGGACAGTTTATCAATTTGTAGGGATTCTGAGCTGCTTAACTCTGTATTGCCACATACATATAGATCAGCATGCTAACTGCAAAAGGTAGACTCTTATTGAATGCTTTCGAATGAATGAATTAAATGAACCAGGTTGCAGCATTTAAACCATTGTGACAAGGAAGAAAGGCATGGGCATGATTTTAATTTTGTGGGACAGAGCGTGCTTCATCCTTCTTGTTCGAGATTTTCTAAGTAATTTTTCTTAGGGAGAGAAAGGGGTCTCTCTAACCTATAGAACTACAGAACTATGCCAGCACTTGTACAACGTGGGTAAAAATGGACCGGGAAGAATTCTTTTAAATTTAGATAAGAAAGGAGAAAAAATTCTGGTAGGAGCCAAAGCAGGTAAAATATCACAGCAGATACGGCCTTGCTAAAGAATTTGCTTTAAAATAGTGTTTTCCGGGCCTCCCTGGTGGCGCAGAGGTTACGTGCTGCGCTGTGGAGCTGTCAGCAGCTGGCGACATGAGTTCGAAGCCCAACTGGGGAGATTCCCACATGGCGCTGCAGACCTCTCTGCCTCGCCCACTGCTCCCCTCAGCAGTGTATTTCCCTCGATCTGCCTGTTCTGCTCCCCACTCTGTCTCTGGTGAACCCTCTCGCCACCCCACACCTCTCGCTTGTACCCCAACTTGTATGCATAAATAAATAAGTCTTTAAAAAAAAAAGCACTGCAAAATAAAAAAAAATAAAATAGTGTTTTCCATTTTGTGGTTGTAGGGTATCTGAAGCTTGGTATTTCCTGAGGTTGCTTCCAAACCTTGGTTTTCTTCACACTGTAAATATCACCCTTGAAAGTCTCATCCTCTACTATGGACTGAGTTAACAGATATAGAGCTGACTCTCATGTGTTTAATTCTAGTCCTACCACTCTCTCATCTCCAGACACATTAATCCAAATGCCTACTGGAATTTCCCTTTTGAAGTCCCACATTTTCTTCAAACCTAAGATGTCTGCAATCAAATTCATCATCTTCCCATTAACAACTCCTTCTTCCATATTTCCTATAACACAAAGTGACATGCCCCAATTGCCTAACCCAAAATCCTTGACTCCTCATTGTCTCATCTCTATGTATCATTAATCACCTTGTCCTGTAGAACCAGCTTCCTAAATATATCTCCAATCTGTCACCTCTCCTCACCCTCCCTTGTCCTGCCATGCTTCCATCATCTCTAGATAAAATTACTCTAAGAGTCTCCTAATTACAGCCCTTCTTATCTTGTTTCCCTCTAATTCATTTTCCTCTTTCCCACCAAAGTGGTTCCTTAGAAATGCAAATATACTAGTACTCTGACCAACTTCAAACTTTTCAAAGGGTACACACTGATTAAAGTTCAAACTTCTCAGCTTAGCAAACTTCTCCAACAACCTTTTTCTACATCTCTCTAAGCACACTGGGTTTCAGACACAATTTATAGCTTCCAGAATGTACTGATAGTTCCTCAGTTTTATGCTTCTGCTCCCAATTTCCTTCTAGAAAGAAGATTTTACCCTTTTTCCTTTACCTATACCCCCAACAAGGATACCCTATTTATCCTCAAAAATTTTCATACTCAACTCAAAGGTTTCTTTCCTCTGTAAAATGTTTTCTGAACCACTCCCTAACTCTGCAAGAGTGGAAATTTACTATTAAGCTGATTTTGGGTTTCTACCACAACCATTAGATATAAAAATTATCTAACTTTTCTTAAATTTCACTCATATTTTAATATATCTATCCTTTTTATGATTTTTTTTTGTTTCCTTAACACATACTGACAGTTTCTGACATATATTAAACATATTCTGGTTCTTTGCTTTATTGACTAATTAAGTAAATGATGTGTATCCCTAAGTGTTTTTTTATTAACATAAATACATTCTTATACTTTGTTTCCTTTTCATTATCATAAAACTTCCTATCATTTGTGTGTCTGATACTACTACTGGAACTGATGTTTCACATGCAGTAGTCATCTTGTTTTATATTTTTCCTATCCTCTAATCCTCAAAAAATCCTCAAAATTTTTTCATTTTTTTTACTGTATTTTTTTTACAGAGTTAGTAAAGACTTTAAATCATTTTCCACAATAAATTTTAAAGGGATACTTTTGGTTTGTGTTAGCATCTTTGAAATACCTTCTTTCATTTTATTTGAGCACCGCAGCCTTAAAAAAATAATAAATATGTAGAGAGTGTCAACCTCTTATCACTTGTCATTTAGTCACTTGATTTGTTCCTTTGGACATTGTTATTAGAAGCCAAGTGACACAGGATGTAGATTTGATAGCTGTACTTAGTTATTTCAAGGTAGAATCTACTTTACTCCTTACTTTGGAAATTTCATTCAAAATATATTGAGAGCTTAGGCTTTTCCAGGCACATATGAGGTAGGAATCTAAAAATGAGTAAGCACTGCTGCTTACAGGAAGGACTTTACAATGTTGAAGGGAGATAAGACAGGTGCACAGGAAGCTATAGAATGAAGATGGGCTAATGGCCAAGAGAAATATGCCAAATGTTGTGGGAACATAGGGGAGAGATTTACTTCTGGTAAAGGGATCTAAAGAAAGTTTTATAGAAGGAAGGAGCTTTTAAGCTTGGTTTTAAAAGTATAGTAGGATTTCAACTGGAGAAGACTGGGGAAGGACATGGCACCCCTTAAGGTGCAGGACAAATGTCTTAAGTTGAAGTGAAGAACATACACGGGTATGGAGGGAGAAGAGGGAGGCAGAGTCCAGAGCAGCCTTAAGTTGCAAGGCATTTGGAAAGGATGCTAAAAGCTAGAAAGATAGTAAGAGTCATGTTAAGGAAACCCATGGCGACCTCACCAACAATCTAGATTCACGGGAGACTGTTGAACAGAGGGGTGAACTTTCTTTTCTTACACTCTATCTATCCACCGGAGCATAGTGTGTTCCCTTATCTTTTATATTCTGCATTTGCAAAGAAATTGCCGTGAAATCACTTCTGCTTGGAGACCTTCGTCTCAAACCACTTTGAAATCATGCTTTTTTCCCTTACTCAGTCTTTTCGCATAATGTTTGCTATTTGAACTTCAGCCACACTTTTTTTTTGTTCCTTTGGGGGCAATGTTATTAGAAACTGATTGATATGGGGTATAAAATTGTTCTATAATTATACTCATTGTAATAAAAGACTTAGTGAAACCTAGTTCTCTACCTGTCATTTGATTTGAATATTGTATTCTCTATCTAATATCTGTGGTGTCATAATAGTGATACACCCCAAGGGATGTTCTTTTGGGGATGTCATTTCTCTTACTCATTACTCTTTTTAAATTAAAAATTCAGGTTTCTTCCAATTTTTGGAGGTGGGCACACACATTCGCAGGCATGTATTTTGATTCTATTTTCCACTTTGAGGCTGGCTGTTTCATTTATCTTAAAGGAGTCTTTAAAAAAAGTTTCATTCAGATATAATCTATGTAACATTAATTCACCCATTTCAAGTGTCCTGTCAATGCATTTTAGTATATTTACTGAATTATACAACCATTATCACAATATGACTTAGAACCTTTCTATTATCCTAAAAAAAAACCCTTGTACCTAATTCCAGTCATTCCCATTCCCACTCTCAGTCCTAGGCAAACTACTGACGTAGTTTGTCTCTTGTATTTGATTTTTAGAGACATTTTACAGACGTGAAATTATACAAAATATGCCTTTTTGCATCTTGCGTCTGTTGCTTCACATGTTTTTGAGGTTTAAATACTTTATAGCAGATCTCAGCACTTCTTTCCTTTTATTGCCAATAGTTTTATTCCACTGTATGAATATGCCACGTTCTGCTTATCATTTACTGGCTGACTGCCATTTTTGCCATTTCTACCTTTTGGCTAATGTGAATAATGGAACTATGAACATTAGTATAGAAGTTACTGTTTGGACATGTTTTTATTTCTTTTTGTACCAAAAAGAAATTCTAGGAGTGGAATTGCTGTATGGTGTGATAAACTTGTGTTTAACCATTTAAGTAAATACCAAAATGTTTCCTAAAGTGGCTGTTCCTCTTACATTGCCCCCAGAAATGTATGAGGGCCCCATTTTCTCTGCATCCTTGCCAACACTTGTTATTATCTCACTGATTGGTTTAGGCACTTTAGCCGGTAAGATGACATATCTCCTATGGTTTTAACTAGCATTTTCCTGATAACTAATGATATTGAACATCTTTTTAAGTGCCTATTGGCCATGTGTTTATATTCTATGGTTAAATGTCTATTCAAATTCTTTTCCCATTTAAAAGAAATTGAGGGTTTTTTTATTATTGAGTTATAAGGGTTTTTACATATAATCTGGAAACAAGTTCATTATTAAATGTATAATTTGCAAACATTTTTCCTATTTTGTGAATTAACTTCTTTTCTCTTTATCTTTTCACTTTCTTCAAGGTATCTTGTGATGCACAAAACGTAAAAATCTTGACAACATCCAATTTATCATTTTTTGCTTTAAAATTTATCATTTTAGCTTTAATAATATCAATATTTACTTGCTTTTTTTCAGATGTGGGTCAGATTATGGAAACTCCAGGTGTTACATTTATGATTACTTAGACAACAGAGGCTTTTCTCATCTGATTTGCAAGGTACCTGCTTCCTATTGAAGTAGTAGTCTCTGTCTTGAGAATTTCAGAGTTCATCATCTGTCCAGCTCCTGAAGATTTCTATGACCATCAGAATTACCCCCGTTATACTCAGAAATAACACATGTGCCTGGTGTTGTTAGGAATGAACTAGTCCAGTCTGCTCTCTCAACATTTGTCCAGGTCTTCAGAACTCAAAACAGCAGAATTAACTTAGGAAAGAATCTGGACTTGGAACCAGAAGACTGGGTTCTAGTTCTAAATCTACCTTTTACTTGCTTTTTGACTGTGACAAATTCAATTTCTTACTGTGATTTAACTTTTTCATTTCGAAAAGAAGCTTTGTATCTCTGGTGTTTCTCCTTTACTGCAGTGGTTCTCAGAGGGAGGGTCATCATGTGGCAACATTTCAGGACAGTTTTGGTTGTAACATCTGGGGGAACGCTGTGGCATAGGCTGGTGGGGGCAGGGATGTTGCTAAGCATCCTATATGCACAGAATAGCTCCAGCAATAAAGAATTATCCTGCTCAAAATAGCATTAGTGTCTAATCGGAGAGGTTCTGCTTAAAACATATTTTTTATCAGTGTTTTTTCCCTCTCCTATTTTGCCTCAATATTTCCTTTCTTGCAAAGCTCAACTCCAAATTGCAAACTTCTTTGTACAAACTAATTCATAAGATTTTCTTTTCATTTTCAGAATTCCTGTGGTTTTTAAGTCACTGATAAGTAGAACACAACAACAAAACTAACAGTAGACCATATATCTTTTTTTTCCATTGATCTTTTTAAGCAACAAGAAATATACATTTATAACTTAATTAAAATATTTTCATTTTTAACATATTTGATTTTTCTTGTCATCACAGTAATTCTGAGCATTATGAACATATTTTATCCCAGCTGATCTAGAGAAAACTACAGCTTCCATTGCTCACCGTTAGCAGTAGTGAAGGCCAAAATTTTGCCACTGTACTTATCAGGGTCATTTGAGGATCTTGTCCATTTTTTTGCAGGCTCCTCCTTGGAGCCTCATCCAGCAAGGAATGTCTCAGGTGGTTTCATGCAGGGGAGTAAAGACCCTGCTCAACCTGACTTAGGGACAGTCAGCCAATGCAGTGATGGCAAGGAACGGGTGGAAATTTCACAGCAGGACCACCTCATGCAGAGAATTTGCTTGTTAAAAGAAATTTCTTTGTGCTTTCCATTTGTATGTCACTCTATTTTAACATGTCTCTATTTTTCTACCACATTGAGGGGATTATGAATTTTTTTTTTTTTTTTGCTAAAATATGAGCCAGCATAAGAAACACAATCTAGAGCATCTTTGGAGTCACTTGTGGAGACATTATATAGCACCAGGTGCAGGATGGACCCCCCCCTGAGGACCACTGCTCAATATGCCCCCAGGCTGACATTTAGCCATTGATGACTTCGGAGTAGGGCCCTCTGACCAACAGCACATCAATCAACAGTGTCCTTCCAGCCTGCATTCCCAGCATGCCTCTTCCCTTTAGAGCGGGCCCATTTATGCTATTGTTTAACTCGGATAATACGGCTAGCTAAAGTTTAAAGACAACTGAAAATGTCTTCTGAAGAGTGTAGCCTTAATATCAGGAAAGATATCAGTTGGCTAGCAAACATGAAATTACAGTAACTTTTCAGTTTTCATTTTACCTTAACAAGTTCCTAAAAGGATGTCTATCCTCCTCCTTTTGTGAAATCTGTTTTCCTAATTGTCTTCATTGAGCCCTAATTTGACCATATGTTCCTCTGTTTCTCTCTCTCTCTCTCTCTCTCTCTCTCTCTCTCTCTCTCTCTCTCTCTTCCTCCTCCACCCCCCACATGCAGTGGGGTAAATCTGTCCAATTAGCATTAGATTTTACATGATAGTCTTTCTGTGGAATATCCACTACTCACTTTTTAAATTTTACCAAATATGTATAACCAGTAGACTTTCTATTTTATAAATTTGCTTAATTGTAATTTGATAAAGCACTTAAAGGAATCAAATAGATGTTTTTAGTAATACACTTTGTTTTCTAGAACATTTTAAAAAATTTTATTACTTAATAATTTTGATTGAGGTGACTACATTAAAACAGTATGTAAATTTCAGGTGTACATCATTATTAATCAACATCTGTATAGTTTACATTAAATTCACCACTACAAACCTCTTATTTCCCTCACCATGCAATTGATCGCTTTCACCCGATTTAACCTGAACTGTCCCTTCTGGGAATGACTAATTTTGTCTAAAAGATTATTTTTGTTTTATGTGGCTCATTCATTCGTTTGATTTCTCTATAGACCACATATGAATGAAATCGCAGTGTTTGTCTTTCCCACTGGACATAATTTCACAAAGCACAGTACCCTCTAGGACCATCCATGTTGATGCAAATGGCAGGATTTAACCTATTTATAGCTGAGTCATATTCCATTCTATATATATCACATTTTTATCCAATCATCTGTTGATGGGCAATTAGTTTGTTTTCATTTCTTGACTATTGTACGAAATACTGCAATGAATATGGGGGCTTGTGTCTCCTCAAATTACTGTTTTTAGATTTACAGAAAAACTGAACAGAAAGTAAGACAGTTGCTCTTTGTTCCTCACCCCAACTACAGTTTCCCCTCTTATAAACATTTGCATTGGTGTGATACATTTGTTATAGTTGATGGGCCAATATTGATACATTCTTATTTTGGATACATTATTATTAAGTAAAGCACATCATTTACATTAAGGTTTACTCTTAGTGTTGTATACTTCTATGAGTCTTGCCATCAAATAATATTATATATTAACACACACAGAAATTAGGTATCCACCATTATGGCAGCAGGCAGAAGAGTTTCACCGCCCCCAAATTGCCTATGCTTCCCTCTTTGATCCCTTTCCTGTCTTCAACCCACGGACCCTACTTCCTGACAACCACTGGTCTTATTATTGTCTCATAGTTTTGCCTTTTCCAGAATGTCATACAATTGGATATATACAGTTTCTAGCCCTTTCAGATTGACTTTCTTCACCTTGCAATATTTATTTGAAAATTATCTTTTTTGGCTTGACAGCTCATTTTTTTTTTCGTAATAAAATACCACAATTTATTTACTTATTCACTTACTGAGGACATATTTTTGGCACCTTCCAACATTTGTGATTGTAAATGAAGCTGCTATAAACATTTTTTGTGCAGTTTTCACGTGAACATAGTTTTCAGCTCATTTGGGTAAATACCTAGGAGTATAATTAATGGAACGTATGGTAGGAATATAGTTTTGTAGAAAATTACCAAACTATCTTCCAAAGTGCCTGTAGTATTTTGCAGTCCCACGAGCAATGAATAAGAATTTCTCATGTATCACATCCTTTCTATTTGGTATTGTCAGTATTTGGATTTAATTGATTCCAATAGTTTTATAGAGATATTTCATTGTTTTAATTTGCAATTCCATGCTGACAGCATGAACATCTTTTCATATATCTATTTATATTCTGAATGTCTTCTTTGGCGAGGTGTCTGTTCAAATCTTTTATCCATATTTTTAAACTGGGTTATTTAATTTCTTCCTAGAAATTTTTTGTATATTTTGGATACGTCTTTTATCAGATTATGTTTTCTTTTTTCCAATTTTTTCTCCCCAGTCTGCAGCTGTCCTTCATGCTCTTAGCAGCACCTTTCACAGAGCATGAGTTTTTCATTTTAGTGAAATCCAACTTACCTTTTTTTTCTTCCATGATTTGTGCTTTGGGTATTGTATCCAAAAACTTGTTTCCAAACACAAGATCACCTGGATTTTTTTCCCTTGTGTTATCTTCAAAAAGTTCCATAGTTTTTCATTTTACATTTATGTCTATGAGCCATTTTGAGTTAATTTTTGTAAAAGTTGTATGGTTGGTGTCTAGATTTATTATTATTTTTAGGAGGGATATTCACTTTCAGCACCATTTGTTGAAAATACTCTTTCTCCTTTGGGTTGCTTTTGCACTTCACTCAAATCCCAGTTGATTATATTGTGTTGGTCTATTTCTGGGCTCTCCATTCTGATCCATTGTCTGTTCTTCCACCAGCACCATACTCTCTTGATTACTGTAGCTTGAAGTAGTGTCAGTTATTTGATTTTGTTTTTCTTCTTCGATTTTGTGTTGGCTTTTCTGTATTTTCCCTTTCTATTACAAATTTTAGTATCAGTTGGTCAATACACAGAAAGCAACTTTCTGAGATTTTAATTTTGTTTGCTTGAATCTATAGGTCAAATTGGGAAGAACATCTTAGCTATTTTTCTATCTATGGACATGGAATATTTTTCCACTTATTTAAATCCTTTTTGATTCTATTCATCAGCATTAACACTTTTCTCATATAAAGGTGGCACATATTTATATATATTTATACTTAATTGTTTCATTTATTTGATGCAAATAGTATTGTGTTTTTAATGTCAAAATTCAATTCACTACTCATATATAGGAAACACTTCAATTTGTATATTAGTCTGTATGTTGCAAACTCATGAAAATCACTCGATTGCTTCAGATTTTGTTGATTCCTTGGGATTTTCTATATAGACAATCATGTCATCATGAACAAAGACAGTTTTATTTCTTCCTTCCCAATCTGTCCACATTTTATTTTCTTATTTTTTCCAAAGAAAAATTTCCTTTAAATTTTGGCATTTGCTGGGACTTCCAGTACTACGTTGCAAAACAGTGATGAGAGATAACATTCTTGCTGGCTCTTTATCTTAGCAATAACACATCTAATGTCCCATCACTAGGGATAATACTGCTGGTAAGTTTTCAAAAATTGAGTTTCTTTACTAAATTGAGGAAGTTTCCCCTATTTATAAATATGGTCTTTTAATAATGAAAAGGTGATGGATTTTGCAAAATGATTTTTGTGCTACCATTGATAGTCTCATAATTTTTCTTGTTTAGTTTGTTGATGTGATGGATTGTATGAATTGATTTTTTAGTGTTGACCTAAGCTTGAGAGACTAGAATAAATCCTACTTGGTCATGATGTATGAATCTTTTCATGCATTGTTGGATTTGATTTAGTAATATTTTGGTGAGGATTTTTATATCTAATTTATGATAGCCACTGGTCCATAGATTTCCTTCTTTGTAATGTCTTTGTCAAATAGTTTCCTATTTCCTTCTGCTGACCATAGCATCCAAATGGATCACCAATTATCAGGATAGTTATTGATAGAATAATTTCCATCTCATGATTTGTAAGTTATAGTCATTAATTTGTTAAATTATTACAACAACCCTATGAAGCAGGTACTATTACTCCTTATTTTATACATGAGGTACAGAGAGGTTGTATAATGTGTATAAGGTCACCCAACTAAGAGTTGGTAAAACCCAGACTTAACCCGTGGTACGAATGTACAACTCCCTCCCACTTACTATGCTTCCAATTAAAGAAGAAACAAAACAAGACAAATACCTTCTACTCTCTTCAAGCAAATTCTCATTTTCATCCATTGGAATCTTGCAGATCTCTAGCTAAAATATAGAAAGAAGATAATTTTATCTATATTCTTTGAAGTAATCTTTATATTCATTATTAATTTCAATTAATTTGCCCTAATTTAATTTAGTGATTTAAACCTGTAAGGGGGATTTATTAACTTTCATAACTAGGAAAACTGGGATGCCTCTGACTTTAGACGAAGCTAGATCCAAGGGCTCAATTCTTAGGTTTGTCTCTTTCCATCTCTCAGATACATTTTTTTTTCATGGAATAGTTCAAGTGGCTCTAGTGGTTACATCCTAGCAGTGTAACTACTCCAATGAAAGTTTTAATTATGTTTTGGTTTTAGAATAACTTTAAAATCAGAGCTCAAGAATCAACTTCATGATTTTGCTCAAACTTATTTAACTTTGAACTTATTTAACTTCTATGATATTATAAGTTGTATACCTTGTAGGCCTTTAGGTTTTTGGTATCTTTTTGATATTTACTCTTTTTTTTAATGGAAAGGTATCTCATGCCCTTGTTTTGTTTTGTTTTTTTTTAAAGATTTATTTATTTATGCATACAAGCTGGGGTGCAAGCCAGAGGTGTTGGGCGGTGAAAGGGTTCACCAAAGACAGAGTGGGGAGCAGAACAGGCAGATCGACTGAAATACACTTGAGGGGGAGCAGCAGGGGGAGGCAGGAGAGGTCTGCTACGCCATGTGGGAATCTCCCTGGCCGGGCTTTGAACTTGCGTCACCGCTGCCGACAGCTCCAACCGCTGCGCCACCAGGGAGGCCCTGATATTTACTTTTAACTGAGAGTGTTGATTATCTTATTAACATTTGCCCACACTTCACACTAAATCGTGTGTGTGTGTGTGTGTGTGTGTGTGTGTGTGTGTGTGTGTGTGTGTAGAAATAACTTATAACACTTATATTGAGATGCTCATTCTGATTTAACTTCTTTCATACACCGTTTCACGTGTTCTTATTATTCATTTTCCAATTCTGCGGTCAGAGAGGACTTAAGCCCCCTCCCCAAAGTGGTAAATAATTAAATTAAATGTGAATTAAATGTGAGTAAAGTTTTTAGCCTGGGTAAGAACTAACCAAGGGCTGACTGACTTACTACCGTCAGGTGAGATTTTCCTCCTTATTGTCCTGAACTTTAGCATTATCCCAATTTCTTGCTGACAATATTAAGAAGGTCAAGGTCAGCTCTCTGTGTAATAGGATGATACTACTCTCTGAAGCTTTTGGGTGCCCTGTTTGGTATCCAAATGTACATGGGAATTTGAATCTCCCCTGACCAGATGGCCTAGGTATTCCCTAGGGCTTATAAGTGTTCCAGGGAAGAACAGAGAAGTGTCCTCTAGGGGTAGGTAAATGATTTGTGTGAAGATTCAAGGCAGAGCCAGGTTCATAATCTTCCTCCTCACCATAGTAATTTTCTCACTTTGATGGATGTTTGGCAGGTAGGATCTGGCCACACGGCGATCTTTACAAGTGCTATATATTCTGTAGGTCTGGGGTTGGCCCTCTAATCCAAGAAAGCATTTGCACACTGGAACAGCACTTTTTGTAATGGTCCTTTTCCTGGCCCACTTCCTGATACTTTTCTGAAATACATGCACCTTGTGGCCTTGTCCTAAGAAAAGGCCTGATGGGCATTTCAACTTCAAAGTTGTTGAGTGCTCTTTTACTTCACCCATTGTCCCTTCTCCCAAACTCCTCTGGGTCATAACCCACTACTGTTGCTCTTACACAAGGGCTCACTTATGCTCTTTCTCTTTCACAGTGGGGCTTGGTAGCCATAAGCCCAGTTCCCAGGAAAGATTTCAACAACATGAACTTGTATCTACTCTTTGAGAATAATTTGAAAAAAACAACAACTTTTCTAACATAAGTACTCAGGAGAAGAAAGACTTACTTTCTACTCTGGGGAATTACTCTCCTCCGAAAGTGAGCCAAATAGCTTCACAATCAGTAAAAGTAAAGGCAATTTTTATATTAAACACACGAGTTGATTGTTTCTTACCTCTCCACTCTTTTGCTACATAGCTACACAATCTGTTTAGCTTGAGAAAGTCACTGGTTCCTTCTCTGCTCCCTTTTCAGGAGTAAGCAAAAATGTAAACGGTGGCATGGCTCTTTCTTTCGGATCTTTCTTGCTCATCACTGTCTAAGAAAACCCTTTGCAATGCTGGAGATGTTTCATGAATGTGGTTATTGAGTCCTTGACAGGTGGCTAGTATCATTAAGAAGCTGAATTAGTAATTTTATAAAGTCTAATAGATATAAGATATAAATTTAAGTAATCACACGTGTAATGGCCATCACACTGGACAACACAGATGGATTAAATATTTGGGACCCAACCTAATATACTTCTCAAGAATTCAAAAATGTTAATATGAAAAATTTAAGATATTTCTTTCTTCATTTAGAGCACTCTTAGGTTCACAGTAAAATTGAGAAGGTACAGAGATTTCCTGTACCCTTTTCCCCTTGTAATATATTTTTTATGTTAAGAACTATAGTTCATCTCAAAATTATAAAATGTTCATGTATAAGAATGCTTATCATGATACATTCTAGATAAGATCAGAAGACTAAATTAAATTGTGGTATATGTCTAAACATTTTTCCATGAATTTTATTTGTATGATTTACTATCCCTAAAATAAATGAAACTAAAAAAATTAAATACATGAATGGATACATGTGTTATGGTATAAAGTAAATACACATAGATGCAAATTTTATCTGTAGTTCTATTCATAGATTTACATATATATATTATACATATTTAAAGTAATTGAAGAAGTACACACAATATTAATACATCAAAATATTAATGGCTTTATTTTTATTAGAGCAATTTTCAGTATAGCCTTAATATATCTTTGATGTATTTGTTCATATAGTTTTCATTGTATGATTGAATTGAACATGATTTCTTTGAGGTAGCAGAGGGTAGGTCTTGATCTTATTATATATTAAGAAACATTTTATATTTTAGTATGCAAAGATGAATGATTGTAGTCACTGGCTGATTCATCCCCTTAACAAGCATCCAATAATGTCAACCACATGAACCCAGGAAAAAGAGATGGAGCAATGAACTAGACATTGGCCCCCTCCTAAGAAGTAAATGGAGAAACACTTATGTAAGGGTGATTATTATAACATAGTGGATAACTGCTCTGATAGAGAGATGAGCTGAGATCTAGAGGAGCTTGGAGGAAGCAGCACTCTGCCTGGGACAGCTGCAAAAGATCAGAGAGAAGGCGACTTTTTATAGTGATAACAGCTAGAGATATATAAATACCATCTTAGGAGAGTCCAACAGTCGTACTAAAAGTTTTACATATTTCATTGTATTTGCTCTTTATTACAATATACTGCATTTTATCTCATGACTCTATGAGAAATTACTAATATTTTCAAATCCCCTAATATTCCATCCTGAAAAAGTGAAGGGACAGGCTTCTCCAAGGATTTCCTATGGGAAACCACACCTCTCAGATGCTACCTTCTAAATTCCTAGTTAAATAGAGTTGAGAAATAAAAAATGCTTTTGTCTCTTGAATGATTGCAGTGCATGATGATACTTTACAAAATTTTGAGGTGTGTTGTGATTTTAAAACTCAGACTTAGCAACTATAATTAAAAAAGCTATAAACACATTAAGGAGATCATTTATATGATATTATGCAGATGTTGTTGTAAGCTATTGCCTTCCTTCTATATACTTCCTAGAATACTCTTTTTAACAGGGGAGGTTAATATTCTGTTATATATTTTAAGATATTGTTATGAAAATGGCACAAGATTGATACAGGTAGAAACAGTAGTAGAAGTTGAAAAACTGGAGGGGCATAAAGTGCAGAAGCAGAAAACAGCAAACCTGTGAAAGATTGTGTTATTTAGATGCAAGTAACTTACTCAAAATTTAGGTTAAGTCCTTGTAAAATTTCAGGAAGAAAATGTCATACCAAGCTGTTTAAAAATATACGTAATTTTATATGACATTGACATGAAATAACACACTCAGTTTATATCTTCAATATTTTGCTTGGTTTTAACTTGTCTTCACCCATTCCTTCTGAAATTTCCCTTGTTTTTTCCATATTCTCTCAAGATTCTAAAATTTGATTCTGCAGTATTGCCTGTCTGAGTGATCCTTCTGAAACCACTAAGAAATAGTTTAAACAGTTTACAATATTTAATTGCATGATTGGTTTTCAGTGATATTGTGGTCATGACCTGAATTTTCTTATCAAGTGTAATGAATTTTTTTCTGATGTCTGGTTAATTATTCCAATTTGATGAATATCTGCTTAATGTAATGAAATTGAAATGCGCCCACCACTTATTTCTACTTCAGTGTTGAGAACAAATAGTTCTAGAAGGTGATTAAAAGGTGAAAAGACATATTCCAGGAATGTATCCTGTTTACACTTGGGTTCTCTAAGTTTGCTAATTGTCATGAGGTCAGAACTTCTTGGAGATGGCAAATGCTCCATTCCAGGATGCAGGCCACACAAGTTTAGGCAGAGGCTTCCACACGCTGCCTCTCAAAGGAAAACACAAAAGGCCAGAACAGAGCAAGAGGAGGGGGTTGGACATGGCAAGAAAAAAAAGCTCTTCCTGGTTAAGCACCAGGTGCGGCCTGGAGCCTCTGGGTGTTGCAACGAGGGCGTGGCAGGACCCCCAGGCTCAAAGAAGTAATTTGCCTCTGCGGAAGGGGGGGGGGGGCAGAAACAGCCAGGCCCCAGTGTTCCGGCCTCTGCTTCCTTTGCCTCCGCACCACCCGCTCAGATTTTATACTCCTCGCTCCCCTTACCTCTTCTCCTGTAACGCAGAAAGAAATTAACTAAGGTCTACTTTTTAATTAAATGTAGTACCACTTAGGAAGATGTATGCTAATCTGAGGCCAAATCTGCCGCCCTCAGCTCTCCAAGATGCTGGCCCCAGCAGAGGCTGTAAAGCTCTCGATAAGCCAGGCGAGGACCAAGGTGCAGGTCCCCCAGCGATAACCTCCTGACTCCCACATTATAGGGCTTTCTGCTGGAATTGAGTTCTACATCTTACTCGATGGGCTATTGTCACCGATGAGTAATGAACGCACCCTGCCCGAGTCCCAGAGTGCAGGAGGCAGTCGGTCAGGCCGCGGGGAGGCCCAGCTGCGGGCGGCGGCGGCGGGGCGGGGAGGGAGGGGAAGGCAGTTAAAGGCGCGGGGACGGCGGTGGCTGAGCCGGACCTGCCGGGGCGCAGCCGCGGGCGGGCCTGCGGGCCGGGTGGGGAGCGCGCGCATTAATCACAATGTTCCCCGAGCTAATGGGCAGTGCAGAGAAAGCAGCCGGGGCCACAGAACAAAGGCAGAACATGATGAAGAGGGCACCTCTGCCAGCCGGGAGTTTGCAGAGCTGCTTTTTATAAGGTGAAATAAACCGCAGTTAGCACCGCCGCCAACGCAAGGCATAAGGCACGGTTGGGTAGCCCACGCGTCGGGAAGTCTGTTCTCCTCCTTGCCCGAGTTCCTTTGCGGACCTGGGCTTGCTTGTTTGGATGTCTGATTTCCTTGCAGCCTCTTGAGGAGGTCAACTCAGCGGTGAAGGGTCTCATTTCTGAGCCTGATATGAGTGATGAATACGCTTCTGGCTATAAATTTGAAAGTAATGTATAGGTGACTCCTGAGATACAGCAGATGATATCATTAACTACATTTTAAGCATTCTTGTGTGTAGTGAATTTATACGTTATTCTTCAAATCAGTCAATAGTTCTACACACACACACACACACACACACACACACACACACACACACACACACACACACCCTTGACCAGTCTGTCTGCAGTGAATGCTGATCCTCTACTTAGTCATGACTTCTTGAAGTTCCAGAGTTTGAGAAAAGAGGGAACATACTAATAGTCAAGGACAGCAACATTTTAAGAGCACAAATTGAAATGTGTGACTTAACTTTTTCCTGAGCTTCAGGGCAAGCCCTTTGGACTAGTGATTTAGAGGAAGTTAAACCAATTAACATTTTCTTTTATATTTTTATAGCAATTCTATTGTGCCAAATTATAAGGTAAGGTGACATATTTATAATCCCTTTTATTCTAAAAGAGCTTTATAATCTTTACATTTAGCTACATAATCATTCTCATGCTTATTATTTTTTAAGTGTTAAATTAGAAAAGAGGGAGAGGATGGAATGAAATAGTAGGTAGGATGTAGAGTAAGTAGAGAATGAGTTGGTGGGAGAGAGATGGAAGAGACATTTCTTCAAAATGAGAGTCCTGAGGATGTCTGGGGGTGACACCATGTGATGAACTTTCAGACTAGCCATCATGCCCAGCAGAGCTGAGTTGGTACAATCTCCAGCTCTCCTTCTTCTCTGCAGTGCTGAAATCATATTAGAGCTTTCTAGTGACCTGGGAGAACTATGCTGCACTTTGTGATTCAGTTCCCCTTTTGATTTAAGTGTCTCCCCTCCCACACCCCTGTTTTTAGTAACTGTGGTATATAGTATGTGTTACCCTCTGCGTCCCTACATTCTATGTGATTCAAGAGGGAGGGTATTATGGACATCAAACTAGTCAGTCAGCCTAGAATCCAATGCTGCTTTGCCGATTATGAATTGTTTGGCCTTTGGCAAGTATTTCATTATGGAGTAGAGGGGACCTCCTTTTTCTCATCTGTACAATTTGGACTTGGCAATGGAGTTTCATTGATTACTCATTCATTTCCGCTAAGAAACTACCACGTTCATTTACCTTTGAACAAGGGATTCAGAAATTTCGATGAAAGGTCTGTCCTGAATTAAGGTATACTATGTTTGCCAGTAATAACAGTTTTGTTAAACTCACTTGCATACTGTATGAGATAAAGTACCCTAGTGCCTTAAATATGGGAAAATCTTAGGTCTTTAGGTAATGGCAGAGACCATCTCTGTAACTGCAAAATTAACATATCAGTTACTGTAAGTTATGGTCCCTAATTTGCAGGCTGTCCTCCTGTGATTTCTTCTCCTAGCCTATCTGGGTGGTTCTGGCTCTTTCTGCCTGCAATTGGATCCTCACCCATCATTATAATATAGTGGCCTGACTTCAAAGCAGATCAACTTCCTGCAGGACCGTGGTGTGTGGGTGTGTGCATTTCCCTGTGAAAAACCGCCCAGGTTTGCCAAGGGTTGCAGGACTCTGATGGATCATCAACCGGCTAGATATATTTGGTTTCCATGATCCTAGATACAAAAGAGTTGAACCCAAGAACTTATAGCTGCTCTTCTTTCAGAACAATTGACTGCCCCATTATTTAGAGTAAATCTGGGAATCCTATTTTGAGACAAGAAAGAAGGAAATTGAACACTTGAGTCCATCATAATTTGGACGTCCTGTTGGTTAACTGTCAACCCACAGCAGACCCCCAACAGGCTCAGGTCAACTGAGTTTTAATGAATGTTTTTCTGAATGTATGATTCTGATGGATAAGGTCATCATCATATAGTTTTTTAAAATAAATTCTTAAATTTTATAAATCACTGACTTGGCTTTAAAAATATGAAAAATGTATGTTTTCCAAAAAGGAGAGAAGCAACCCTCACAAGCAGAAAACTCTGGCCATGACTACCTAATCTTAAAAGTCTAATTTAGCTTAAGGTATTGATGAAAGATGAGAATCTGAAAATGTTACCTAGCTACAAAACATTAAATATATATATTTTCCCAGGTTAAAATTTGCTCACGTGCTGTTCATTCTGAACCCTATGGAAGTATCAAGAAGTAAACGTCATCGTGAATTAGAGACTGATAGAGCAGATGTAATCACAGAAAACTGGAGCAAGTGTTTATTCCACATTACAGAAAGGGTATATTGATCAGAAAACATCTTCTGAAAGAATAATTCCAAGGCTTGGCTTGCTTGCCTGAAATGGGATTCTCTTTTTAGAGTTTGCTGTGGCCTGTGCCATTACACATTCTAATGCATTTGAATTGCTGCTAAAAAGAAACTAGTTCTTGTTAGAATTTAAAACACAAGGATCCATTTCTGCCTAACAGTCTTGAAGCTGCGCATTCCCTGAAGTGTATCCCATCTGCTTTTGGGAGCTCTCATTGCAATATGCAGTGATTGCAGGATAAGCACACCATTTTCCTGTCAATACTTTCCTATTAGCCTCCTGGATCCATACATCATCATCTTGCTGGCCTGCAGTTTGCTTATCTTTGTCTCCGAGGCTGCCTTTGATTTATCTAACACCCAAGCTAATGAGGCATGGAGCCCAGGGTGGCTCCAAGGATAATGCACTCCTGTATAAAAATGCTTAAGGAAGGATCAAGTGCTAATCCATTCTAGACTAAAAGGCCTAGCCCTTCAACAAATGTTGTATTTCTTAATCGCTAAACTAAGACTATAATAGCTCCCCCTTAAGCTACTACCATCAGTAAAACCATACACACTAACTACATGCAATTTACCAAAAGAACTGAAAATTGGATTTTAATTTGTGCTTCCAAAAAAAAAGCCAAAAAATAGTTTCTATCTTAGCAACAGTTATCACCATTATTTGACAGCATTCTTATGCAAAAATAAGTTAGCTTTAATATTTAATTTACAGTAATAGTTTTATATTCCCTCTCTGGGACCTGTGTTTTTCTAAAGACAAAAATAACAGAAGCTACAATGTTACGGTGGCAAGGATAAATCCAGCCAGCTATTTCAATAATGGAGGTAATTACAAAGTGTACATATCTGAAATGTACCGTGTGGTTAGGGGTTGTTTAATTAACATAAAAATTTCAATATCATTAGCAAGTGTGTTGATATCACAAAATCATTGTTAAAAATATAATTTAAGATAGTAAAGATTTTCACTATTTCAGTTACACACGTATTGGCTATAGAGAAACACTTTTTACTGGTATGCTATGAATTCACATCACTGCAACTATAACAGCAAAGCATCAAGAAACTACTTAATTTGGTCAGTATAAATAACCAATCTAGAATGACAGATTCTAAATATTTCTCTTAGAAATAATTCCCAAATAGGACACCTATAAGTTTACATGCACAGATAAATGCTAAACATTTACCCCCCTCTATTAATTTTTTTAAGTATAGAGTACCCTAAGTGATCTAGGTACATTTAAGCACACTTAATTACATTTAAGTTTACAGGGTTTTTCTTAATATATTTTGCCCTTTCTGTGAATCCATGCAACGACCAGCGGGATGCCGAAGATTCTTCCTTCTATGTATTTTTTGCCAATATTAGGATTGAAACTATTCTATAAGTAAATATGAAAGGAAGGAAGAGAGGGAAAGAGGGAAAGAAAATGAGAGTTAGAGAGAAGGAGAGGTGGAGGAGGAGGAAGAAGACAGACAGAAACAGAGAGAGAGAGAAAGGCATGAAGAAAGGAAAGGATTGAGATAGGAAAGAGCCAGAAGGAAGGGGGAATGCCAGTCTGCTACTAAATTGTGGCAAAAGTATCAGGAGAAGAAAGGCTCACACAGTACCGTGGTGCAAAAAGAAAATCTTTCACCCATTGGAACTCTCTATGCCCCAGAGGACCTGCCCAAGGTAATAAGTCCCTTTATTGGTCACTAACCAACATTATTAAGAACCAGGGTGGAATTTAATGATGTGACATTATTAGGAATTATTATTGAGATGTAAATGATCTTTAGTTGGTTTATTTAAGTCACATAAAGAACCTAGTTTAGAATGAAAATTACTTATTGATTATTAGAGCAATTAACAGAATAAATTTTAGTGCTGGTATTAACATTTTCTTAAAGCCCAAAACTGTTGCAGCTTGAACTCAGCAGAACAGTTAATTGGTCTGGGACTCAAAGATTATCTTCTTTGGGGAGATTTAAAATCAAGAAACCGATAGCCAAAATCCTTTCTAAAATATTGAAAAAGTTTTTCCATTTTGGTTTTTAGTAGGGGACAGAAACATGCCACAATAAGACGGAGCTGCATGAACTTACCTGCATAAATAAAGACATAGAATATTACATTTCTGCCCTCCTTAAAATAATATCAAAACCTTTGAGGTTTAAGTGGAACCTATATTGTAGTTTTCCTTTATTAACATCTATCAGTCAGTCAAGCTTCACTCTTCCTTTATGGAGTTGACCTTTCACGTTCCTTAGCCATAATAGTCCTTCGTTTGCTTTTATTTTAAAGATAGGATCATATCATAGTCCCATAGACTTGATTATATCTTTGTAGGGATGCATTATAGTCATATAGATAATAATTTGTGTCTTCCACCTGCTTCATTAATAACAGCTACTGTTCAGAAGTGCCTAACCTGTGGCAGACACATTGTAAGCTTATAAAAGTCTATGTAAGAAGGCACTATTATTCCAGCTTGTGCCTGAAGAAACCAGACTTTAGATGCCTGACCCAAGGTCATGAAGCTTGTGAGTGGCAGATCCAATATTTAAATCAAGGTCTTTCTTATTCCAAATCCCATATACTTTTCCCTTGGAATCATCACGAATTAAAAGGAACATAAAGTGCTTATGTGGGGTTTGGTACCAGATTCAGGCTTTTTACACAGAATTAACTAATATATAATTATTCAGATTTAAGAGGAAAAACAATGTTTAATCAAAAAACACAAATGAACGCTGCCCCTCTGAGTACAGACCCCAAACTTGGGGTCCTCTGAGAGACAATGATATCACCACCTGTTACATGAAACATGAAGATTCCACCCACTGTGTACACTCTTCTTGTTCCCAAGGCATATATTTTAGACGAAATATCCATTAAAATGCACTGATAATGCAGATCGGTGAGATTTTGTAAGAGGTTAAAATAGCTGAAAACATATCACTTATAGATAAGAAGATATGGGTACCCGTTTACATTATTATATGTATTTTATTTTCAAATAACTTTGGTGTAATTTACTAATTAACAGTATGTTTGCTGAGGCTTAAAGTTCTTTATAAAAACAGCTTTATTCTATTCCTAGTGAAAAGGGGAGAGTGAGTTTTATAAATTCATTATTTCTGTTTTTACAATTGGTAATAAAATATTGTTATTATACTTTATATTTGTTATTTGTAGTGAAAGTGAATATTTAAAAATAATATTTCTTGGCCATCTCTAATAGCTTTTGGTCTGTTTCTGTACTTAGCTCTTTGCATTCTTTCTCTTAGTGGTTTGCATGAACTCTTTCTATATTAAGGACATTAACCATTTGTCTGCCATGCCTGTTAATATTTTTTTCTTGTTCACCTACTTTTTTTTAATTTTATTTATAGTGCTTTTATTTTCATCCCTCTCTTCCTTTTAATTCTTATATAATCAGAGTTTTTGCTTTGTTTCTTTATGGTTCTCTCTTTTTAATTGAGAGGTAATTTACATATAACCACCATATTAGCTTCAGATGTACAACATAATGATTTGATTTATAAATATAGTAAGAAATGATCAGCATATTAGGTCTAATTAAGATCTATCACATCACATAGTTATATTTTTCATGGCTATTTTTCTAAGGTCATCTTAAGTTATCCCATAAGTCAAGAGTATTTAAGTGTTTTCTAATATTTTATGATGGTTTTCATCTCATAATTATTATTTTGCATTTTAATCTTTAATCCACGTGGTGATTTTTGAAACCCAAGTTTCAAGTCTTCATTTTCATTAAATACCAGGAAGAAATATTCTTCTTAAGTAAAGTAGCAACTCTGATATGCTAGACGGAGAAAGATGCTTGCCAGGGAGTTACTGTAGAGCATCAGTAAATCTCAGGTTCTCTAGTCTGAGTTTAGTAATATGAGCTAAAACCCATATGTTGTCAAATTGCTTTCCTCACCCACTCTTGGTTCCTCCATTATTGTACTGTGGATTATTGCACTTGCCTCTAATTCTTCAGAAGTTCTTGTCCATCACATAAGGACTCCGTGATTGTGCCATTCGTTAGCTAAGAGTACCTGGCCATGTTTAACACAATAGATGAGGAAATTACCCCTCTGAGTCTGTTTGCTAGTATGTAAAGAAGAGATGATAATAACACTGACTCATATGGGTGATATGAGAAAATAAATGAAAGAATTCATGTAAGACAAACAAAGCCTATTAAAATTGCTGTTAGTGTTTTAGTGTTATTATTTCTTCAAATCTGTTTAACGATTTGGTTCTGGGCAGTTTTCAATATTCCATAAGTGGGGGTTTAGTTTTGACTTTTAATTATTTGCACTAACTGCTCCCATTCATCAGTAACTACGGAACATGTGAGTCATTGTTTAACCCAAGGAAATGTGGATAACTTTAGGGTAACTAAATAAAGTATGGCATGATGAAAAAAATTCAACTTATAAAATATACTTCTAAGAACTCAGCTACTAAATATTACCATATCAAAATGTGAAACTATTATTAAGAAATGACCTAGAAAAATTTTAACATCACCTAGTGGTACTGAGGGAATTACTGAAAATGTGTTATTTTATAGTACTTAGTGTTTTACAATAGCCTTGCATTACTACTTTGCAAGAGATATGTGATAATGCAGATGGCATTATAATTTTTGTCTTATTCATTTTTATTTTTCAAGAAGTGAATTGCAAAATTGAACCAGACTACTTAATCAGCCTCTTAAAGATTAATGACAAAACAGACAAACCAGGTGGAGAATATAAACTACTTCATTCACTGGCACATATACAAATTTTTAATTTTAATGGGAATTTCATTTGAGTCAGCAAAAACATATTCAGAGCTTTGGTCTCTGAACCAATCTAAGCATATTAGGTCAATAGCAGACAATTGAGCAACTGTCACTCTCCTGTAACTATATCCATCAGGAAAAAAGGTGCAATTGCAAACTTCCAGAGCACTTATTTAGTACTCTAAAACTATAGTTATTAGAAGAGGATATTGTCAGAGGTAGGTAGGGTTTTTTACTTATTTACCTTAAATAAAGTAAATACCAGCCAACTTCATTGCCTCTCAGGATATTTCAGAATTAAATGGTCTTAGATCATGCTGGAATCTTTTAAAAATTTACCCATTGCACCAGAGAAACCTTATTTTGTGGCTGCATGTGGCTCTGTGTGTGTGTGTGTGTGTGTGTATGTGTGTTAACCATTGAAAAATACATGCTTGCCTCTTTTATACTCTAAACAGAAGATGTTTGAGGTGGTTTTGAAATGATACATCTTTTTCCTTCTAAAGAATATCCTCTATTAGGTAAAAATTGCTCCATGTTGATCACAGGCATTATTAATTAAAAACCACATGCTTAGTAATTAGCCTGTAGGGTTTGTCCTCCTGCCAGGACAGGGAAGACTCCCTGGATAGAAGATGTCACACCGACTAAACGGGTGCTGCGCTTGCTCTTAGCCAAAAGGCCAAGAAGCAAGGCAGCCAATTGGCTGGATTTTATCAGCCAGTCAAATGGTTTGGTCCCTGCTGGATGTAAAGTAATGGACTGGGTGCCACGGGGGTTCTCTGATGATGCAGAAGACACAAGGGGTTCACACTCTAATGAGGGGAAAAGACCACTGAAAATGGAAGTCAACAATAATACAACTAACAGAAATGACAAATCACAGATTATTTTTAATGATCAAATATACCAAATTAGGTAATTGGTGAGTTTTATAAAAACATCAAAATGTGTGTTATTAAAAGTCTACTCTGGACAGTCTTTTGCTTTAGGGCTAAAACTAGATTATTTCTGGCTGTTGTTAATGGATACTGCAGCCTGCCCAGAGGCTACTGCTCTCTTCTTCCATCCAAACTGGATTTTCTGTTCAGGCATCCATGCCTTCCCAGAAAATCCACGTGACTTGGGGGAAGCTGGATTCATCCTCTGCTAGGGGGGTGTCTTGAGAAGCCAGTGGGCATTGGTAACTTGTTGGCAGGCTGAGGTGAGCCTGTGACCACAAAGAACCAACCAGATTAGGGAAGGGATTTTTTTTTTTCATTCCACTCTTGGGGAAAGTCAGCCTCTCTCTTTAAGTGAGACATAAACAGAGAAGCTGCATCCCATTTGTTTCTACCAGTCCCCCTGTGACCAAGAGGAAAGCCAGACCCAGGCCAAAGAGGATATTTACAGAGGACATAAGGCCAAGAGACATACCAAAAGGTGGAGTTTCAGCCCTGATTTGAGGTTGTCCTATCTAAGTCTTCTTATATATGAGATAATACATTTCTACCTTTAAAAAGCCAAATTAAGGATCAAATAAAGATAAACTTAAAAACTAACCCTTAAAAGTTGGCTATAGAATTGAAGCATGGCGGGGGGAATGGTGTAGGGAAGGGGTGAGAAGAAAGAGGGAAAGACACACAATGGATTGTGCTGGTGGACTATGGGTGATTTGGTGACGGGTGCCCTACTGGTGATACCGGATGGGGAAATTCCTAATATTACCTCAATTAAAAGAATAGATAAATAAACTACAAACAAATAAATAAAAGCCAGTTGGAGTAGGAATTTCTGAAAGGATGCTAACATCTATACCATCTTATAAGAATATTATTAGTGAAGGCAATTATATACTACATTTTACATTTCAAATTGATTGCATCTATGGTTCATTTACATACTATGGCTTTGAAAGCTGCTAACTCACCAAGTCCATTGTCTACTGGGGAGAGCTAAGCATCTAGATTTGTGGTATTTGCGTTTACTCTACTACACAGCTTAGTTTTAGATTTACTTAAATTATCTTACATTTTCATTTTCTCAGTCATAAAAATGAAGTGAACCATATTTCTTTCACAGAGATGCACAAATAAATAATAGACAATCTCTATAAAGTACTTAAGCTTTAAAATAATTAAGTTTGTTGAGATAACATTGGCTTACAACACTATTTGTGATTTAGGAATATATATCACATCACTTCAAATGTATTACCACATTACCACCAAAGCACCAATAATCATCCCCATAGACCATTGGGCCCCCTCTACTCCCACCTCTCTGCCTTCCCTTTCTTATAGCTTCAGTTCTGCAGTCAGATTTCTAGGTATTGTTTTGATTTGTTTCTTTCTTTTCTTTCTTCACATTCTACATATGAATGAAATCATTCAATATTTGTCTTTCTTCTCCTGACTTATTTTGCTTAGCATAATCCCCTCCCCCTCCAATTCCATCCATGTTATTGCAAATAGCAATATTTCCTCTTTTTTATGGCTAAGTCATATTCTATTGTGGATATATAACAATTTATCTTTATTCACTCCTCTGTTGTTGGGCGCTTAAGTTGTTTCCATACTTGAATATTGTAAATAGTGCTGCAATGAACATAGGAGTGTATACATCCTTTGGAATTTAGTGCTTTTTATTTTTGGGGTAGATACCTGTAAGAGGAATTGCTGGTTCATATGCTGGTTTAATGTTTTTAGAACAATACTCTTTTCCATAGAATTTGGACCAGTCTATATTCCCACTGACATTGTACAAAAACTAAAAGAAATCCTTCAGTCACCCTGATTACCTTTTTCTGAAGACTCTAACATAGTCTAATGTTAAAGTCTAACATAAACCATGTGATTCTGGAAAAAAGCAAGACCCATAGCTGTGCATCAGGCCAAGCAGTTACTGAGTTCAAAGATTCAAAAGTCATTGCTTGGTTGTTCCTCACGCTAAAACAGAAGTACACCTGGCCAGAGCGACTGGATGAATCTTCTTCCCCAGGCAGTGGCTCCCAACTCAGCAGCAGAATGGACTTCTGTTTTCAACCCCACACTGACCTTTTTTTTTTTTTTTTTTTTTGCAAATCCAGTATCCATATGCCAGAATTTTATGCAGCATAGTAAACTGAAGGTTGTCCACAGTTCAAGGTCATGGCATAATCTGGCCCCTCTTCCTAGCTTTATTTTTTTCTTCTGTTGGGACTCACCACACACACACACTGTCCATCCCTGCAGCTGTAGCCGAATGACTTTTTTGTAAAAGGATATTTCACTGAAATCGGCATAATGTAAGAGAAATTAAATTCAGAACATGCCAATTGGAAGTGAACATTATTTTCTTATGTCAATTGTGAGGTATTTCTAGCAATATGTGTAAATTTCTTGGAGCAACTCAAGGAACATGAATATGATATTGGTCCATGTTTTTATATATAAGGTTTCAGATTATCTTTATTCATTAATTCTTCCTTTAATGATTTATTGAGCATCGACTTCATATCATGAATTGTGCCAGGTAGCGGGAAGTAAGACAATCATTAGGTCTCTGCTCTCAAGCTGTTTATGGTCTGGTGGAAAAAAGGGGCAAAAATCAGATGACCATATAGGTGAAGGTAATATTAGCTTTGTATAAGTAACCCTTTCTCTTTCATCCCCCTTTTCCTGATTATTTTTCTCCATGACTCTTATTACCAACAAAGTATGCATTTTTCACTTAGTCTGTGCATTCCCAACATACACTCCAGAAAGTGCGTCCCTTAGGGCATGGATCTTTGTTAGGGTTGGTACTGATGTGTCTTTTGTGCCTAGAACAGTATTTGGCATATCATAGGCATCCAATAAACATTTGTGGTTGAATGAATTCTTTTTTCATTTTCAGCACTTAGTTGGATGTATGATAAGTAGTTAGCGTTGCATAAATGAATGAGTAGAGTGATAGCATACACTTTATTGTCAGTGTGTTATCCTCTGCAACAAAATGATCAACAACATTTTATTAATTCATTCACATTGTAGGTGTTCAATAAATATTTTTTGAATGATTCAACGTTTTTTGAAGTTTTACTACACTGCCCACCCCACAATGAATTATAACTTATTTTAATCCTTGTACAGAAGGATTCACTATCTGTGCCACTCTTTTGTCAGACCCAGCTCCACCCTTGGATTCTGGCTTGTTGATGCAGAAACCTAAGACGCTGTTAGTCTTCCCTAGGACGCTGTTAGTTGAGATTGAATACACAAATGAATAAGTGAATGCACAAATAAATGCAAATGAAGTGAGAAAGTTAGGTTGAGAAAATTCTACTAAGTTTCCCTTCTTCCAGTTATCCATAGAAATTTCCTTTTGAATTTAAGTCAAATCCTACTTCTGGTCTGGTGTAGAATCATGCTTCTTTTTCCCAAGGAAGAAATCCAAGAAGATAAAGGTAGTGGCAAATAGAGGAAACCCCTTTACAAATGTAATTCCCAGAGGATGTGCTTCGGTTTTGGATGGGAAGGCACTGTGTAGTGGGGATTGTATAAATGCAGATTCTGGGTACGCGCCTGGACCTCCCATTTCAGAATTCTAGAAGTGAAGGATGCCACAGTGAAGTGAATCTTTGCCCCTAAGAAGCTTCTCTAGTGTGTCGAGCGCTAACATCTGAAACCCAGTCCATTCTCTGACTAAAAAAGTAAAACCGACAGTCCCTTTAATGAGTCCATCTACCCTAATGTACTGTCCACGCTGCCAGAAATGATTTTCTAGGTCACAAGCGGAAAAATCCGGAGCTAATTAGAGGGAGCTCGTCTCCATTGGAAGGTTTCTGCTTCTAATCCAAGTTGCCCACTGTTTAATATCTAGGAAATTAACAGCAGGATTCTGGGTAAAACAAGCTTGTAGGGATAGAAATATCACTGCTCTGAATCTAGAGTGGTTTATGGCAGGTAAGGATTTTACAATCAGAAAATAGGGTGGTGAGGTTCATGGAAGTAGGCCATTTGCATTGGGAAGGAAGAGAGGGCCTGACACGGCCTGCTAGTAGGATTCAGTCAGGAGGTGATAAAGCAGACAATGGTTGCCATTCTCAATCCATAGGAAGAACAAGCAAAGGAAGTTGTTTGAAAACTACAGCAACGTGGATTTGAGTTCAATAATAAGTGTATTTTCTAAACGATGAAATTGTTCAAAACTGAATTGAGTTTTTGGAGAGGAAAGTTCAGGATGTCTTTCAGTGAATTTCTTTAAATGTGATAAACATAAGTAAGAGGTGTTTGAGGAGAGATACTGCTACGATATAGGGGCACGGACTTGGCGATATTTTGGAGTCTCTTTCAGGTCCCTAACTTTTTAAGTTTAATATTTCCGAAGTAATATTTTATAGGTAATAGGACAAACAAGTTCCATCTGTCCCAATGGGTAAATATTCAATGAACAAAGTAAGATTTTGGAAGGAGCAATTTGGGGATTTGCAGTCCTTAACCCATAGAGAAACAAAATGAATTTTAGGTTTGTATGATTAAACTTCATTAACTTGATCATGGGCAAAAAGAGATTCCTGATTTCCACCTACAAAGTGGCATATGAGGTAGCAGTTAATTATTTATACTTCCTATTATTATCGGATTTACACAGCTGGTATATGCAATAAGCAAATGGATTTGACTTTTTTCTCCTAAGTTTGCTTCTAACAATCTAGAAACATATTCATTTTATGGACTTCTTCCTGTTTTCTAAGATTTTTACATGAGACAGTATTTAAAAACCGTCATCCTACTACAAAGCTAAAGGGTAAATGAATGGAGAAGCTGATCTGCAAAAACAGAAGCAGCAACAGCAGACTTGTTGATTTAAAATATTTTTATCCTCTTAGAAAAAGTTAATAATTTTTCACTTCAATTAAAACGTCCCTAAGTCACGATGAAATTTGCATTTGTACTTCAATATGTTCATTTAATGTGTTCAATTCTAAATTTGAGGAGCCATTTAAATGTACACCTGTTATTTATTTTTCAAAACCATATCTTTGTAGTAATTTAATAGTGATGTATAACTCTCAATCAAACATTATCTTTTCTGGAAACAGCCCACATGCCTCATTTGGAAGCCCTTCAGATATGTGTCCAAGTGGGAAGTCTAGTCATCTCGCTTAGTAAATCACATTTCTAAATCCAATTGGTGGCAGAAGCACATTCTCAGTGTTAAGGTGCTTGGGCGATTCCTGTGGAAGGAGACACTGACTGATGAGATTGTACTTGCTTTGCTAAAGGGAGAATTCCAGAGACTTCTGAGCTCTGAAGGCACGTGGTTTTTTATGTTGCCACCAGCATCTTTAGAACTTGGCTTCCAGCTGGGTTCCTGTGTAGGATAAAAATCCTGGTACAGCATCACTTCTCTCAAGTCTCTGGCAGGTGTGTGCTAGATCCTGCCTACTAAATACTTAGCAACTCAAAGGCCTTGGGCAATCACTGTCATCCTGCATCTGTAAGGGAGTGAGGGCAGTGTTAGCATGACTGCGCTCATTTCTTTGACATCCTATGCCTATGGACCCAAGCACAGCTGCCTGAAGGGTCTGTGTTTGATACATGAACTACAGGAAGACCTTAGCCATGAGTCTAATTATGTCAGTATCAGAATGCATTGTGGAAACAAGATGTATTATTCATATCCAAGATTGAACAATTATATAAAGAAAGATAGTCTGACATATGTACTGCCACATTTAAAATGGCATTTGTCAGTTTTGGTGTTTATTATGTTTATTATCTGCCTTCCCTATCCTGGAATGCAAGATGCCAGATGGCAAGGAATTTTTTCTATTTTGGTTGGTGAATAATGCCTGGCAACAAATCAGAGATCAATGAATAAATAAATGATAGACTTTAATATTAACCATAAAATTAGGGAAAACAATGTATGTTTACTTTAGCCAATATAATCATGTGAGAGGAATATATCATTCTTAGACAAGTTACTGAATTTATTAGCAGATGGTCAAATAAGTCAATAAAGTGGAGTGAGAAAGGCAATATACTAACAATTAAAATTGTTGGTCTAAATAACTACAAATTCCTGAAAGGGAATTGAATTTTAAGATGTCTCTTCTGAAGTATGTGTAGATTCTTAGTGGTTATTATATTGGAGGAATAACTAATAATAGAATAAAATCATATCAACATGGTAACATTTCAACATGATTTTATAGTTATTGCTGTCATACATATATTTAATGGTTTTCCACAATAATGGAAGGAAACCCTTGAAATCACTCCATTTAAAACTCATTAGGAATTGTTCATTTATTCTGTCATTCTCTACAAACAAAAATTAAAATTTTGGCTGCAAACTTTGTTTTATCATCAGCTAGAGAGAAAAGGTTTCTTATTGCATTTAAGAATCTAAAATGTCCTAAAATTTCTAAGGAATGCCCCTTGTAGAGTCAATATTTTATAAAACTTGGTGTTAAGTCTATTGCCTTCAGTATTTCTGACAAGCTGTATATACAAATAGTATTCTGAATAGAATGCATATAAAAGTAAATATATTCCCTTTCTTTGGGTGTCCTATAATCATCAACAGTATCAATTTGTTCATCACTGCCTTCAAAGTTCTCTTGGTAGTCAAACAACGAACAAACATACAGATTATTGTTTTCTCCCTCGGTTCTATCCATTTATTTTAGTCCTTAACTCACAATCCTACACCCTTAAAGTATAATGAGAAACAGTCTTTTAAAAAATTGTAATTTTTTATTGAGATAACATTGGTTTAAAATACTCTATATGGTTTAGGTTCACCTCTCCAGATGCATGAAACACACGTAATCTTAGAGACTCTGAAGAGACAAAATTATTTGAAATACTGGAGAGACCTTACAGTTTGTCCAAACCAGTTATTTTAATTTAAAAAACTGAGAGTCAGAGACACGATGGGTTAAAGGTTATGCAGTGACTTTGTGGCTGGGCTGGGACTGAGAATTCCCTGTTCCTGGGCAAAGGCTCTGTTCCTTTTGTTTCCGCCTGGTGACAAGCCTCAGCACTGAGCTGAGGGTGAGGGGACTCGATTTACATCGAAGAGAGTCAGAGTGAATTCCTTTACATTTTATGTGGAACTAAAAATAATCAACCTGTTTTTTATTAGCAGTCTTAAAAACATCCTTAGGAAACATGAATGTAGTATTAAGTATAGATGGAGCCTGATTAAATAACATGAATATTTATTGCTGGATAATTGCTGAAGGATAGATATCAACACATTTTCCCAGTTAATTATCGATGGTCAGGAGCAGTTTCAGGAGAAGATAGAGAGGATGGATTGGGGAGGGTCAGGGCATAAATGGATTATCACAATCACAAACAGTCACCCTGGGTCTCCCAGGCAAACCAGTAGAGCTTTGTACGAGAAGAGATTAGTAATAGGCACAAAGTTGTCGGGAACGCTTTAATTTATTCCCTTCCTTTTATATCAGTGGGTTGACATGTTTGCTTGTTAAAAATCTAGTCCCTTCCACTTCCTTCTGATCCCTTACAGCAATGCTCTAGTTTGCAATTTTATTTCTTTGGACTTTTAAACTACCAGTCTCCACTTTTAACTCTTCTGAAACAGAGTTATTACTTACATCAGAGAGTGAGTTTTACAAAGCAATGAGGAATTTGAAAGTCGGCCTGGTGGGGTTTCTTCATTTTAACATAGGTGACAAAATCTTGATTTCTTTTTGCTTCACACACCAGCAAACGTGAAGCAGGAATGCTTTGTGTAAGGAGATTGTCCTGAACTTTGGTTGCATCTGTCTGATTGACTGAGAGAAAGAAAATAGCTCCCCAAGCTCAGCCTAGTCCCCGGGGATGTCTAGACTTGCATCTAGGAGGTCAAAATCTGAACTTGATGGTCTGATTACGACTTGGCACAGGAGGCTGATAAAGAAAGAGCAAGGTGATCCGCCGTGGGTCTGGGGCACAGCACAGGACATTTCTCCTATTTACAAAAACCAGGCAAGTGCCACTTTATTTGCATTAAATCTGACTGGATACCACACTGTGTCAAGAAATGGAAGTCAAAATTGGACAGATTTTTAATGTGTGAACAGTTGCAAAGAATTATTTTCTAATTTGAATGAAAGTTCTAACACAATACTTAAGAGTAATTGCTTTGAAATATATCATTTTACTGTTTGAGAAGTAGATGATTTGGTGGTTTATTCATTGACAAATATTTTTGCACTCACTGGCAGTGAAGAGTAATTAGATAGTGAAATGATGGAGATAAAATGTTCATACAGAGAGATTTCACTCTAGTATTTCAGAACACGGTTGGTGTTATAAAGGATGGAACTGATAATATTGGCATTACCATGTCTTCAGTGACAACGAGGTAAACTTTCCTGTGACATTTGAAACTAAGCCATGAAAGAGAACATAGTTCTTGGAATACTGGTTTTGTCCATTTCTTCCTTTCGTTTCTTTCTGGCCTTGCCTTTCTCCCCTGCTTGCTTGTAGCTCTAGCTTTTAAACCATCTTTAATTCCTTCTACTTTGTGCTCTTGGGAGGCCTTGCACTTTGAAAGTACTTGACATTCAGGAAAATACGCTTTATATGTTAAAAATCAATGGTGACACAATATTTACAGCCCATAGGCCAAACATTTTGGAGTTTTTTTTTATAGAGAGTAAGTGCTCAGAGACCAGCTTTGTGCTACTAAGCTGTAGACATCAAAGAATAATAATACAGCCTTTTTCAGCGCAATGGCCCGAGCGGGCTTCAGCCCCGTGAAGTGAGTATCGAGCTGTTTCACAGATCTGCAACAGAGGGCCGGGTGGGAATCCTTATTTTATCTTAATTACTAAGGAGCCCTTCATGTCTCAGAAGTCCCCATGTTTTGTTTCAAAACTTCTACCTGGAGAATGAGTTTATAGGCTTGTGTCTACAAAAGAATGACAATACTTTGAATTGGGTTTTAAGAAGATTCAAAGTGCAGCCAGAAGGGGAATTCTTTAGCTCCTCCTCGCTCTATCACGCAGGTTCAAAGAAATCTTATGGTAGGTCTGTGATTTAGTAGAAAGGAAAGAAAACGTGGTTGGTGACTCCCCTGCTAACTAGAAAGCTTAATTTTTCTGGGTTAAGGCGTGTGCGCGCGCATGCGCACGCGCGCGCACAAACACACACACACACACACACACACACACACAGCATTTATTAGCTCATTAGAAACTGTGTTATGTGTCTGGGTAAGGAGTATCATTTGGCTTGTACATTTGACCCCTTATTGTTATTAGTTGCTCTTCATTAAATCAGCAGAGAGAGAGAGAGAGGGTGGCAATAACTATTACTAAGCTAATAATAATTATCGGGACCAAACACAGTTATTGATGGCTCTCCCTCCTTTCATGTGTGTGTGCTCCTGGTAATACCAATGTGCGATTTCTGTTATTGGGCACGAACTTTCTGTGACCCATCATTTATCATCGCATGAAGTTCTGGCTTGCCTAATAGTTACATTACGTAACAGAGCTTTCTGGTGGTGAAAGGAATCCACTTAAGTCACTGATGGGCTAGGATTTCATATGAAGTATAGAATGTTCATTCCCCTTACTTGTAAGAGAGACTCAGAGGGGGCTATATGACCACTTACTATGAAGCGTTCACCTTGGAGAAAACTTTGAGGAAGCCAGACAGGACCAACAGAGGATCATTTTGAGAAAGACTCCAAGCTAGTGGAACATGGAGCATTCAGGAGTGAGAAACCCCACAAAGTACCTGTAATATAATTATCAGAGCAGGGATCTAGAAAATTTCTAGTATGTCCTCCCTTCAGTTTCATACCTTTTTCTGTCAAACTACAAAGACTCCCAGGGACAAAGGACAGCAAGGAGATGACTTATGATCGATGCATCCAGGGCATCTAGAATACACTTCCATCCTTGGCAATTACTACTAAGATCACCAGCAAGCAGAGGAGCATGTCTTTGGTTCATCTTTGAAATCTCAGTAGAAATATACTAGCAAGCTGGTGTTGGAGGCATTAGGGGAGAATTCTTCCCAGAGATGCAGAGCATAGAGCAAAGGCAATGTAAAGACGCTGACTCCACCACACTGAGAACCCATCAGTTGGCGTGCCCTACTTGCTGTAGTACGATGGGACAGATGGTTTGCATATTGCACTCGTATTGTTGAAAAGAATAAAATGGCACCAGAGAACCTATTGAAACTGCACATATATGAAGATAGTGCTTAGGTTGGTGAATGTAGCCATTGTGAACTAGATGCTGCACATATAGGAAGTTCTTGTATCCCACTAGACTTTGAACATCATAGATCTTGAAGTCAGCAAGCCAGAAGCATTTGACACTAGGTCAATATTCCCACTTGATGTACACAAGCAATAAAGCAGCAAAGAATTCACTGGCTGCTGTGCAGAAAGCAAGGCATTTGCAACCTGAGGTTCACTCCTAAAGACACTCCTGAGGAATGTGGAAGGGTGGAATTGGGGTGCTGAAGTATCTGTCAACCGAGAACCCCTAACTCTGGAACTGTGTTTATTTGCTAGGGCTCCTGTGGCAAACTGGGTGGCTGACACAACAGAAATTTATTTTCTCACAGTTTGAGGATGAAGGTCCAAACAAAACTGTCCACTGGATTGGTCACTTCTGAGGGGTTTGAGGGAAGACTCCTTGCTGTGGAGGTGACTAGCTCTCCCCCATATCTCTACACATTGTCTCCCCACTAGGCGAATCTGTGACAAATTACCCTTTTCATAAAGACAAAAGCTATTTGAGATTAGGGTCCACTTTAGTAACTTCAATATAATTTGATTCTCTCTGCAAAGATTTATCGCCAAATAAACTCACATTCTAAGGTATGAGGGATTAGGATTCCAACAGTCTTTCCAGGACATATTTCAACCCATTCAGGGACCTTGTGCTGGTGTCTCTGAGATTCACCTACCTATGACTGAAGTCCAGGAACTGTGTCTTTTGATGTCAAAGATGTGTGTGTGTGTGTGTGTGTGTGTGTGTGTGTGTGTGTGTGTGTGTGTGTGTGTGTACCTGCACATGCTCACTTTATTTCTTCCTCAGCATGAGGGTCATAGTCAGTCCACTTCCAGAGTTTTTACACATCTGAAAGCAAACCAGTTTTCTTTTTTAAAGTGGAAAATACTTCTTCTTTCTTCAAACCCTCTGCCCCTTTTTCCTCTCGTGAACCGTCCCCCTTTCTTCCCTCTTTTACTTTATGATCTATCTCCATTATGTTTTTTGCTTATTGATTCTCTCCCATCTCTCATGTTCCTTCTCCTTCATAATTGTAATTCATTTTTATTTTTTTGTTTTACTTTACAACTACCTTCTTTTGGGGTCCCTTACTTTTCTTCTCACTGCAATCTCCTTTAAGTATCATTTTTCCTCCGTGGTTTGCAGAGAGGCTGAAGACTTGCAAATGTTTATTTACTTATGACAGCAGATCACGAGTTTTGTTTTAATGTTATTTCTCCTAGACTGGTGTTTGCCCCAGGTTTTAATTATGCAGAGAATCAACTTGCCCATGTGTAGATTATTCTTTAATAAATACATTTTACTGTCAATGGTTTAAAGACTTAGTTGGTAATTTTGCAAAGAATCTAAAGAGTTTCTGAAGAGGGTGTTTTCTCCTGACACCTCACTGAAATTCTCCCTTCACTTGAGTTGAAAATGGGACAATAGGCTTTCTCCGCTTCCAGAGAAAGGTCACTGCCATGTCACATATTATTAGAAGGAAGCAGAACTAATTGTTGGACTTTTTCATCCATTAATTTCTTCCCTGTCTCCCCATTTTAGCTCCTAAAGCCAGTGTTCCATGATCCATTCATTGCTGGTAAATATTTAATTGCCAGTCTCAGAAACGTGTTTTGCATTTTCACTTCACCCTACTCCTCATGATGGTGAAAGACAAGATGGGGAACGTGTGTGTGCCTGTGACTGTGAGTATAGACTCTGGGCCTTTTCTTTATAATAAAAGATAATATATACATTAGATTTTCTGCCATGGAGAACTCTGTCCCTGCTTCTTAATGAGAGGTGCTGATGTGAAATGACCCCTGCTTTCTTAAACACACAGCAATCTAATTTGAACCTGTACGCCAATTACAGGCCTCTGCGGAGCCATTTATGGTGAAACAATCACGTCACAATAGCATTAGAACACTACGCCCCGGGACCGCAAGGGAAGCCAGCCCTGGCGTAACTGCGGGTTTATTCCTCTAGATTGTCTGTAAATAGCATTGATAGCCACCTTGGTGCCACCTTGCTATTGTTTCTATAAATCCTCCATAGAAACAATCTGAAATGAATAGACAATGAGTCAGTAATGGCCTGCTAGTTCCCACACTGGGCTGTGCCATGGACCTGCCTCCTGAATGCCACATGCAGAGGTTGATCCTAGACACAGGTTCACAAACAGCAGCAAAATGGGCTTTAGAGCAGTAATCAAGTTGGATATTCTGAAAAGTTATTTGAATGGTGTCTTCTCCCTGCTCTTTTTTGCAAAAATTGGCTTCAAAGCCTGAGTTTCTAAGCAAGTTTCTGCAGTCCCATTCTTTCCACACGCTCTTCAATGTTAATACGATTTTATTTATTTATTTATTTATTTATTTATTTATTTATTTATTTATTTATTACATTTGTCTGGCAATGGTGCCTGACTCATGTGAAGAGACCTGAAATGGCCTTGTTTTGGCGGCAAAGTCAGGTCTGAAGAGCCAAGGGAAAATGAGCAGAAGTCAGGCCACTGGGATGGAGATTAACTGCTGGGTCGCGCCAGCGGGGCTGAAGCCATTGCGTGATGACAACAGATGGTGATTGTGAGGTGGCCTGCTCTCGGGTGGATCTCTCCTCCTGTACTCGAAAACCAAATAGAGAAGAATTGTGCCATTTAAACTGTACAGAAGTGTTAGCTCTGTTTCCCGACATCCTATTATCTCATCTCCACCACACCTTACTTCTCCTTTGATACAAGGAAATAAAAGTAAAATATTTTTATTTCTTCTGCAGAATTGCTTGATATTTTTCTTCATTGGTATGATTTACATGTACTCAGTGCTTTTGTTTTTGTCTGAATAGGCCCGAGTAGTTCTGCATGGTGAAGCTATGATTCCCTGCTTGCTAGTGAGCTACATAACACCCCATCTGTATTGCTTAGTATTGTTGGTTGACAACAGGAAGTGTTTTTAATGAGGAAAGAAACTAAGGATGAATATAATGTGGAAAAAACACACATTACATATTCGCCAGGTTGGGATCATTTGGGCCTCTGAGGAAGGTGGGTCTCACCTCACGTTAGGGTTTGGTGGTGTCCTAACACTCAGCCCGAGGGATAAGCAATACTCAGCCACCCGGAAATCCATGCTTGAGGGCCGCTCCATGCACTGACCATGGTGGACAAAGGCAAACCCTCTCTCTGGGATCTTACAGGCCACGAAGGGTTAAGAACATCAAGTGTATTCAAAAATACACTTGCTACTTGGGAGGAAAGTAGAGTTTGAATAGGTGTGATCCATCAGCTTAAAGATTGTGAAGCTCTTTATTTCCCTATTTAGAATGTCTTAACTCGGGTTTCCATAACAAAGTACAGTATAGACTGGGTGACTTAAAAAAGAAAAGAAATTTATATTTTCACACTCTAGAGACTGGAAGTCTGAGCTCAGGGTGCCAGTCAGGTTCTGCTGGGGGCTGTGACCCTGGCTTGCAGGGGGCTGTCTTTTCATGGTGTCATTACATGGCAAGGGGAGTGGGTAGGGTGAGGGAGAGTTTCCTCTTCTCATCAGGTCATCAATCCTATTGAATCAGGACCCTACACTTACCTCACTTAAACTTAATTGCCTCTTAAACTCCTATGTCCAAATAGGAGATAGGGATTAGGGTTTCTACATATAAATTTGGGGAGGACACAATTCAGGTCCTATTAATGTATTATTTCCAAATATAGTTGAGATTTATTTTAATAGTCGATTTTCAAATTGGAGCCAAGCATTATTTCAGCATTTGGGGATGCTTGTGTGCTGGGAGCAGCGCTCAGTGGGAGCTGGATCTGCGTGTGGGCAGTGGAGAGCCATTTGTGGACTGTGGAAAGCTGGGCATTCTACATCCAGCAGTCAAAATAGATGCCTCCATCCTCTCACAAAGATATGATTCTTCCACTTGATGAGGGAACACTGCCCTCAGTTGCTGAGGTAAAATACCTCAGTTCATTATTCCTCCTACAAACCCTAAAGCCATGTTCTGTTGCTTGTACCTGTGGTAGATCTCCACTACCTACCACACTTACTCTCCCTTCCTGCTCTCTCCACTTCATGGCAGACAACTATTACCTCTGATGGGGTGTTGGGCTGAGTATTTGTGTCTCTCTGAAATTCTTCTGTTGATGTCTTAATCCCCAAAGCGATGATATTAGGAGGTGGGACCTTTGGGAGAGCTTAGTGTCTGAATAAAAGAGAACCCAGAGTTTTCTTACCTCCTCTGCCTTGTGAGGATACACTAAGAAGAGAAGTTTCTATAAACCAGGCCCCCGGAACACCAAATCCACCAGTGCCTTGATCTTGGATGTTTCCAGCCTCCAGAAATGTGAGAGATATTGTTTGCTGCTTAAGTCACTCAGTCTACAGTACTTTGTGATGGTATCTCATGCAAACCATGAAATCAGTCAACAATGGTTCCCTCATTTTTTCCCATTACCAAATCTTTCCCTATTTCAGTGATGTCTTTCCCTATTTAAGTACATCCACCAGCTCCCCACATTTATACTTAGGGAAAGTCCAACCTGACGTTCCAGTTCATCTAGCAACTCTCCCCAAAATATATTCGTCAAGTGGTGTTCTTACACCACTACTCTTAATGCTGTTATCGTCCATCACATTGAAGGCATTAGCACTTGATACATTGCCTTCATCCCTCACTAAATTTTCCATGATTTGCTATTTTACTTTTTCTCATTCTAGTTAACATTCAACACATATGTTAGGCTGTACCCTGGTCTTAGGAGCTGACGTACGAAGGGGGTGGTTGTGGCTCTGCCTTCCATTGTTCATGTATAGTGAAATCCAGAGAGTCATGTAAGCCAAGAGTTACAATTTAATATGATAGATAAGAGCTCCAAGCTGTAAAGCTTGTCCTACCCAACTCCAGATATCTGTATCTTATACCTCGAAGTCTAGCTCACATGATACTTAATCTGCTATTCCCTTCTCTTATTTCTACAGGACTTTATCTGTGCTTTTCTTGTGGTCTTTATCACTGTCTCTCATATTTTAAAATGAGAAATTATGCATTTATTTTCATGTCTTGTTTTTCTCAATTAGATATTAAGCTTCTTGCAAGGAATGGACATTCCATATTAAGTTCTGTATTTCCCATGGGTCTAACATAGCCTTTTATCTAGAGCTCATGAATGTGCTGGCAAAAATAATTCCTAAATTCGTGGAGCCTCCGAATCAATGGACACTTTCAATAAAAATAATTCCCTTGAATAATATAGAAAACCTTGGTGGTTTTATCAGGTTTTAACTTACTAAGTATTAATTTAATTAAATAAAAACCTGAGTAGAGACTTAGGAACATACATTTCAAAATTAATTCCAGAGGGTGAACATTACATGCAAAAACTGTCATGAAGCCCTAATTATTACTAATATGTTGTAAGCATTTAAAAATAGATTTGCTTATGATATTTTGGAGAGTAGATAAAAAATCAGACACTGGAGGCAGAGTCATATTAATTAAATATAAAAAAAATAGGAAATAAAAGTTTTAGCAAATATTTCTAGCACTAAAGAAGTGTTAGCCCCAGGAGTTTCTGCAATTTTATTTGCAGATATTATTCATTTTGTATTTTAAAGTAAAATTTCCTTTTATAAAATACTTTATGAAAGGGGAAAAGGTGAATCTGTATTATAAGAAATACAAAATTATTGTTTATTACTAGTTTCACTGACATTATAAAAATTGTAAACATAAACACAGTGAATAGGCACTATTTCTTGCAGAGATTTAGCATATATTCAATATATTTCCATCATTCAGACTATGACATAGTCTCTCATAACAACTCAACCAAATAATAACATAAGCAATTGCTATAATTTTCATAAAAATTTCCTTTTCTTTTCTTTGCAGCCCCAAAAGAAAAAGGACATACGTAGTTAATTTTGCGACTCATGAAATTATTGCAAACCTAAGCATGCTAAATAAGGAAATTTAGAAATTAAAAAAACTATTCAATTATATAGGAAATATTACCCAACATCTCACTGTACAAATGATTGAAAATGTTGGTACAATTCCTTCCAGGCTTTATTTCCTATGCATTTAAAAAATCACATGATGACTGTTATCTTCCTTTCTCTTGCCTTTTCTTCCTTTGGTATTTACTCCTCTATAGAATGGAAGAGACATAGACGTCTGGAAGGGGGCACAAAGAAAACATGTGATGTCCATCAGTAATCTTTCTTTCCCACTGTTTAAAGTCTGTTGACAAAAAATGGAATAGAAAAGAACACAAGGGACCATGGAGATGGATCACGGGTGAATTGGTGGTGGGCTACCCAAGGGGAATACAAAATGTAAAAGACATAAATAACAATAAAAAAAAATAAAATAAAGTATGTTGAGAGTCTCCAGGTTTCTGTGATCAACGACATTCTGTTAAGAGTAATGTGTGTGCTAGACTCCATACCAATTTCTAGATATTGAATAAAATAATGACCGTGGCTTCCAGAATGTCAAGAAACTGTCAAGAAACCTCAAGAAAAAAAATCAAATGCTATTTGATTTTTGGGTTAAGTGCAGACTTAGTAGAGCAGAGACATAAAGGATGAAGTAATCACATATTTTCATTCCAGATTTTTGGTTTCACATGATCTGAGCAATACCACCTCTTTCCTAACTTCAGAGCTGTTTGTCAACATTCACTTCCCATTTTAAACAACATTAGTGTCCTAAAATGGATAACAAATTATCTTGGTTAAAATGTGCTGGATCCAAATTGCTAGAGTCCTTTTATCTTCGTTCATACCAATATTTTATCTGAATGCTATTGTTCTCCTGTGAGACAGCCAGTGAAGAGAAGTCTAATTACTAGGTAACAGTTATCTTCAAAGAAAATATACTCAAAAAGTCAAAAAAGATGCTGGGTCTGTTAGTGAAAGTGACAAGATCACAGGGCATAACTCCCATTTCCCCCATACTCATGCCTGAGGGATTTTAAAGAACGAGTTCTTTAAAAAATTGAGTTCCCAAACTCACAGACTGGAAGACAATGATGATTCTTACTGGTGAAATATGCTTCTTAGGAATGACACATGATTTGTTCCTCAACAGAATGTTTGTCAGTCTTCTTCCTTCTGCCATTCTTGTGAGAAGCTGGATCACAATTCGAGGGCAGGTTCAATGCTTTCTTCAACAAGTGCTCCTGGCACATCCTTTGTCCCCGCCAAGTGTCCAATACCCAATACATATTTGTCAACTTGAATCCAAACAATCTATATTATATCTGAAACTGTTTAATGTAATCTGTGCTAAATTTTGGCACTGTCAAGCTAAACATAAAATTTAAGTCATTTCATTTTGAATCACTGCAATATGACTTTTTCTTTTTTTAAAATTTTACAATTTTTATTATGGTAACAATGGTTTACAGCATTGTATATGATTGGGAGTATGGGTTCACTCCTCTTCAGGTGTATGCTACATCACACCCACCACCAAAGCATTCATAATTGTCCACCTGAGTCCACTGGGTCTCCTACGTCCTGTGCAATTGCTTCACTCACAGTGCTATTTACGTAATAGTCATTGACTTGACTTAAACAGAGTTGCATTTCCTTTAGTGGCCTGTGTAAAAGCTCATTAACACACATGCAGTATTTTACCTCATGTAAACTATCTGCAACTCTACACTTTGCATGCTCCCATTTTCAAAAGAAGGCAAATAAGTCACTATGAAGCCATTTCTTCATTTTCCCTCATTAAAACTATCAGCCGAAGTCTTGATGTGCCTCATACTTACTATCAACACAAGTCTTTTCTTGTCTTACTATCATTCTTGGAGTTGGAATTGTAAATCATTTATTTTTAAAGGAATGAAATACTCATCTAATAGGATTATTTTTGGAAATGAAGGGGACGATCACTGACAGAAGAGGGTGTCAACCTCCAGATGCAAACATGAATATGTCTCAGGTTGAACTTAGCTGAAAGCCTCATCGATGAGCTTTAAGGGAATTTGAAACTTGGCATAATGAAATCACACCCCTGAGTTTTGCAGGAATGATTGCTGCATTGTAATATGTATCGTACTTAGATCCTGAGATTAAAGATCTATTTTTATTTTTATTTTGTTATCAATTATGCATCCAGAAGAGAAATTCTATTACTAATGGAGCCATTGAAATAGATACCTAGTAGAGTGGATGGATCACTTTATTTCTTGTCAGGTTCTATATTAGACTTTCCAAAGCCCATTTGAGTATTTATCTACTATTGTTATTGTTGTGGAGTAATGCACCTGGGGGAAATCTACAAGGGGAATGAATAGACCTGAATTCTACATGTGTGCCTGCCTTTTCTAGCTATATATTTTTAGATAACTACATTTATTCCATTGTAGTCAGTGCCACGGTAGGGAAAGATCTCATTTTGATTGATATATACATATATATATATTATATATATATATTTACATATATATATTTGTTGTTGTTTTGTTAATTTTTAAGGTAAAATTTCTCCATTTCTTTAAATATTGGCATAACTTTATCTTTTATCTTGGTCTGGACATATCACCTCCTTTTATAGACAAGAAATTTAGGTGTCTTTTTGTTGAAAGCTCAAGGGCTGTATGATGTTAGAACTAGCATTGGGGATTGACTGGAACATTTGTAGTCAGGGTACTTTTTCCTGTCATTCAGCAAGTTGTGATGTTTGGGGAAAGGGAATACATAACTTCTGGAAGACTCACGATCTAACTTCTAAAGTAACATCTCAACTTTTGCAAAAGCAGAAATGGAGGAAAGGGAGCTTGCTAGGGTGCGAAAGAGAGACTAGAGAGCACTGGTTCTCAAAGTGTGGTTCCCAGAACAACAGCATCACTATCATCTGGCAACTGGTAAGAAGTGCCAACTCCCTGTCCTTGCTCCAGACTTGCTGAATCAGGAAGGAGCTCTGGGGGATGGGGTGAGATTTAATAAATCCTCTGGGGGATTCTGAGGCCCATGTTTAAGAAGCACTATTAGGCCAAGGAAATGTCTTAGATCCCATGAAAGTCTTTTAGAATTTCATGTGCCCAGATCTGTGGCAACCAGGATGAAGGTCAAGTATGACAGGCCCAGATCAAGGCTGAAAGCAAGCTGGGGCCTCTGGGTCGCACACGGGTCCTCAAGGTCCCCCACAGGGCAGCCAGCTTTCTGAGACATCCGGGAACCCTAGAAGTGTTTAGTTGGCACAGCTGGCCTCCTCAGTTTGAATATGGAGGCTAAACTACAACTCCCGAGAGTGAGGCTGAGGTACCGACTCTCTAGAAGCCTGTCTTCCTCATGTGCTCATCTTGAGACTGAGAAAAAGAGCTGCTTCGCCTGCGGTTCTGAGAAAAGTTGGTACATGCAGGCAACTCACGCTCGTCCAAACTCAGCTGAGTGACCTTGGGCACTTTCGTTGTATTCTTTTGAGTTATGATTTCCCTAACTTTAAAGTGGGGATGATGATGATATGTGCTTGTCGAGGAGCTTTGAGTTTGAAATCAGAAAACATCTGTGGAGCCATTTTCTGAGTCCTAAACGGGTGTAAGCTACGAGCAGGTAGCCATGCCGTGAGCTCCTGTGTCGTCAATGGATCCATATGGTTATTTTGTGCCTTAAAAGCAGTGCCATTTGTTCATTGACATCCTTCTCTTTAATAAAGTGGTACTCTTATTTATTGCAATATTTAGAAATATTTCCATAGGAATCAATAGCTATTTTTATGTTAAATTAAAAGAAAAATGCAGCTTCAAATATTTTAATATTTCTTAACTTGGCACCGTGCACAAAGTCTTATTCAGCACGTGTTTGGACCATCTGAATGGGGAATGAGGATTCTGTTAACTGCTGTGTGAAAGTACGTAAGACAGAGTGGCTGCTCTTGGCTCACCATGGGAAGCTGATGCAGAGAGCATCGTCTGCAGAGCAGATGGGAAAGTCCAGAGGAAAGGAGTGGCCAGGAAAGATGTCGGAGAAAGGTGGACTTTGAGCAGACATCCGCAAGGTGTTGGATTTCTGAGATGGGCAACTCTTGAGTCCATGTGAACATAAAGGGGAAGGGAGGCTGTGGCTGGGGAGAAAGGTGGGAGGGGCCAGTGACCCAGGGTAAAGGACGCTGGGTGCTCTGATGGTGGGGGCTGTGTGACATCTGAGGAGGTGTGGACCTATTCCTCTAAATCCTATATAGTGTTGAGAGTCAATATTACAGAAAGGGAGGGAGGGGGAGGGGAAGAGGGGGATGGGAGGGCGAAGGGGAGAGAGGGAAAGTGAGGGGAAGAGGGGGAGGGCGAGGGGGAGAGAGGGAGAGATTGATTCCTGGTTCCTGGAAGGGCCAAAAATACTGGCTAAAATATGAAACTTTGAAATAGTCTTAAATCACAATTCAGAACTAGACACTTAGAGTAGTTTTAGTGTTTTCCTCACCTAATCTAATTTAATCTTCACATCAAACAGTTGAGGTAGTTCACTTAATCCCCATCTTGTAGATGGGGACATTGAGGTAGGCAGAGGTTAAGTAACTTAGTTTAAATCATATGGCTAAAAGGTGATGAGGCCAGGACTGAGACCTGCATGTCCTCATTCCAGCGCACACACCCTTTCTGAAACACAAGAAGCGCCACACAACCTTCATATAAATTAAAGATGGAAAGTAGTTCTTATATAGCAAGTCAGTGTATCCATCTTGTACAAGTCAATGCATCCAGATAGAAGACCATCACAGGGCCTTTTCTGAAAGTACTGTAAGGTGCCCCCTGTGACCCTGTGGCAGAGGAAAAAATACAAGATAGTCACAACTTTAATATTATTGGTTTTCTACTATATAGCATGGAAGAGAAAAAAAGTCAATGTAAATTGATGTCTCTTTCTTCAAAGTTCCTTTCCTGGGAACAGGCCCACTTTGTTTATGATTCTGAATCTATAGTCCTTTTATAGATCTCACACATTGATTATTAGAGTCTCAGGAGAATTCCTTCTGTGTAAAGCTAGAAGCATTCCTGTAGCTAATACGCACTGAAAATGCACAATTTTATTTCCAATGTTGATGAATGGTTTAAGAACTGTTATTGTATGAGTTCTTAGTATGAGTGGAAGGTATTACTGCTGATAAAACTGATAGTAGAAAAGATTCTAGGATAAGCACAGATTTTAAACTATTAAAAAAGACTCTCATGATATGCTCTTTATAGTTACTATAATTTCTAAGAATCTTTTGGACTTTAAAATTCTTATTCTATCAGTCAAGCTGCATTTCATTTAGAAATTAATCTGTGTGAACTTGTTTGAGTAATGAGTCTCATATTATTGCTGGGATAGGTTTATCATGAGTGATTTTTTTACTAAAAGGTAAGTAAAATAATTATAGATCATGGCTAATAAATACCTAAAACAAATGCTGTGTGACACAGTGAGATCCAAAATACTGAGAAGGGCCTGCTGCCCTCAATGGCAGCTATTACCACAGTTCTGCCTTCTCGGGCACGTGGCTGCCTGCCCATCAGGCTCATGGAGTCACTGGGCATGAGGGAGGCAACCACAACAGCAGCATCTTTGAGCTTAAATGACACAGGGGCATCAGAAATAGAATAATGAGGTATAATTTTACATGTGACATACAGCTGATATTTTGATACTTTTTAAAAGTACACTTATATTGTGGTCGTGCTGGCTTATAATAGTGTATAAGTTCCTGGCCTACAACACTGTAATCTCCATGTGCATCTTGATTCCCTTCAAAAGCCTAGTTTCCATCCATCACCAAACATATGGGTGAATATATCTTCTCACGTTAGTGTTTTCATGTTTTGGCTAAATATCCAGAAGTGGAACAGTTGGATCATATGGTAATTCTCTTCTTAACTTTTGGACAAAATGTCATACTGCTTTCTGTAATGGCCACAGTAGTTTAATTTTTCACAAAAAGTATTCAAGTGTTCCTTCTTCTCTACATTCCTCAATGACACTTGTTGTTTCTTGTCTTTTTAATAATGGCCCTGTAAACTGGTGTAAGGTGATACCTCATTGTGGTTTTCATTTGAATTTCCCTAATAATAGTGGATGACAAACATCTTTTCGTGTTCCTATTGGCCATTATTATGTCTCTGAAATGTTTATTTAGGTCTACTGCCCATCTTTTTATAAGGTTGTTTGCTTTTTGTTGTCAAGTTTTAGGAGTTCTTTATATATTCTGGATATTCATCCCATGTTGGATGTATGGTTTGCAAATATCTTCTCCCATTCAGTAGGTTGCACTTTCGCTTTGGTGGTGGTCATTAATATGTTTTTTTAAAAATTAATGAGTAGGTGCACAACTCACACAGCAGACATGAAGATGGAGAGTGATTACAGGAATTACATGCTTTAAACCATGAGCTTCAGGATAAATTTCAAGCTATCTACTTTTTGGCTTTTTTTAATAGGCTTTTTTTGGCTCCTTGAAACAAGAAAGGATAATGATCTAGAGATTCAGGAGGTCTAGATTTGAACCCTTGATTTAAGGAAATTAGTTTTATTCAATCTCAGCTTTCTCATCTGTAACCTGAAGAATATTTATATTCAAGTTAACAAGAGAACTAGAGAGTAGATGTACACAGTGGTCACTCAATTAAATTGATTTACCCTGAACCCCCTTCTAGTAGAACTTTAGACTTTTCTCCATAAATCATGCAAAGCCTATCACCTCTGAAGTTAGCTTGGTACATTTCACGGTACGTCTAGGGCCACCACAGGACCCCTCCTGTGTTTGGTATTGCTCGGCAATTCGGCCAAACAATGGCCCCAAATTACTGAATTCCCAGGATGAATAAAGTAGGACTTGAGAGTCATAGCACCTAGCAGTGAGGATTAAGCGCGCCTCAGCCCTGAGACTGATGACCAGATGTAGAAGAAATACGGATGCCCCAAGGGACAGAGGAAAGAGAAGGCTCAAGCTGGCAACCACGGCATTCAGTTTTGGTGGAATCTTCTTTGACTAATAAAATAGTTTAGTATTCAGTCGTTCTGCTTCTGACCTTCCCTCCCCCGCCCCACAACCCCTGCCTGCTCAGAAAAGAAGTCACAGAAAGAACATTAATCCATAGGCCTACTCTCTGAGCTACACCCAAAGCAGCTGAAGCCCATGAAAATGCTCAGAGTCCCAACAAGTGAAGACAAGAACTCATGTGGTGCCTCTCCAAAAAGGACCTCTGCTTCAAAGTTTAGTGTCTGATTTTCTGTCCTAATTAAGTCAACTGTACCATAAATTCAGTGATTTGCTTTCAATACCGTATCATTTCACTTTCCCAAGTATCTGTTTTCCAGGTGCCAAAGGGAAAAGCATGCAACTAACTAAGAAATTACCTGTAAGAAAATGCAAATGCAGTAGTCCGTGCAGGCAGAACCACCATGGGCGCCCCCACCTGCTGACTGGACACACTGCCTGCCCGGGCCTTCTCTGGGTGTCCACTTCTTGCCACAGACCTTTCACTTCTTTCCTAATGGCTCTTGCACAGTAAGAAGTACACTCATCAATAATGCACATTTTTCAAGCATAGTAAAAATGTTTGTGAAAGACTATTAATGCAAAAGCAAAATGCTCACATTGCAAACACTAATCTCCCATTTATTTTAACATTTTTTTCCTGAAAGTACTTAAAACTAAGTCTGCATTAAAAAAAAATCCAATAGAAAAAAGGTCAGCTGAAAGACTAGCAAAAGTGCACCCATTTGAAAGCCTTAGAAGTTCAATGAGTTGGCCAATAAATAATGTTGGTTTTTATGATTTTAAAAATCACACAGCTAGTTACTTTTGGAAATAATATGACAGGTGGTAAAACTAGTCATCAGCTAAGATCCAAAACAGAAAGTTTTCAGAGATGAGTACATTTTTACTATGGAGTTATAAAGCCCCAGAAAAGTAGGGTATGTAATGGGAAATGTGACAGACCCTTAACACGATAGTGGGGGAGGTACTGTAATAATGAGAGAAACTACTGCTTGGAACCAGAACAGCTATATTCTTCTCTCAGCTTCCACAGTCCCCACACCCCTGGAGTACCATTCGAGACAGTGATGAACTGTGGTCTCAATTCCCTTATTAGCTGTAAGACCTAAAAATTATATGTGCAATTAAAAGGCAAAATGCTGATATTACTCATCGGAAGCCCTTTGTACATTAGCAAGGTACAAAAGTCTGCTGACACTTTGCAACAGAGATAGTCAGCAGGGCAGAAGATTAATAGAGCCTCATAAATTTGCAGGGTGAATACAGTAGATGGGGCAGAATAAGCATGTTGTGTTAGAGATAAATAAAGGGCATGGTCAGCTTGACAAAACATTTAACAAGTAACACAACCAGTCCTTTCACACAATTTGCTTGGTTGGCATTAGTCTGTTTTATGTAACTACACATAATTACCCATAGTAGTTTCTGCTCCTGTCACAAAGGCCTCCAGCATGACCAGGAGAAGAAGTCTCGGAAAGTCACTGATTTTGACGCGTTACACATTGTGTCACGCTGCCCGGTCTGGCTACTTCTCTCAATCAAAGGCTTTGACAATAAAAGGGGCACCAGACTCCAGGCCAGCATCCCTCTGGGGTTCATGGGTCACAGTCTCATTTCTTTGTGTTTGAATCACTTGAATGAAAACAAGGGAGCGTTTCTAGCTCCAAAGCAGAACAGCACAGGAAATACACAAAGCTCACGATTCTTTCTACGGTTTCTGTGGTGGGAACTGGCTTCATTTTTTTTACGCAGACACATTTAATGAGTAAATTAAATGAACTCTGTCTATTCTTTTCTTGTGATTGCCAGCTTACGAAATGCAATTTGTTTTTGTGTGATATGTTGATTAGATATAAGGGAACCTCAAAGGATTTCCAATGTAGTTTCTCTTTGAAATGACTCCTTAGGGAAGAAGTATATTTTAATGCGTATATGTGAAAAGTGATATGAAAATTCCTCCTAGAGTAACTTGTCTTGCAAGGAATTTGCTGTTCTCCAGTTTCAGTAGAGCTTGTCTACTAAATTGCAGGCTGTATATTCATAGGACCAAGGCCTGGACCTTAACTGTATGCCATGTTAATAAAATGTGTAGCAAGATCCATTGTATGTGAACTAGGAAATAGCCACAGGGAAAAAAAAAAAAAAGAAAATTCAGCTTCCAAGTAATTAGTTAGGTCAAAAGCAGCCCAAGAGTTTGTGAGTAGATGGCACTTAGCAACAGGAGATCACCAGAAATCTATACAGAGGTGACTTACAATAATCCACTTACAGCAGAATGCTATTTAAGCTTTCGGGAAGCAGTTTTAGAGAACTTGATCTCCAACTCAAACTCTCATTCATTTGGTTTCTAGTCCCGGTTTTGGAAGAGGAATATGGCTGGAGATTGACCACCATGATAGTGTGTCCCAACATTTTCTGGTATAAAGATAATCCAAGGAACTTGCTTTACATGCATATTCTTGGCCTTGACACCTACGGATTCTGACTCAGTATGATTGAGGTGGGTCAAATAATCTGTGTTTTTAATAACATACCATATGATCCTGCTATAGACAATCACTGAGCATCATTTTAGCAATCTTGTCACAGGTTGTTATTGCTATTTAAGGTATTATAATTCCTTTTACATCCTATGATAGAATCTGTGAACCTAGATATATAGTGGTTTTCCCTGGGTTGGGGGCAAGTTTAATTACCATTTGGATTTAATAAACTCCAAATTACCATACATAAGCTCCCTGCATAAATAAAAAAATTCTCTTTACCTGATCTCTGAAAAATCTTATGGGACTTTATCCTGGGGAGTAGACCACTGTCCATTCAAAGAAAAATCCTCTGTCCCTGCCATAGGACAGTGATTTGTATGAATTAGTTCTTTGTCCAAATTTAGGAGCTGTGTTAAGGCTTTGTTACTAGAAAGTTTGACCACTTAAGAATAAAAATGACAGGAAATGCATTATAACTTGAAAAAGTATCAGCTTTTTGAAGCATATTACTAAAATCATATTCTTTATTGTATGGTCCCTCAGCAAAAAGCTCTAGAGAACCAAGATATGGAAATCCAATGGAACATTTATTTCACTTTGAGTGCATATTTTATAGGGCAGGAAACAAACCTTCCAGAACCTTCCTTCATAGTGACAAAGAATTATAGCCACATAAGTCTCTCTACTTACAGATTCCTCCTCATACATACTCATAAGCATCGCTACCACCTATCTGGGAGATTGTTTTTCATAACATAATTTTCTTGACTGCAATGATCTAATAAAAGTAGCAACCACTTACTTTGTTCCTACCTACTTCCCTGGGTCTTTTCTTCTGTTTGTGTTGGTGTTGGAGGGGTAATCTGTTTAAATCTGCTTTGGGCTCTGACTTTTGGATGAACAGATCTGGATGCAGGAAATGTTCCAACAGAAATGTCTGAGAGATACCCTTTCAGAGATCTTGGTTTGGAAATATACCTTGGCGCCCTACTTAATAAGAGCTATATTCTAATAGAACTCCGATATCAAACTTACATATTCTGTTTTTAGTAAACAAGCCTATATCCTTTCAAAGTTTTTTTTTCTCTTTTAAATTTATGAACTAAATAATGAACCTTCACTTAGGGAATAGGCTTGCCATGGACTTATTCTAAGTAACGTTAAAGAACTGCAGCAATTCACATGTTTAAATAAGGTGGCTAATCAGAATGAACATTGTTCACCGTGTCCTAGATCCTCTTGGCAAAAGCCTCATCTAATAATAATATGGTGTTCCATTTATAGGAGACTGGGTACTTGCTACTTCAAGATGAATGGCACTTCAAGATCCAAGTCCCTTGTTAACCCTTGTAATCTGCTGCAAATATAACCCTTTTGACCAAGTATTTGTGAGGAACGAAAATAAATCTCTCTTGACATACAACCCCCATAGACATTAAGTACATATTTTCTTTCTCTTTCTCTCTGTCTCTCTCGCTCTCTCTCTCTCTTTCTCTGTCTGTCTGTCTGTCTGTCTCTCTCTCTCCCTCCCTCCCTCCCATGAATATACATACAGATACAGTAAGCTGAACTAAAACTATTTTAATCAATAAGCTTAAAGGTGGAAGAAAAAGTCAATGAAATTTGAGAAAATTAATGAGCAAATAAAGGAAATCGTGCTTTCTTTATTCTGTACGGTCTGATATAAAGCCCGGGGACTTAGACTTCCTGACACTGAGTTCTGAAACAAGGTGCATTTCATTGCTAAATAATAGAAATGAATAATAAAACAGAATTTGTTGTTTGGAACTGATATTACATAAATGAGTTATCTTTCCTTGCTGGATGGAGACATCTTTTATAACATTCCCCAAAAGCAGGTTATCCTGCTTCCACTGGGACATGTCCAGTGCTGGAGGATCCACTACTTTAAAAGGAGTCCTTCACATTGTTAACAAGCTCTGGCACAAGTTATTTCTTGGACGGAAGAGTATTTTCACCAAATTATTAAATCTGGGAAGGTATTGTGTGGAATTTTAAGAGCTGCATGTTTATACTGAGAGCAAAGGCTCATACAGTTAGGCACATGAAGGGAGACTTCTTTTGAAAGGATGCATTTGTGAGCCAGAACTTCTGCTGGCTTTGGATACTGAACAATGTCTTGGCTTCATCTTCTTAAATTCTTGGCTCCCTGAAGACACATCTTCCCCCATTCAGCCCCTTGCACCCTGTGAGTAGCAGCTATCTGACTTGGTATCATAATGATTTATGAAATGAATGTGTGTCCTTCAATCTTATTCCTTAATAATAAGAATTGCACCTGTTTACTACAGCACATAACATATTCTTATATTCACTTAACCATAAGAGACTGAGCACACCACTAGGCTCTGAGGTCATAAAGCAAAATAGATCCTGCCCTAAAGGAATTTATTTTCTAATGGAGGAAACAATCAAATAAATTGAATATTATAGAACTGTGTGGTTAAGGGGTATGATATAATGTGATTGACAGAATTCAGTGGGGTTGCTGATAAATGCTAACATAATTGTAAGTGAAAATCTAAACCAAATTTTTGGGGAGATGGTTTCATTTGGGCAATACTAGATCATGTTTGATCACAGAATCCTTTTAATATGGCTATTAACTAAAGTCAGTAATTACTCCTCAGCATGCAGTCAGCAAATGAAGGAGTAGAAAGGTAGGCAGAGTCCTGGAAATTAGGCATATTTTTATATTTCATATTCAACCCCAATCTGTCAGATATTACTAAATCATTTTGTGCAGGAAAATAATGAGATGATTTTGTACTTGAAGATATAACATCCCAAGAGCAGCACTGAAAGTCAGAGGGAAGCGAGGAGGTCCTGAGTTAAGATGCCAACAGTAGAAATATCTCTGTGTGGAAAGATGTAAGAATATTTAAGGGAAAAACACTGGTTTTCCTGGAAAGCCTAGAAACTGTTTGAATGTTGCAGAGTGATTGGTGAGAAGAGGTGCTGCCAGTGTTCTCATTTGAAGAGCCAGAAGGACGCTAAGACTAGGGGAGCTGAAGGAGAGGCGTATTGGGGTGGGGGGGAGGGCGAGCCTGCAGATCCAGGGATGGGCCTGCCCAACGAAAGTATGTGGTGACACCTAGGGAGAGAAGCAAGGCCAGCACCAGGTGTGCCAGGCAGACAGGTTTAGGCTGTGGGAATAAGGTGGGAAGTTTTGACAGTTGAAGCCACAGGTTTATCTGAAGTCCCCAAGAGTAAAGGTGATTTCCTAGGGCTGAGAACAAAGGCCTAGACAACTAAGCTTTAAGCATCCAGAAGAGAAACAATTGTTTAATGCTCAGCACTGAAGGGTTGGGAGTAAACTTGGGATGGAGCAATGTGAGATAGACTTTACCAGGAAGATCAAGGTTAGGAATTCCTGCCTATTTACTCCATAACTTCTTTCAATATGAGTGCCTTTCAGAGATCACTGCTGAGGAATGCAGCCTGGGGCAGAGGGCGGGGTGGGGGGGGGACGGCTCAGCATCCACACACATAGATGGGAATGTTTGGGCCAATGGTTTTCACCCAGGCCAGCCAGTGCATAGGTCAGCCTCGGATCTCTGAAAGGACCTGAGGTGAGAACTTTACTCCTATGGCTCAGTAATGACCTCAGGGAGAAGGAGGACTCTCTTTACCTGGAATCGGGGGTCATGCAGAAAAAGGTGGTATCAGGAGCAGTTATGGGTTGAATTGTGTCCCACCCTTCAACTCATATGCTAAAATTCTCATCCCCAAGACTTCATAATGTGACCTTATTTGAACATAGAGCTGCAAATATAAGTTAGAATGAAGTCACATTGTGGGAGCGCTTGTAATACAACAATTGCTTTTGCAACAATAGCAATTGATTGCTAACCTAAGAAGAAGGTAAATTTGGATATAGACGTTAAGGTTAAGTTAGACACAGAGATGATATTTCTACAACCCAAGGAACATTAAAAATTGCCAGAGAAACACAGGAAGAGAGGGGAGAAACATGGTTCAGATTCATTCTCACAGCCCCCTAGAAGGAACCAGCCAACCTTGATCTTGGACTTCTAATCTCTCAAACGAAACAATAGGTTTCTTTCGTTTAAACACATTTATGTTTCTTTGTTATAGACGTTCTAGCAGACTAATACAGGTGTGCGAATTGATAAACACATAGGGAGAAGGCAGACTACAGGATCCATGAGGTAACCAAAACCATGTGCAAAGAGAAGCATGGAAAAGAACAGCAGTGAGGTGGTTGCTTGGAAACAGAAGGTACTATAGAAACAAAATAAATCTCCACTTGACAAGTATGAAGGCAGCAGTCGACAGACTTCAGCTATGAAGGGGAAATGAGATAGCAAAGTAAATTAGGTGAGTTAAATTCTAAATCACATCCTAGTCCCTAAACTCTGATCTGATCACTGAAACTCTAAATATAATGTTATTGTTAAGAGATCTCATGATTTAGTTTTTAACTTTGAAATTATTGCCTTCCTAATGTCTAAATATATTTTTTATAGGACCCAACTATATTAGGTATCTATTACTGTGTTGAAAATTATCACAAAATGTAATGGCTTAAAACAACAAACATTTGTTATCTCATAGTTTGCAGAGATTAAGAATCTTGTTGTAGGGCCTCCCTGGTGGTGCATTGGTTAAGCGCTGTGCTGTGGAGCTGTCGGCAGCAACAACAGGAGTTCGAAGCCCGGCAGGGGAGATTCCCACACAGCGGTGTGGCAGACCTCTCCTGCCTCCCCCGCTGCTCCCCTCAGCAGTGTATTTCCGTCGATCTGCCTGTTCTGTTCCCCACTCTGTCTCTGGTGAACCCTCTCGCCGCCCCACACCTCTGGCCTGTACCCCAGCTTGTATGCATAAATAAATAAATCTTTAAAAAAAAAAGAATCTTGTTGTAGCTTAGCTTAACAAGACCAGTTCGATGACGGGCATCTGTCTCTGGTTCTCTCATGGGGCAACAATTCACACTGAATTCAGGGTTGTAATCTCTTTTCAAGACTCTCCCGGGGAAGGATGCAACCCCAATATCACTCATGTAGTTGTTGACAGGATTCAGTTCCTGCATTGTGTCATTCTGACATCCTCAGTTCCTCTCTTTGACAGAATGGGTCTCCCCATAGAGGCAAGGATCATGTGGCAGACTTCACGAGAGTCAGCCAGAGAGGGCAAGAGATGCAATTCGCTGTCTTTTTGTAACCTAATTTCAGAAACAATATCCCATTACTTTGGCTGTATCCATTAGAAACAAGTCACTACATCTAGTGCACACTCAAGGGGAGATAATATAGCAGGGTCTGAACACCAGGAAGAGGATCATTGGAAGCCACGTCAAAAGTTACCTGACACACTTGCCATTACTAGGAGGATGATGAGGGTGGTAATCTTGTTGCAAACCAAGGCACCCAACTTACAGAGAACCCAGGTGAGGAGAAGTTTCCTGTCAAAAAGCTCAAGTAAGAAAAGAACCAAGAAGTGATCCTGGATTTGACCAAATTAACATTAATAATCAGCAGGGAAGTTGAGAAAAGAGGCAAAGCAGATAATGGTGGAACGAGAGTGACACAGAGTGATAAAGTGTATGTAGTAAGTGCCATTTATGTTCGAGGTGGTTGGTGTTTTAGTTTCCCTCTGATGCTGTAACTAGCCACCACAAACAGTGGCTTGAAAGAATCAAATGTATTATCTTACCTTGCTAGCGGTCAGAAATACTAAAAGCAATGTGCTGACAGAGTGGCGTTCCTTCTGAATATTCTAGTATGAAATCTGTTTCCTTGCCTTTTCCACCTCCTAGTACGTCCTGCATTCCTTTACTTGTTGCCCTTTCCTCCATTTTCAAAACCAGTAGCATTACACCTTCAAACGTCTTTTTCTCTGACTTCTGTTTCCACTGTTACAACTCCTTCTTTGATTCTAAGTTCCTGCCTCTTATAAGGACCCTGTGATAGACGAGATTCACCTGAATAATCTCTCTCACACATTAATTTAATCACATTGCACAGTCTCTTTGTCATGTGAAGTAACATATTCTCAGTTTCTGGATATAAGAACGTAAACATCTTGGGAGGTCATTATTCTGCCTATTCCAGTTGGTGAGAGTTGCAATGAAGAGGAAATATTTGGGAGCTTGGAATTCAGGAAAAGTATTTTGTAAACTGGGTAAATGACTTCATTTCTTCACATAAAGGCCTGTAAGAGTCCTATAAATGTTGAATGGATGTACATGTTGTCTAAGGTTCCTCACCTTTTCAAATATTCTGTGTTATATGTATACAATGTGTACTCATGTTTAATCATTGACTGTGAGATCAGATTTCTCTAGTGAATATTTGTTCTCCTTTCTGTCCAGCTAAATGACTAACTGAATGTTTTGCCTAGGTAATTGGAATTATGTATTTTAAATCAATGCATGGAATTGCCATATTCAGTTCATGTGACTATAGATGGCAAGATATTGATAGAAGATGGATATTTTTTAAATATAACTTTAAATCTAGAGGCTGTTAGGCAATAGAACTGTCTTTGGATATTATTACCTATTTATAGAATATGCCATTTTCATTTTGGGCTGACTGGACCAATTCTTTCACTACAGTAAAATGAATGTATTCTACCCTAAAAAGGAAACTTGTGTTCATGGAATAAAATGAAAAGTTTAATGGACACATGCAAACATAGGGGGCTTCTATTACCATATAGTAAATAATACACATGAATAAGAAATGGTGAAAAAAATTCACTCTATAGGAGCTAGGGACCATCTTAATTATAATGAGTGTGTTGATTAGAAAGGAAAATAAAAAAATGTAAATATCTGGTGATTAATGACAAACTACTTGCCTCTAATAGCAATTGAATAATTTGAAAAAGAATTATGACATTAGAGAAAAAGTAGGGAGTATGTGTTGACCAATCACAGAGTCAATACATGTATATATCACCCCTGTTTTCTTATTAAAGAAGTAATAATTTTAATTATGGAGGCAAGAGAGATCCAGACAAATCTGTATCTATGTACAGATATATTTGATAATTATAAAAGAATTCACCACAGAGCCAAAGAATAGGGCTAAGGGAAAGAGGGAGCACATTTAAAATGCATTAAGAAGGACATCATAAGAATTTTTCTAACGGATATTCTTCCAAGGAAGGAAATGAAATATTCTCCCCCTATGCTCTTTATTTTCACCCAAATTTAATTATGAACATTTTGAATATAAAGTTGAAAGAATTGCTATTGTCCTGCTATACTTGTGGTATGTGGACATTCACCTATTATTGTTCCATCAGTTCTCTAAGATTTCTTAAGGGCAACGTGACATATGAAAGATACTTTAGATCCATGATTGTTGCTGTGGGAGGATACAACAGTGAGGAGCATAGAGGGGTCTGACTCCCTCTTTGCCACCCACCCCAATCATGGCTACCGCTGCTGTCATGTGCTTATTGGGGCAGCAAAATCATGAAAGGAACTGCTGGCTTGGATGATGTTTTAATCTTTCTACTAATCCTCAATTCCATGCAGATACTCAACAACCCTTTACTCCTCCTCTCCCCAATTCGTATCTTCCTTTCTGTTTAAGCAGTTTCCTCATTGACTCAAGAAACAACCACCTTCATACCTGCTTTCACTTTCCTTCCTTTTGACTGGAAAATCTAATATATTTTTGTTCTCCTATATTAATTCAACCCACTTCTTTAACACTATGCTCAAAACCCCCTCTCTATGAGAGGTCTTTCCTGGCTGTATTTTCGTTGCTCTTCTGTCTTTTCTGTCTTCTGGAATGTCCTCTTTTTTTTTTTTTTTAAGTCCATAGTCTGTATCAATAGAGTATTTTGTAAAGTATTACATAATTTGATATTCCATTTATGAAGTTATATTTAAGCACCTGTGCTGCCTTCCCCCTCGTGTCTTCACTGTATTTGGAGTCAAAATTTTTCCGATAAATTGATTTATATTTACACAAGTCCAGAAAATCATGATGAGCAAAGGATTGTCATAGGGAGACAGATCAACTCTGTGTTACCTAACTCCATGTCACAGGCTCTCTCCTTCGCATTAGATATTCAATATTAGGAAACAGCCTCAGGAAAGGAAAATTACAATTCAAATTATTGCTATCCCACACATTTATAAGCATTTATTCTAATTTGGTATATAATGGTGTCAGTGACGTCCCTTTGTTCTTAGATCTATTTCACTATCTTTCCTATTCAGCTCCCCATTTGATCAGACTGAGCTCTGAAAACTACATTTCCCAGGATTCCTTGCCCCTGATTTCCCGTCATGTTTGGCTAGTGGGAGGTACTAGTGGAACACTGGAAGATGGGAGGAAGAGAAATTGCTATTCCACCTCATCACAGCCGCGTCCAGACTCTTGTTAGGATCCCTGGCAGAGATATTGTTTTCTCCTTAGTTTCATTTCTTACCAAAAAATATTTTCTTCTATAGTTACTTCAGAGTAGGCTCCATTTTAAGTCCCCACAATAATGGCTGCCTTGTGAGCTCTGGTCACACTATATCTTTTCAGTCTTTGGGATTATAGCTGCTTTTTGCTGTTGCTAATTGCTGGGCTGTCTCGGACTCTCCTGTTTGCCTTTCCACATCTCTGTTTCTAATGCTACATATTAAATCCCCTCTATTGAATTACCAAGCATGGGTTCTGTTTTCCTGACAAAATTGTGATTGAAACAATATCAGGGTTTCAATCTTCCCCAAGAAGACATGTGAGCTCTAGCACTTTGATATCTCTGTGAAAGATAGGCAGAGAAGATTAAATGAAAAAAGAATTTAAGATTTGGTGCTGGATGGAAGAGAAAACTTACACAAACTTAATGTTCAATGGCTTAGTTTAGACTGTGTCCAACACAGAAAAACCAAGTCCCTACCACCACCATCTAAAAAATAATCATATCTTTCTGCTCTTCTTAGATTCCAAAGAGCTGCTAACAGTAGGCAACAAGTTTACTCAGGGGGACAGGAACTCTGGGCTAAAGGATTTATGGACAGGAAGGAAAAGAATAAGAAAAGGAGTAATTCCAGGAATGGGGTCTGTACAAAACAGAATAATGAGACAAACGCACCCCAGTAGCCCTTCCTTGGCTTCATTTGGGAACTCTGTATTTCCTCAGTCACAGCTCCTGCATGTGGGCTTTCAGCGGTTGGCAGCTCTCCAGGTTAGCACTTCATTTCACACAACAGCTCTAATTTTCAAATATTGACTTGAAGACTTAGGCTCCCTGGTGCCAGCTCAATTCCTAAACATTACTGCGTTTAAAACTTTGATTATCATGATGTACTATTGGGGGTTCCAGTTATCAGACTAAATTCATCTTTATGGAATTTCTGTTATTGTAGTTCACCAAAAGTTTCACACCTGTATATAGTCTTAGATAAGGGATGCCACAATCATTGTAAAATGTGCATGATGCAAAGATTTATATTTAAACTGTAATTGAATTACATATCAAGAATGAAGAATGTTATATAACTGTGTAAATGAAATGTGTGTTGCCCTGGTTGGATATGTAAAACAGTTAGCTTTTAGTATTTTAGAGGCAGAGGCATTTCCACCAGGCTGACATCAGTCAGCACTCTGCGTTTGATCAGGGCTCTTGGAGTTACAGTACATGTCAAAAGGAAAATAAGATTAATATTTATGAGTTGGTAATTGTTTTTCATAAGAATGACTATATATTACCACCTTTCTTAAATGTGAAAAGAAATCTGATAATTACTAGGGACATTTTAATAAAATGCCCAAGACACAGTGATAAAAATAGGTACTAGACTTTATACTCAAGAATTAAAGTCATCAAGAGGACTTATTGAGAAATAAGTTGAATAGAACACAATTCAAAGAGATAACTGTGTTTTTTCTTTTGCATCTTGGTTTGGTAGTCTTAAGAATAAATTCTTGAAAAGATACAAGAGATGGATTATATATTGGACTCATTAAGAAAGACCATGCATTTGATGAATAAGAAATAAAGTTGGGCAAAGAAGATAAAGACTGGGCATTCAAAGAATTTGGAATATTATGCATAAAATCTTCAGAGGCTGTAGGACTCCAAAGCTACGAGAGAGGCGAGGCCCATGAGCCAGGGATCTTCATGCTCTGCTCAGAAGTCGGCCTTCATCCAGGGACAGATCAGCGCCATCAACCTGCCCGGAGTGGCGTACTGGGCCGGCTTCGTCACACTGATGGCACCAGGCAAGATGAGTTGAAAGGTGAGAGTATGGAGAAAACAACTTAGGAGTTATTGTACTAATTCAGGGGAGACTAGATGAGGACTGAATCAAGAGGGTGACAGTGGAGATAGAAAGTATGAATGGAGATGGAAGGGAGGAGAATTAATAAATATTAAAGAATTAAAACTGATTAAGATGATTTATGTGCCTTCTAATAACTCTCTCTGTGTAACTAGTTTGAGTGTGTATCAAGAGAAGTGAAACTTGGATAAAGATGTGTAGGCAACAGCTGAACATTTTTCAATCACTTATTTGGATTTAATTAGAAAACATCTGCTCAATACAATTAAAGGAGATTACCATGAGAACAAATGAACAGTATTTCAGCCCCACGTCTCATTTGTTGATTGTTATTTATGAATCTAACCAATAATCACTCAGTCTTGGTTTGAGCCTTCATATGACTACCAGCTCTCTCTAACGGCAATCCTTCCCGTATGGTATAGCCTGTTATTTGTCACCTCTCACTTATGTTAATAAGAAATGTGTCTTGCTGAAACACCCATCCATCTATCCTTATTCTTACTCTTTGATAATAAGAGTTTAAATTCCTTTTTTTGAGGGATATATCAGACTTTCTCAATGGTTATAATTTCTCTATTAATGTTCTCTGACTGATTACCCACATATCCTTTATTTGCATCTTCAAAGTCTTCATTTAGGTTTTCCTTCTTTGATGTTAATACCCTTCCTATAATATGGAATCACGAATTTCAGTGTTTTCAATGTGGTCAGATCAGCACAAGCCTGGGGGTCACAGCCGATAAGACAGAGTTCATATCTCAAAGCCTTATCTCTTTGTTCTCTAAGTCAGTTGCTGCCACCATAACTCTTCTTTGCTACATTTTCCATATTTTTATCATATGATCCATGACCCCTTCAAGATTCCATAGAATTCTTAAGAATGCAGGACTGGAATTGTTATTAGGAATAGTATGTTTTCATTAGATTTAGAATGTCAAGTTTTTGGAACATAGAATTGTATTCTCACAAAATCTTGGGTAATGCCTTGACTCCTACCAACTACGGTGAATGACTCCTCATGGAGAAATTAAATTAGAATTGGGACAAGGGAATTCAGTTGTAGAGAGAGCAAAAGAAAGCTCAGTTAACCAAAAATATATGGCTCCAGAGGTGGTAGCTGTCTTACTGAACAGCCTATCAACAACTAAGCACTTTGCTGTTTGATACACACACCTTCCATTTATCATAGACCTTTCCTTCTTTCATTCTTGTTTAGCCAGCACATAACTGATTCCCTCTTCCCTCTAACCATTCACTCATTTTTATTGTTGCGTTCTGAATTCCCTCCAAGTTGTCATCATATTTCTTTTATCTAAATGCCCCAAACTGTTATAAAAATGATCAAAAAGGAATATCTGATAATTTTTGACGGAAATACTATTAATATTAAAGACCCCCCTGAGCTTCATTGCATTTAACTCTGCATCTGACCTTCAAAAACTTTAGTTCTTACTCTCAAGGAGTTTCCATTCCAGTAGACCAAATGTAAAGAGGTGATGCTGACTTTAATCGCATCCTTACGCCTTTTCATAGCCCTATTGAAATAAGTTTCCAAGTTGGCAATATTGATCTTATTTGCCTTTGAACTGTTCTATCAAAAGTAGTGTAATGGGGGAGGCAGCAGATTAACCATGGCATAGAAGATCAGCCCCCATGAAGTCAGCATAGAAAAATTTAACAGTGTTTTCCAGGGCTGTTGCTGTTTGGAGGGTGTTTGATGATCTTACTTAGCAAGTAAGCTGGCATTGCTCAAATGCAAGATGAGTTTTAAGTTCTGACACTATTCTGGGGAAAATATTCCCCTTCAACAGACATGACAGCTACCTGGCACCCATCGGAGTACCAATGGTTCAGATCATGCAGGTAGAAATGCAAGAAGAAAAGGGTACCAGAAAGGCCCCAGGTAAGAGATACTTATATTAAAAAGCATTTGCAGTATTTTGCAGGACATACTAGAAGAAAGCCAAGGAATTCTTACAGGAATTAGTGACAAAAAACTTTATTTTTCAATACTTATACTTTGAGCAACTGCTTGAGAAAACACAAATCCAGCAACATAAACCCAGAAGCAAGAAACAGACCTCACAGTACACAGGGGCAGTCTGAAGGAAACAGGGTGCCCTGATCCTAAATGCTCCTTTTTCTGCTTCATGACTAAACACTCACTAATTAAGCTGTGGTTAACACAATTCCCCATCATTTTGGGGGTCCTGATTTTAAGTGTCTAAGAGCAGGCTCTCTCAACCTTGGCATTATTGACAATTTGGGTTGAATACTCTTTTATTGTGGGCCCTGACTTCTGCACTGTGGAGAGGTTACTTTATAGAGGGATTGCAAGGATCAAAGATATTATATGAAAATAAGTTAGCAAAGTGTTTACCATGAGCAAACCCAGAACTTATCTCGGCTATTTTTCATTTGTTTTCTATGAACTTTACAAATATGAATGGGAGTTCAATATTTCTTGTCATCTTCCTTCGTCAATTGCTCCAGTAGCCCTCCTTTTCTCAACAGTATCCCTTTCAGATATTCCTAAACTTGAAACACAAATCCTATAGGATCTATGTGATTTTTCTATTTCATATTTCTGACCCAAGAGATGACAAATCAGGAAGATGACCCAGGCAAGACAGACTGATTTCATAATGAGGCTTATTCTATTTCACTGAAAATAGAAAGAAAAATGGATAGAAGTCTGGGTGAAGAAAGAGCAAGAGTGACAGCTGTTCTCCAAGGATTCTTTACAGAATATCCATCCTAGATTAGAAATTCCAGGCCACGGAGATAAGAGTCTAAATGGAATTCTGAATTTGCTTTGGCTAGCTTATGGATGATAATAAAGAAAACTAAAAAAGTATAGATGGAAGAAAACCTCTCATGATTTTGATTTTTTTTTTAAATTCATTCCAAAAATTTTTGTTGAACAAATTACTTGGTCAGACTACAAAGTTTATTTCAAGAACAAATCATGTCAGTTAAAGAGTAAACTCCTGTAGGCTTGTGGCTTTGAATTTTTAATTTAACATCAAATTATTATATTTCTTCCTTCTTTTTCACTATATCCCATTCCCACATATAATACCTGGACTCGATGCCAGCAATTCTTTCCCTCTGAGTTTCATCAACATACAAAGGGAAACCCTCTAATTAGAGTAAATAATTTGATAGAGAATATTGACTAAAAAATTAAATCAGAATAGCTGGGAAATGAATGATGACAGTGGTTTGGAATGTGATTGGCGCACTGTTCAGAAAAAAAAAAGGGTAGAGAAGAATCTGTGATCATGATAAATAGCAGTTTATCCATTTATAAGGAGTCCTCCAGGGACACACTAGAAAAATCAGCATTGAGTCACATGCTACAGTCTTGCTAGAGATACTACAAGTATCATAAACAGAACATCAATTAAAGTCTGAGAAGTGTTAACTGGACAGAGAATATGAACCCAAGAAAAGATTAAAAAAACAAGGCAAAAGAACTCATGAAAAATAGTAATATCAAGGAATAATGTCAAAATGGGAAGATGAAGTCTAATATATTTGGAAGCAAGTTCATTTTAAAACCCCTATATTTAATTCTATTCTATTAATAATGCAGCACATCTGGGAAGAAGCATTTGGAAGAGAGGAGTACTTAAGGAGATTTAAATATGATCATGATTAAACCCCAAAAGTCGATATGATTTTGTAATGTGAATCTCAAAATATTGCCAATGTGATTTGGGCTGCAGACCCAGACAGTCATTGTCATAGACATAAGGTATGAACTATGTTTTTAACTATATTCTAGAGTGTTCTAGAGTCTTCAGGAAGACACTGATCAAAAATGTAAATGAACAAGAATAGTGTCCAAGCAAACTACATGATAGATACACTGAAGAACAAGCAAGACAAAATGTAAAATAAAACACTATTATTAATGAATAAAATGGAATTTTTAAAATTTGAGATTCAGTTAGGCATTACAGCTAAAAGATCAAACATAGGGAAGGTAAGATAGATAAGTTGTAGTTATTGTCCATAAAGAGATCATAATTTTTTTTAAAGAAACACGGGTTTAGAACCAAGGTATATGTTTGGCTGGGGAGAGGGGTGAGCTTAATGTTCCTAGAAGGTTTAGAATAGAAAGGCATTCAAAAATTCTATGAAAAAATAGGAAAAGAAATGGATAAGAACATTTGAATAGGACATTGACAGATAGGTTGCATTTTGAAAGGTGGATGAGAGTTGTAGGCAGACTAAGGAAGTTAACTGGATGAATGAAGGGTGGAAGGCATACGAGACTAAGGCAGCAGGATAAGTGAAAAACACAGTACAGGCCGATTGAGAAAAGGAATGGAAAAAGGTTATCAGGCAGGCCAGAAAAAGAACAGGATGACAATGACAGGAGACTTCTCGAGGGAAATGACTTAAAGAATGGGTTCTCATGGGATATATCAGCACAGTTCTTTAAATAGTGCATGACTATTATTACAGACCCAGAATGATTTCAACTTAGCAAGAAGTGTGTTGAGAATGACCAATTAGGAAGAAAAAAATAGTATTTTCTAAATTCTATAATTGAAAATTGCATGACTTAGGTGGCTAACAGATGATAAAACATCATAACATTAAGGTACAGTAGATAGAGTTGGCACAGGTTAGGAGTAAGATGGGGGTGAATCCAGGCTCCCTAACTTTCTTCCACCACAGGGAAGTTGATTATACTTGCTGAGCTTCAGTTTTGTGTCTTGCAAAAAGAAAAAACAATTCCACCTTCTTAGGTCATATAGGTAAGTAAAATAATAAACGTAAAGCCTTTGTCACAGTGTTTTTCATATAATAAGTTCTTAGTCTATAGCAGCTATATATAATTATTGATACATTTATTTTCTAACTACATGGTATTTGGTCTTAATAGATGTTAGCTATGAAAAGTTAAGAATTTTAATTATGTTTTATTTTGTAGTATGGATTTCTTTATTCTTCTTAATTTAGTCCCTTATTGTAAATTTAAAAACTTAAGAAGTATTTATCCTGAAGCTACTATGACTGCAATCACATTAGGAACATAATGGCAGCTACCTCTTAGAAATCAGGAAACATTAGTCTCCTCCAAGTACCCACTTAGGACCATCAGGTGACTGAAGCTTGAGGAAAACACACCTATTACATCATATGTTTAGTGTCATATAGGTTATTGAGAATTAGTGTCATCTCCCCAATACTAGGATTTCTTTCCTGTATAACTGGTTGACATTGATTGACCATGTTGATGAGAGCGGCATTGACTTAGATGCCAAGGTACATTAAAAATACCCGGATCTACCAGAATATCTTGCACTGTACTAGCAATGATTACAATTTTAATTATGTGCTAGGGTCTACACCAGTCACATTAGCACTAATTATGCCAACAATAATTAAAAGGTAGCATTTTCCCTCTTTTCAGATGAGCAAAATAGAAGGAATTATGAGGTTGGACAAAGTTATAGAGCTAGTAAAGGATGAAAATCCTGTTTGTTTGAATTTAAAGCCCATATTCTTCCCCAACCTTTAAATTATCTTGTAGCATTTGTCTCTTTCTGTTCCCTCTCTCCCCTTTTCCATTTCCCTAACTGGATTATCAGATCTCAGCTTGAATCCCCTCCCAATTACATCTTAAATCGGGTTAGAAACTGGTCCACAAGCCCCTTACTTAATATTGTCTCTGGTTATTACAGAATATTTTATTTCTGTGTCTTTGTCCTCCATGCCTCCTAAGAGGTAAGGACCGTATATTTTTGCTATTGTACCTTCAGCAGCTCACCCTCTATTTAGTACACCATTAGTTGTTGGCAAGTTTTGTTAAATAAATTAGTGATTGAAAGAAGAAATGAATGCAATTGATTAATTTATTATGATAGGGCACACATGTGACCAATGAACAGCACTGAGTTGCTTTTGTTGTCACTTACCAACTATATACTGAGCACCTACAATGTCCAGATCTTTAACCAAATGCTAGGGGTCCAAAAACACAACCCAGTTCATTTTCCTAGAACTTAGCAATATAGTCCTCTATGGCAGGCATAATTTTGAGTAATATAGAATATTATCTTGTTACTATTCTTTTTACAACAGCAATAACATAACACAAAAAATACAAAAATAACACAATGGTAATAACAAAAACAGGTTCTACTTTTGGGGGCTGCAGTAAAGTGAACAAAGAATTACATGTATAAGATGTTTTAGTTTTCTGAAGAAAACATGGAGAATGTTAAATCTTGGTATCTTCCTGGAATGTCTCACAAATTTTGCATGTACTCAGGGTCCTTACAAAGAAGCAAGGACATTCTGATGGCTCCTGTGTTTTTTTTTTTTTTCTGGATACTACCAGAAACATTCCTACTCAAGTTTACATTGCTTGAAAAAAAAATTCCCTTGTTTCCATAAATATTTGAAGTATCATCAAAATAACCGAAGGCAGACAAGCTCTACTATTTAGGTATAATCACTCATTTCTTGTATGTCACTCTGATTTTCCTCACTTGAGATAAATGTGGTCTGACATATTGATTATCCATTCTGGGCCATGGTGGTGGGGGTGGAGGGGCTTTTACTACTACATTGATTTCCTGCTTGGTTTAGGGGCGTTTGTTTAAATAGATGTCTTGTGATACTTCAAAAGTGGGGTGGTTAAAAAAATGTAACCCCTAAGTGAAGCCCTGCTGGATTAAGGGGAGCTGCACACTCAATGGGAATAGATCTAACTCAAGGCTGACTCTGAGATACCATCACCCCCCTGGTGTGTCTGCTGTGGGCTATTAGATCTAGAGGGCAAGTGCCAGCTGTCTTCTCAAAAAAGTTGTCAAAATATTTGATTAACATATAATTAACATATAATTTATTCATCAGAAGATTTACCTGTTTTAAGTTTACAACTCAATGATCTTTTGTAAGTATATTGAATTTTGTAACAATCACCATAAATCCATTTTGGAACATTTTATCACCCCAATAAGATTCCATTTATGGTGCCTTCACATTCCTGCCTCAGTCCTGGCTAACTACTAATTTACCTTAGTCTCAATAGATTTGTCTTTTCTTTATATTTCATAAAAATGGAGTCACATAGTATGTGGCCTTTCTTGGCTGGTTCCTTTCATTTAACATATATTCTTGAGATTAATCCATGTTCTAGCATATATCAAAGGTTCTTTCCATTTTATTGCTGAATTTGTATTCATTGTATGGATGTGCCATATTTTGTTTTCATTTAATAAACATTTGGGTTGTTTTCACTTTCAGTCTGTTGTGAATAATGTTTTTCTGAATATTTGTGTACAAGTTCTTTTCGTGGGGATATATTTTGACTTGGGTGGTAAAGTAGGAAAAGAATTGCAAGTTCATATGGTAACTTAAGGTTTAGTATTTTGAGAAATCGCCCACTTATTTTCAAAGTGATTGAACTGTTTTATTTTCCCATCAGTTATCAAGGGCTGGGGGGTTCCCACTTTTTCACATCCTTACCAACAACTATTATTGTCTTTCTTTTTTGTTATAACCTTTCGAATGGGTGCAAAATGATATGCCATTGAGGTTTTGGTAAGCATTTCCCTTATGACTAATGACATTGAGCATCTTTTCATGTACTTATTAGCTATTCTGGTATCTTCTTTGGTGAAATGACTACTCAGATCTTTTGTACATTTTTTAATTTGGATATTTGTCTCTTTATTGACTTGTAAGCAAGCTTCTTTATATGTTTTTATATAATTCCCTCATCAAATATATGATTTGTAGGTGTTTTATCTTAATCTGTAGGTGGTTTTTTAACCTAATGATGTCTTTGGACATACAAGTTTTGAATTTTGAGAAAGTCTAATTTATCAAGTTTTTCTTTTGTGGCATATTCAAGAAATCTTTGCCTGTTTGAGACCTAAAGTCTCAAACATTTTTTGATACTAGCTCTTTATGTCCTTGATTAATTTTAATTAATTTTTTTCCTATAAGGTGTATATAGAATTTTTTTTAATAAAGAGAGGAACTAAGTTCATCATTTTATATTTGGATATTCCGTGGTCTAAAGGCCATTTGTTAAGAAGACTGTTCTTTCCTTGCTCAAATGCCCTGGCACCTTTGTTGAATATCAACTGATCATAAATGTAGGAGTTTATTTCTAGATTTTCAGTTCTGTTCCATTGATTCATATGCATATCTTTATGCCAATATAACACTGCCTTGATACATAAGTTTTAAAAGTATATGGAAAATTTTAACCTAAGAGATTTCTTGGGGATGACTGTCCCTATTCTGTTATATACCTCAACCCAGACTGCAGTCCTGTCAGCTTCAGTCCTCATACAAATACAAAGAAAGGAGGAGGGAGAGGATCAAAATGCATTCTCAGAGTCATAATATCTGTTTCTTGAAAAGGTGATTATAAAGAATAAATGGTGAATTAATTTTCAAATGGATTTGAATAATATAAGTAGCTCTGCAAATTTTGACTTTCCTAACATTCATCTACAAACCAACAGAGGATTTTGGATAGCATTCACATATTCTCTTTGGTGACCTGAAGAATCATTTTCTACATAATGGTTGAGCTACTTTTGTACCTTTAAATTTTCAATAGTTCCACCCATCACAAAAGATGCAAAAGAGCAAATAACAGCAACAAATCTATACTTAAATCCATATTTGATGTCAGAGAGCCCTCTCTCTCTCTCTCCTGTTTCTTATCAGACATTCTAATGGGAGTCTTGAGAGGAAATCTAATCATTTCTTTACAGTTTTATTTTTCTGACTATATAAGTTTATTGACTACTATATCACCATATTATTTCCATTCTCTCTTCCATTTAACATGATTCACCCTTTGTTTTATCTGAGATTTTAGTGGAATTTCTTTTTGTCTTGCAAGTGAGTGTGTTATTTAACCTAGAAATGAGTGAGTGTGCAGACAGTTGTATCCATCTCTCAATAAGGAAAATGCCTTTCGTTTGTCATTTTAATATTATGATATTGCACTAATCTATTTACACATTTTCTTTCCTAGGTCTGATAGGGGTGGTTGATAGAACAAAGAGTTAAGATGATGGGTCTGGTATGGAATAAAATGGATATAATGAAACATGTTACCTTCACCTTGCTGATCCCTATGTCTGCAGTATTGTTACCAGAGTCACTTAGAGTCAAGTTGTCATTGCTCTTGGTAAGCTTTGGTATATGGAGATAAAAGGCTCATATTATAGAAGGCGTCCACAAGCCAGAAACCGTAGTCTCAGATATTAGTGTTTCTCCTGATATGACTTCTGATCTCTTATTACATGCAAAACTTGCCCCTCACCCCTTTTTGTCACTACTATAAGTAACAACTCCTGATGGACCCCGAATACACTACACTTACTGTTAATAAAGATTAATAGACATAGAACTAAGCTTTTTGAATAACAAAAGAATATTTTAAAAGAAAGTACTTCATAGAGTAAAAGAAGACATGTCTTTTTCTTGAGAAAGCCTATACAGTTTCAGTATAGTGTATACTGGCAAAATCTTCATAATGAGCTTCTTACACAGAGGTGCTTGTACTTGGGTACACGGATGACATCAGGGGTATAACTACTTAAAGTGTATGCACTTTGTGTGTGTGTGAGAGCTTGCTTGCATTTTTCTGAACAGCAGCGCTGTAGTTTTCATTATATTTTCAAAAGGTCAACGTATTAAATACTCTCCTCCAAAATCCCTCATCCTTGCCTTGGACCCTTGTGACCTCTAGTCACCAATCCTGCGCAAGTTTTGACCAGTTATTTCCTTGTGTGACTTGAAAGCATTTAACCTTGGGTCACAGCCTCTATTTCTTTCATTCTACCCATCAATACCATCAATACCATCAATACCCATTTGGCATCCAGACCCATGGACCAATGTTCACCAGTGAGTGTCAGGGACCTATAAGGTAATGCTTTCCTACTTATCCCCAAAACAAAAATTCGGATTTCCATTTCATAAGGTTCTTCAAAAGATCCTTTTTGCCTCAAGCAGTGACCAAATCAAAACACATTTTTATATCTGCTTTCTCTTCTTCACTTTCTTTCTTCACCTTCTTTTGTTCTTCTCTCTTACTTTCAAGATTTGCATTCTCAAACTATTGGCATGTGAGCCTTTATCTCAAAGGCAACTTAAACTAAGACTATCAGTGACACGAAAATTTTAAGATCCACTATCCAAGAACCTATTACAGTGTCCCAACTTGACTAGTACATAGTCCACTTCTATTCTTGTCCAGGACCAATGGTCATGACCATGAATTTAAGTGTTTTTTGTGTCCTCGGTTTCATCTTTCAGCTGTATCTTCTCTCTATTACAGCTTTAGAGCTCTTTGTTCAGAAAGGAATTTTCTCTCCAAGTGGCACAAAAATGCTCTAATGATCATGGTATCAAGAAGCGTAGCTTGTCTATGTTCACCAGTGCCCATGGACATCTCTTCGCCCCATTTCTTCACTTCAATCATTTGTCACGGGTTTCTGAAGTCTGTCTATTCTGGCACGCGGTAAGCAGAATAAGAGTACCTGTGCCCTCGTATAACGCCCTCCTTTTGAATGTACACAGGACTTACAGAATATTCCTCCTCTGATTATGTTTCATGGTGAAGGTGAAAGACTTTGTAGATGTATAAAGATGCTTAGTACTAAGCCTATTGTGTGTGTGTGTGTGTGTGTGTGTGTTGTTTTTTGTTTTAAGTATCCCAATCAGTTGACTTTGAGTAAATCAAAGGGAAATTACTCTAGGTGAGTCTGATTTCATCAGGTGAACTCTTTGAAAGAGTGTTTAGCTTCTCTGAGTTTAGAGACTCTAGTCTACTGCTCTTGAAAAATCAAAATGCTATCACTTCTGCAGTGACTAGGACATGATTTCTGCCAATAATCTTGTGAGTTTGGGAGAGGACCCTGCGCCCCAGATGAGAATGCAGCCCAAGCTGACACTGGGATGACAGTGCTGCGAGCCTCTGTTTAGAAGACCCAATTAAGCAGTGCCCGCACGCCAGACCCACAGAACTATGAGATAAGTATCTGTCGTGTTAAGTCATTTTGTTTATAATAACTTGATTAACAATAGAAAACTAACACATAGCACTATTCACATAATTTTTTTTCACATTATTGCTTTCCTCTAGGCAAAAACTTCCTAAAAGTGCAGTGTTCTTCACATCTTGGTTTCAACATTGTTTAGCAAAATAAGAAATATATAATAAACTTTTGCTTAATGAATGACTGATATTTAATATTCCGAAAATGAAAAGTAAAGAAATAGCTATTTTGACCTTCATGGTTCTTTTGCATATTAACTGTTTGAAATTTCAAATCTTATCATGTGTTGGCAAAATTAATAGTGTTTTAGTTATCAAAATTTTTTCATGCTTGCATCTTCGAACTCTGCTCAAATCTCTATAGCAAAAGAAGTACCAGATCTTTTGGAGCCTTGACAATTTTAAGAAAATCCTCAAGCCATACTTCACTTCTACAACATTGCTCACCAAAATTAATGGAATAGATCAACACGAGATTCTGATCTGAACCTGCCAAATTGGTTCTTAGGTAATCAAGGTAGAAAACTAAAGGAAATTTGAAACTTGAACATAAATTTATTGGTTTGAAAAAAAAGGAGAAAAACAGTTGATAAAGTACACCATGCTGAATTTTCCAGATATTAATGTTTAATGCTTAAACCCTCAGTATAGCTTAGGAACCATTAATTACTATTTCTAATGCACCTAATCATGCTATAATTAAAGATGTTAGAAAATTGCAAAAATCTTAGCTTCTAAAAAGATGAGATAATTGTCTAAAAAAATGTGGATTATTAAGTAAGAACATTCATCAATAGACAAATAAGTGAAAGACACAGGAAAAAATATTCATCAACAGAGTTTGGAAATTTGAATTATAAAGCGCAAGTGATTTTACTTAGGCATTTTATTTTTAACCACGTTTGCCAAAAATCTGTTGCTGAAAATGAGTTAGTTTTTTTGGTATTTTTTATTCTTACTCTCTTGTTTAAAGAGGAAGATCAGTCTAATTGCACAGATGATTGAAAAGAAAATAAGATTTCCTTTTAATAAATACAGTGAGGTAAGACTCAGAAACGAGATCCTTCGATGCAGCAAGTTCCCCATTTGATCCTTACTTAATTTCAATGAATACATTTAAAATTACACTTTGACAAATTAATGTGACATAGAATTCACTACTTAGAAAATAATTATCTTATCTGGGCATGAAAATAATACTGAGATCAGAAGTAAAATTCTCTAAAGGAAAAAAAATAGCTATTTTGTAAGTGAGAGATAAAAAGTTATTAGAGGCTAACCCTTTCTCATGTCAATTTCTTAAATGTGAAAAATATCCAATGAACCCATTAAATACATTTTGACAGACTAACAGCAGGAGGCTTGTTGACCTTTCACCTCATATTGATTTCTCCTTCAGTCGTTTTCCTTGGTGATTTCTACTTTTCCTGCATATATTTTGCCTCCCAGTCCACTTTCACATGACACTTCTGTAATCACTGGCAGCTGAAACCCACCCGAAGCCCTAAGCTGCACAGACACTTCAGGGGAAATGTGAGAATAAAGCAGCCGCAACACTCACATCCAAAATAAGTACCCCGGTCAGCAAACATTTCTATAAAACATAAACATACCAGGTACCTCAATAATGCCACTGATAAACACCTGGCTGAGTCAAAATGGTCATTAATTATTATTTATTCATATGCTCATCAACTCCCCGAGCATTGATTAATGGGCCACTCTGGCACGACCCAGCATGGAGAGGCAGAGAATGGGAAGGCAAATCGGGGCAGCCCTCTCTCAGTCTCACTGTAGAAAAAGCCTCCACAGAAGGCTCATGTAGGGGAACAAAGTCCCAGGCTGAGAAATACGATCCTTATAGTCATGTACAGGTGCTCGGAATTCAACTGGAGACTCTCTGTGTCCATTTGTGTTCATTTTATCCTGAAGGAGTCAGAAAAATGTAGCAGAGTCTAGAATTGTTATGATTTTGGTTTTTGAAAAGCATTATGAGGTGTCACTTTTCAGCGAGCAGTGGATGGGGCATCAACACAAGATGTTAACAAGGGGGGGCAGACTCAGGATGCTGTACCCCAAGCTGCAGTGAGAAGCCGGGCAGGAGAGCACACGCCGTGCTTTACAATAGAAGCTCTGTCTTGCCTGCAAAGTAGAGTGAATCTTCGAAAGGAGCACTCATCAAAACTCAGTATTTGGAACCTTGTGGAAATAATGCTAACATTTTTGTGTGTTCTCTTGTGTTCGTTTTTTGTGTGTTCTCCTGTGTCAGGGTGTTGGCATTTGAAAGCCTCTGACCTGTGACTGCCGCCCAGTCCCTGGTCTCCTCCAGGTGCAGATTTTTAAAGTGGGGTCTCTGCCCTCCCCAGCTGCCAAAGCAGCAGCACTGATCCACACTGTAGAGCGCATGCCAGGTTTGGCAAGGTTTCTTTTGGAGAAAAAAAGCACATATTTACAGCAGAAAGAGAGGAATGCGAATCCTGGGCAATTCTGTTCTTCCCTAGTCCCTCCTTGGCTGCCAGTGTCAAGAGGCCTTCCTCTCTCCTTCCCTGAGCTGAGTCATGGCTTCCTGATGCCTCCTGGCTCCGGGGGCTTCTCCTGTTTCTCTCTATTATCTCTGCCCTTTTTAAAAACAGACTGCTCTGGCTCCCTTGCAGCGCCGGGCTCTCATGCCAATCGGCCTTACTCCAGTCGCCAGGGTCCGCCTTCTTTCTGAGTCAATAGGAGGTTATACAGTAGCAACAATTATTTTATCACCCAAATATTTTTCTGTAACAAAGTTTGGAATCACGGAGATTGAAGTAATTTAGACTTCATAAGGAAAAAAATAGCATGGAAGGTAATTTTTTATAATCTTAATTTCCTTTTCCATTTCCTTAATGCCCCTAAATTTTCCTGTTCTGTTATGCACTGAATATGTGTCCTCTTAAAACATATACACTGCAGCATTAACCCCTAATGTACCTGTATTTGGAGAAGGTGCCTGTGAAAAGGTGATAAAAGGGAAACGAATTGTAAGGACCGAACTCTAACCCAGCAGAGCTAGAGTCACATAAGAAGAGGAGGAGGCTCCGGGGCTCTCTCCCGCTGGCACCCTGTGAGCCGCAGCAAGTGGCCATCTGCAAGCCAGAAGAGGGCTCTCCTCAGGACCGCTCTTGCTGACCCCTTGCTCATGGACTTCTAGTCTCCAGACTGTGAGAAAAGCAATCTCACTTGCCTAAGCCACCCAGTCAATGGTCCGCTATGAGGGAAGGGGTCGCAGGCTGATACAAGCTTGGAGTCCACGAAGTCCCATCCACTCCCAGGTGTTCTTGCACCCAGTTTCACTGAGAACACGGAGGCCCTTAAGATTTCCCTCCTTCTACTTCCTCTTACCTAGAAATATCTCCTCTTCCACCTGTTCTTTCCTGCCTCCCCAGCTCAGCGGAGGGTGGACAGCACACCTGTTCAAGGCCCATCTCTCCACTCTGGGCCCCGCTCCCTCCCTTCTCCCCTCTCCAGGCCGTAGGCTCCGCCCTGCCTGTGTCCTCCCCAGTCACCCACTGCACTTAAAGAAACCCAAAGTCTTAACTGCGGCCTCAGCTGACATTTGACCTGATTCCCTGCCCCTGCTCTGACGTCTTCTCCCACTACAGCGTGGCTCCTGCACCCCTGTGCATTCTTTCTAGCTTCCAAACATGCTGAGCTCACGCCTGCCCAAGAGGCCTATGCTGTTTGTTCCATCTGAATGTCCTTCCCTAGAGCGTCCGTGGCTAGCGCCTGATTCCATGCAAGTCTCAGCTCCAATGTCAGTTCTTATGATGGGCTTCCCCAAATACCCAATGTAAAGTTACTAAAACAAGAAAAATCATATGAAAAGGTGGCTTTCTGTTCTCTATTATATCACTATCTAAAATTTATTTTTTGGTAATGGTTGTCTTCCTCCCATAGGCTGTAAAGAACGTGAGAACAGAAACCGTGTCTCCAATTTCCTTCTATGTCCCCTGTGTTTCAGGCGATGCCTGGTGCATAATATCACTTCACGCTGAACATCTCTTCTGCCCCATATTCCCTGCCGATCAACACTCTATTTTTTCTCAGCATTAAAACATGCTCAAATGTTTCCCATTCTGAGAGTGAATGTTCCCATCCAACCACACATCTGCCATCCATTACCCATTTCCTTCCACTCACAGCCCCTTATGCTTCCTCAAAGAGAACCCTAAACCATTAATTCCCACCTCCTCAAAATCTTCACTCTTCACCCCACTGTAATCTGACTTTGTGACCCTCCACCCGCCCTGGTGTCTTTTACTAATAAACAGCCCCAGATCATCCCATCCCTGGTGATGGGCTCTCCTCATCTTACTTGACCATCTGTGACATTCAATACATCTGATGGTTCCAGTTTCCCTGAAATTCTCTCCTTCAACATTCACGAAGTCATATCCTCCTAGTATTTCTTTTTTTGCCTTTTTATTGATTTTTCCTTTCCGACATGGGTTTCTCTTATTCCACACTCTTTGGGGTTGCAACTTTAGTGCCTCTAGGGACATGGCAGGAATTGTGCAGGTGTGGAGACACTATAGGTAATGAACTGAGAGGAGTGCCAAGCACATCCTAATGCTCCCCAAAGGCATTCAAATCCAAGTTCTAAAAAATGCTGTGCTAGCCAAACTCACTTTATCTATGGGTAAATGGAGACCACCGATTTATAGCCTGTGTGCTAAATGTTGATGTCCTTTGGGCCACTGCTTTCTGCTACATATACCCTAATTTGATGGCCTGACTCCTGGCACCTTCAACTACCAGCTGAATTATCAGCTTTTTTTGCATAGCTTTATACTTGTTATGAGCATCACATTTATACAGGTGTCCAAGCCGGAAGTCAGGACATTGTTGTCTCCTTTCTCATCACTTCTGCCCCACCCTCAACATCACTCTACCTTAACTGTCCCCAAGAGGCCCAGATGTTTCGCTACCACTATGTCTTATTGAGTCCTTGTCCATACTGATGTCTTAATCCAAGACATTATCATTAAGCCATTATCATTTCTCTTCTAGATTATTGCCATGACTTCTCAACTGAACTCTTAGCCTCATAACTCAACCCCCTTCAATCCATTCTTTCCTTTTTTCAAAGTGATCTTTCAACAATGAAATTTTAACCATGTCTCTCCTTGACTTGTGAGCACACTGAGTCTCTCTCCCCTGCCTATGCAATAAATAACTATTTCTAGTCTGACCCTTGACTTCACTTAGAGTATGACTTTCCATTGACCTTTAGCCCGAACTCTTTACTTTAGCTATTCTCAGTGACCTTGACCTTCTTGCAGCAGTTGTCACTCTATCAGAGATGACCTTCCCCTCTTGTCCATCAGCCTAATCTCACTCAGTTCAAGCACTGTTGCTTTCAGATACCTTTCCTGGTGTGCCAGCCAGATCTTCCCTGAGCATGCCTTGTGAACAGGACTGTTTCAATTTTGACAGCTTTTAAAACAGGGAAAAGTTAACAACTTGATGTAAGAGATTAATGTTTCTTCTGGTGATAAAGAAAAAAAAGAAGTCAATGAATAGTATGCAGGTAAGAAGGGAGCTCTAGTGGGTTGATTTTATTCTAAAATACTTGTCATCTGGAAAAAATACACATAATACACTTTCAAGTTACTGATTTTATTGTGTCTAAATCATATCCAAATGAAATGATGTGCTAGCTTCAGAGGCAGATACTTACAAAAGGAACTCTCCTACACTGCTGGTGGGAATGCAAACTGGTCCAACCACTGTGGAAAGGTGTATGACGATTCCTCAAACTGCTAAAAATGGAGCTTTCATATGACCTGGCAATACCACTTTTGGGAATCTACCCAAAGGACACAAAAACATTAATCCAAAAGGATACATGCACCTGTATGTTCATTGCGGCACTGTTCACAATAGCTAAGACATGGAAGCAACCCAGATGCCCAAAAATAGATGACTGGATCAAGAAGATGTGGTACATATACACAATGGAATACTATTCAGCAATCAAAAAAAATAAACACATGCAATCTCAGCAACATGGATGGAGCTAGAAGGGATCATGCGCAGCGAAATAAGCCAAAAGGAAAAAGAAAAATACTGAATGGTTTCACTTATAGCAGGAATATAGGGGAACCAAATAAGAGAGAGACATTCAGCGAGGGAGGGGGAGGATAAGGACTCAACGGGGGAGAAAAGACACAAGGGACTATGGTGATGGTTCACAGGTGAATTGGTGGTGGGAAACCTAAGGGGAATATACAATAATGTAAAAGACATAAATAATAACAATAAAAAATGTCCAGTTGCATCCTTGACAGCACAGATTTTTTTTTCTTGGAACTGAAGCTTATCACAACAAGTTATAGGAGAAATTTAGATAATAATAATTCAAAAGAGTCAGCTAGATTATTTAGATTAATTAAAACCCTTGGTGGGGAGGGAGTACAGTGATTTATGGTGGAGAGTTATTGGTGCCTTCGTGGTGGTTCTGATGTGGTAACATACATCTGAAGAGGTGTGAACCATATAATGTTATATTATGAAATCTTTGTGTTAAAAGGCAGGCTAAATGACATGAATAAAAATATATACTACCATTTTAACATTTAACATGGACTTAAGTAACTAAATGATTAAAAGATATATTTAAACCTGCTTCAAAATTTCTCATGAGCTTTAGCAAGTTGTTACCACATCTGTAAAATTTTATATATATATATTTAGATATAAATGCTTATGGATGTATGCAGTTTTAGATATTCCACACTTACACATATTTATGTGAATGTAAAATACATTCCGTTTTACCAGATTTATGCATTTTAAGAAAATGCTATGCCTACCAGCTGAGTTTATGAAATTGTGGGTCTTCATTCATTCATTAGCATATCAAAAAGTCAAGTTTGTGGGTTTAGGAAAGAGCTTTAAAAAACACATGAATATAGGATGTAATAGAGGACATCAGAGTAATACATAGTAAGGTGAGTCTTATTTTTGCAGTGTGTTTGAAAAGCACTGCAGGAGAGAGGTCCAGGGAGAGAACAGATTTAGACAATGCGGGGTCTGAGGTCTTCCAGTTCCTGTTCAGTGTTGAAAGCTTCTAGGGACACACCCTAATAACCTCACAGCATTTTCCTGCTTCCATCTGGAGGTATAGGGTGAAGACAAACTACGATTCTCCTGAAAACAAGACTACCTTTTACCACTGGACCACGAGAACTTTATTATCTACAGTGTTTGCTTTCTTTCTCCTAGCGGCTAGGGTGTGAACACCAGCGCAGCACACCATTTCGTTTTCCAGTGGCCTTCTTGTCATTCCCAGCTGACCCTTACTCCTTGTCTGTCCCCCAAACACACTGCCTTATTTAATCTCTGGATTTTGTGTCTTCACTTAATTAGTTTTTATACCTGTGATTGCATTATAAGCTCCTCAAACCTTTCTAGGAGCTAGTTCTTCTAAATTACTCATGAAATGGGAGCATCTTCTCACATTAGCATTTATCAGCTACCCTGCAAAACTACGAAAATAACCATTAAAAAATAGCATTCTTATTGTTTGGATGATTTACAGTAAAATATATACTCACAGAAGAATACTTAGAACCCTCACCAAATTTCAGTTGGTGTAATTAGATTGGCACTGTCAAAAGTTTGGACAGTTTTAGACCAAAAAACTGTCAAAAAGGGACAGTGTGAATTTTATTCCAGTGTTATCAGGGTTCTGCCCTCACCTTGCCATTTAGAATGGCAGTTAAATAAAAGCTGATTCAATTACTTTATTTCCTTTTATTTTTAAAAATTTGCAATGTATCTTCAATGAAAATTCTCAGATGTGACGACTGTGCAAACTGAAAACTGCCTTGTGACCCATAGGGATAAGAGACGTTGCATAGACGGCAGGGAGATGGGGGTCCCTTCAGAGTTCTGGCAGTAATTTTGAATACTAGCTTATTATATGGACCATAAATCTTGGGGCGTGTTTACCAGACTCTCACATCTTTCCCCTCTCTGCCAGGCCTTTATGAAAATGACTACCAGGCCTGAATGGATTATCAGACCCGAAAGCATCCCATCGTAATGGAGATAATGGAGGTGGCTATTTCCAGCTTTGTATTCTAATCAGAAAGCAGCAGAACCAGAGTTAGCCCTAAGGGCTTTGTCAAGCTACCACTACAGCTGATATCTCGGTCCAGTTTTTAATTAAGGTTGCTAATTATGCAGAATAGTATCCTTTCCCTATTTTTTTTTTAATAATGTAAATGACAAGAAGCTGATCTGAGACCACCATCTCATGACCTGTCTCAGACAGAGTCCTGAGAACACTAATCTGTGTGGAAATAATTAGATTCCAATTAGCTCTGTGCAGAGGTGCTGTTTTTAAAAAACAATCAAAGAAATGTCAAAACGAGGTACTGTCAGCAGTAATCATTACTGCTGGGGTAGAATTGGAATCGGCAGCCTCTCGGAGCTGCCGCTTACTCTCTTGCAGAAAAAGAAGTTGTGTTTTGTTTGCTGCAAAGCACCTGATGCCTGTTTCCAAGCCTCTCCAACGTGGGGAGGAATGTGGTGGACGAGACCTAAGCCATGGCAGGCAGGGCTGTGATTCCATACCCATTCCTGCAGCACGGTTGGTCTGTGACTGCCCCTTCACTGTGTCGGGGTGAACCCAAAGAATATCAAGTCCAAATATCAACTCCAAGTCTTCGGAGGCCAAAGAGTCAGAGCTGCTTACCTCGTGAGTTATTTGAGTTTGTGAGGTTACTGGGGATGGGGTCACAGAACTCATTGCTTCCGTCTTAGTAACTAAAAATACAGGATGTTGATTCTATTCAAACTTCAGAAAACCAATGAAAACACTCTAGTATAGGCATGTCCCAAATAGCCCATCCTATTGCAATTATTTTAGTTTATCTAAAATTCTAACTTAACTAGGTGTTCTGTATTTTACCTGGCAAGTCTATTTCAAAAACAGGTATGGTTCCTACCAAGTTATCAACAAACATGAGGTTTCTTTCAGGCTGAATATTTCAGGTTGCCAGAGTCTCTGCTTTTAAAACATGAGCGTGGATGGAGGCACAGACAGGTCCCGGGTATGGTTGCATCGGGGAGCAGGTATCCCTTTGACTCCCATCTGCCCTTCCTCATGCCTGCAGAGTATTGATAACCCTCAGTAACATAGTCCTAAGGGACAGTATTTCAGGAACTCTAATCCTGAGAGCCATTGATGCATTTTATTTCAAGATTGTTTTAGTGAGAGAAATTGTGGTGTCGACTCCGTCATCTACGTACAAACCCATGTGGCTCAATATAGTCATGTTTATGATATTGACACATGGATGCATAAGTACATGCAATCATGTGGTCTGGTCTTTCTTGTTCAGTCTATTCATATGTTAAAGTTTCAAACTGCTTAATCTTAGGATAGCTGACAGGGGATGGATTCTCACACAGCTATGAAAACTATGGGCTTTAGTTCTGCAAGTGAATTCTTTCATAATGTATTTCTCATCACATGGTATTTCTTATTTGTAGGGTCCAAAAGCACTGCTTACATTCTCTTGGCTTTTGCTGGTGTCACCTTCCTTTTAGAAAAGAGGAAACTCAAGCTCAGCTAAGAGTCTTGCCTAAGGTCATTGGATGAAGAGGTGACAGACACAAGAAAATCTCTCAGGTCTCCTGATCCAATGCACTGCTCTTTCTGTCAGGTCTAGCCAGGGTCTCAGTAATGAGTTTAAAATGTCAACTTTAGATAGTCTCTGGGAATGTACATTTGGGGGCGAGGGGGAATGACTCCTTTCCAAATGTGTGAAGACAATAGTGATTTGTTAATCAGCTGCCCTTCCCCAAATTTTATCTCATTGGAGATTTTATTTAAGATGCAGTTTACCCCAATTCCTGCCCATATCAGAGACTGTCAATGCAACAAGTTTCCTGGGTGACATTAATAAACATCTCCCTTGTGTACAATGTAATGGGAATGCTCTCGTTTCACCACTTTATGCCCCAAATTGCGGAACACCTCATGTGTAGTCTTCCTTTATGGCGTATCATGTGTGGTGTTGTGTCGTGTCATGTTATGCTGTGCTATGTCATGTTAATCCACTGTGTCTGTATCTCCACCTAGATTATGAAACAATTTAAGTACATGAACTGAGCTTATAAAAAAACTTTTTGGTCTCCCCAGCAGCTACCCAAGTTAGGTTCCTGTAAATCACTCAATAAATGTTTACAGGATAACTACATGCACAAGTGATGACATTGCTGTAAGTCTTGTGCTATAATCCTTTATCGTGATATTTCCTGGCTTGATCAGAGTTTGGAGGGCTATGATTTAAAAACGCAAGGTCCCAGAATAGTGTTGTACATTTGAAAAAATACTTCATAAATTTTCAGTGAAGGCCAACAATTTTCTTTAGGATACAACCTGTTTAAGCAATGGTTTACTCATGGGGTAATTACTACTTATATGAAAAACAAGCCTAGTTATTTGATTGTAAATCAAAAATTTTAATGAGTAAGCCTAAGTTTGAATCTCCTGTGTTCACCTAGAGTATATGACCAGCACATTGCACGTGGGCCACGGCTCGGGGCACTGATACTAACTGATAAACAAAGCCCTTCTCAAGTGAGACCGGCCGGGTCCAAGTATTGAACCACAGCCATTTACCTCCCTTCTGTTTTGAAAGCATCTAAGATGTGGCATGTTTTCTACTCTTCAGAGTGTGTTCTGCCTGAAGTATTTCCCAGGGAAGTTAATCCTTACAACTTGCCTCTGAAATATGTAGAGAAAATTATCAAATCATCACACACTTGATTTAATATTTATTGTCACTTCCAAAGCTAGTGACAGAGACAGGGCAGGCACAAGGCTCCTGCTCGTCTTCTGGACAATCCCTTTCTCTTTCCTGGCTCTTGCCATATTGTTTTACTGCTTCCCTTTCCAACTCATACCTCTTAAGTACCTTGCTGAATCCCTCCCACAACCCCGTCTGCTTTTCCTGGACCCTGGGTCCCACTCCCAACCTTCTGTTAGTGACTATAAATGGGATTTGGAGAATGATTTCTTCTGTACTGACAGTAACTGGAAACTTTGACTTCACATTCGTATGAGTCTTATTTTTGATAATTATTTCCAGTGGCACCAAAAATAAGGGGTAAAAGTGCACCCTCCATGACAGCATCTATACTGGCTTTTTCTAAGCTTGCCCCTAAAGTGAAATTCTACATTATTAACTTTCTGAAAAATCAATGAAAAGGATAAGCCCTGTTGAATCACCACAGCAGCAGGAAAACATTCAGAGTGAAACAGATCAGCTCAGTTCACAAGCCCATCATCTCCTGAAACAGGGCAGAAAAGGGACAAGTAATGGACCGGGAACTCCATGTTTATCAATGTGAGTAGGATGACATTACACAGAGTACTTTTTTAGAAAAATGGGAGAAATTTTAATAAAATATAATCTTAGAAATAGTCATTAATCCAGTCAACAAGTAGTAGACTGATTGCTGTTTAGAAAACACATTATGGCAAAAATATAAAGTAAGACCCGGATCCCATTCTCAATGAACTTACCAGAAGTAATACTTGTCAGTAAATGCTAGACAGAGAACAGTGTCACAGAGAGCACCAGTGTTGTACATAATACCCATATATGGTTGAATATATGTATAAGGCTAAATATACATAGTTAAGTATTTATGGTCATATATATGGTTAAATATATATGGGTAATATACATATATAGTTAAATATATTTGGTTAAATTTATGTGGATATAATATGTAGGCATATATACATGTGTATAGATCGATACCTATCTCCATGTATATGATATCCCAATTTGAAATCAAATCCTTAGACTTGAATTCTGGCAACTTATTTCACCTTTATTTCTCAATTTTCTGTTTTGTAAAAAATATGATTATAGTAGTCTGCATTTGACTTTTAAAATATTAGATAAAACCATGCTTATTAAAAGCCACCATAATAAACTATTAACTTAAACAATGCTTACTGAGCATCACTGAGAAGTGACACTCTGTTGGGTGCTGTTCCAGTCGCACCAAGCTGGGCTGACTATCACTTCCCTCAAGGAGTACAGATTCAGGTGGAGGAAATACTTGGGCAAACAAATGAGTTCAGTAGTGTGTGGCACGTGCAATACAAGAAAAGCTACAAAAAATTAATAGAAGCAATTTGAGAACATGCCAGGGTGAGTCATACTGCCTGGGGGTTTAAGAAGGCTTCGAAGCCTGTGTGTCAGGCTGAGAACTGGCAAGGGGTCCACCGGCCGCTGGCCATGGAGGGGGGTCCTGTCACTGCACCTGCAAACATGCTGGTATAAGCAGGAGTCTGGGGAGCAGCAAAAAGCAGACAGCTCCGGTGGAGATCACACGAGTCACTGAGAGGATGTAAGGTGAAAGACGGCTGGGCAGAGCATGAACTGCTTCTTCACAATTCAAGGTTTAAATGCTATCTTTAAACAGAGTGAGTGGCTTAAACTTACTCATTTCAAACTGCAGAAATTTATTTTCTCTTATTTCCAGAGTCCAGAAGTTCTAAATCAAGGTATCAGGCTGGACCATACTCTCTCCAAAAACTCAAGGAGAGTATTCTTGCCTTTTATCACTTCTTGCTGAATACTGCAAAACACTAACCCCTGGCCTCTTGGAGTCTCCTCTATGTATCTCTTACAACACTTATCATTGAATTTAAGGATCATCAGTATATTCCATGATTGATCTCCTCATCTTGAGATCCTTTATCTAATTATATCTACAAAGACATTTCTTTCCCAAATGGGCTCCAGATAGACTTGTGGTTTGGGAAGGTACCATTTAATCTATTTCAATGGGAGAGCACTGAAGAAATATATTTAGAAATACAGAACTGTGATGGAAATATCACAATGGGACTGAGGGCAAGATGGTTTTGTGCTTCACAAACTCTAAGAACTAGACAAACATCACAGTCACCATTATCAATCCCAGTGATTGCCATCTGTAACTGTACATAACCTAACTGCTGAACAGAAAGTAATGCCCTGATCTGAGTACAATTTCACATGGTTCAGACCAGCCTTTCTGCCATTTGTCATTTTTGTACCCTTTTATTTTTCGTAATAACTTCTTTTGCTAAGGTAGCATTGGTTCACAACACTGTATGTGATTTGGCACTTAAATAACATACCAAGATATGGTTCAAAGAGCTCTGTCCCCCAGAAACCCAGGGAGCAAACCCACTGTATCCCCCTTCACTCGTCACAGTGGTGGTCCCCAACCTTGGCTGCCATTTGAGTCTCCTGGGGTACTTTACAACTAATTGATAACTGGGTTCCATGCCTACAAATTCTGATAATTTGTCTGGGTGTAGAATGGGTACTGGGATCTTGTACATGTTCCCATTTGATTCTAAGGTGCAACCAGACACTAGAACCAGTTTATTCCATGAAGAGTTTCATCGTGATTATCATCCTACTTGACTGAGTGTCCTGTATTTCCACTTACCAGAACTTTGAAACTACAAGTCTCCAAAGCATAATTCAATTAAAAAATAGCTTAATAACTAACATTTCTCAGTTACATTCTCTAACAGAAAAATTGTATCACGTCTCAACTGCCTTTTTAAATATTGTAATGAGTGTACTTCTTCAATATCAAAGAATTTACCATCAATATCAAATCCTTTAATGTCTACAAATTTAAATATCTTCCTCATCATGGGTTTTTGTCATTCATTTTGAACTTTTTGAATGTTGTTTTAAAATATTCTTTAGGATGATTAATGAATTTGGGGGATCCTAGAACATAACTACATTATTTTCCCAAGGGTGCTGTGACAACTTAACAAAAATGTGACTTCAAAAAAAAAAACATTGAAAATTTTCACTCTTGGAGTTCAAAACCAGCATCGGCGGGGCCACTGTCTCCCTGATGTTCTTGGGAATGAGCCGCCTTATCCTCTTCCAGTTTCTCGGGGTTGTGGCTTCCTCACCTGAGGTAGCATAACGCCCATCTCTACCTCCCTCTTCACATGATCTCCTCTGTATCTGTATCTTTTCTTTGGGTTTCTTAGAAAACTTGTCTTTGGACTTAGGGACAGTTCAGATAATAATCCAGGATGATCTCTTCATCTCAAGACCTTTAACTTAATAACATCATTGAAAAATACACTTTTTTCAAATTCAGGTTACATTCACAGGTTCCAGGCATTAGGAAATGGACATACCTTGGCAGAGGGTGGGGTGGGGTGACGGCAGCATTCAATCTATGCAATAACCTTATAACATGTCATTTTTGTCCTTGCAACAAAATGAAGCCTTGTGAAGGATTTCATATCCCCGCTCTTGTAGCTGAAGAAATGGACATTCGGAGAGGTTAAAAAAATGACCCTGAGTCACACACACTTTTACTTGGTGGATCCAGGACTCATTTTCCCTGGAACTTTGCTCTTGGAGATCTGGAGATGTTTTCATCTATTTCTTTTAACACCTTACAAAATCTTTTGGAGGATAACTGCTGTGCCAAGCTCTAAAGAAAGTTCATTTTAGAACCCACAGATTTTGTTGGCTCAGCTCACTTTGCAGTGCTAATATGTTTCCAAGTTTTGCTCCAACAGTTGTGCTGGCATCTCTTTTGCTCTGCTTATAAGCTGGTGAACAGACAGCTTAACCCATTTCCTGTTTAAAACCCACAAATGAAAACTGTGATCGCTTATGACAAAATAGTTCTTCCATATCATGCCGTGGAAAGTCTGGAATAGCTTTTCATCTTAAAGGACAAAAAAAAAAAAAAAGATAGAGTGAAGTGAATAGTTATCTGACCTGGGACATCTGAGGTTCATATAGCATTAATTGCCTGTTATATGGGAGGCAGAATAGCCTTCCTGAAATATTAAGAGAGAGTTTGCTTTCCCTTGTGGCTTTAATTCTTAAAACGTAAAAATGCTGTAACCTTTCTGGCCATCTGTGAGGTACCACAGAGAAGTCCACCTGCCTACATCGATCACTGAGAAGAAATGGAAATGACCGTGGCTGAAATGGTCCAGGGCAGAAGGGGAAATCCATGCTCTGCATTGCAATTGACACCACACGTATTTAAATTTAAACCGAGGGCTTCACTGGATAGCCAGCCCTTTCCAGTCTCAGAAACATGGCATTAGTGAAATGTCAGCTTGCGTTAAGATCACCAGTGGCCTTTGCTGTGCACATTCTTCCATGTTTCTGCACAAAGACAGAGGGAGCACGGCCATGCCTCTGCTCTGGAAGATCGATCCGCCTTCATGTCTGATATTACCTTACATCGCTGGGGCCAGAGGGTGGCAGAGGGACCGTGTTTACTCACTGAACCTTGAGGTAGAGCTTTAGCAAGGGCTAGGTGGCCCTGAGTTGCTGAACTGACTGCAGTTTGGGCCCCCTTTTAGGGTTTGCAGTGATAAGAGCAGATCTCTGAGGAGTTGAATGTCTGCATGATCTAAAACCCGGCCAGTCAAGCTGAAGTGGATGTGTGCACTAAAGTGTTTGCACTGAATACTCTCCATAAATAATTTACAGCCATGACGGCTAGCTATTATTGCAAAAATACCAGATTGCATTTTGACACGTGCATCCAGCTTGTAAGTCAATAGATATGTTTCACCCAGTGTGTGCAGACCTGGCAGAAGTCACCCATCGCAGTGTGTTTTCCAACAAGGTAATTTTGCACTCCCAAATCAGAGGGACAGAGCTTTCCCAGGAAGCCTGCAACCTCAAGGAAACAACAGACTGTCTTATTTTATTATTCCTTGATAGGCTTCTGATTTTCTCCTCCCCAGCACAACATTTTTGTGAATTTCAAGTCATTTGTATTTAAAGTTAAATTGTTTGGGTAAGAGGAATATTCTTATGCCTTATTCATTCAAAGGCTGTCTTCTGTGGTGCTGTGCGGTGTTCCCTCTGAGATGTATTTGAACCACAGAAAGTATTTCACTACTTGTTTATTTCCAACCCACCCCCAACTCGCCCACCACCCCCAGAGGCTTTCATCAGGCATTTTCTCCAAAGACAAGAGTATGGCCCCATGAAGACAAAACCTACGACTTAATACATTTTCTTCAGGAAATAGAAAGAGCAATTTTTTCCCCTGTGGTCTCAGACATGAGAAATAAAGCAGCATAACAAATATGTAAGAAGGGAACCGCAATAGAACTCCTTAGGATGGCTGGTAAGGTTACTTCACTCTAAGTTGTTGTTTTGTTTTTTTTTTAAAAGAAAGCCCGAGAACACCATTCAGATATTACCCTATCTTTATGACCAATTGATAGCAGAGTTGCTGGGTCTCCCTTATTCTTTGATGAGGTACATTTATATGCAATGAGAGATTGCATATATATTTAATAAGAAAACTACATTATGAGTACACGTGACAGGAGGAAGGGAAAAGAAGGTGTTTGTGTTGGCTATGGTGATGCTATAATAAGAAAGGAATCTAAAAATTATTTGCTACTGATTTAAAAGCTTGGCAAAAGGAAAAGGCAGGTAGGAAATGGTGGTTCCAGGCAAAGTTCATTTTTAAATATTCACAGGCCATAAGTAGAAAGCATCAACAATGAGTTGTCGATTACACAGAGTTCTCACATGGAAACATACCCAGAAATATTACCACTATCTTTCCTTAAAAGTTTATTTATCTCACTAAAGGATTATATAGAAGTCACCCTAAGACGGATGAGCTCTACATACCCACTGTCCATCTGAATAAAGCAATTTTAGATTGCATAACATTTTAAATACTTAATTCACCAGGAGATCAGAATAATTAATTACTTACAAATTCCTGCAAGGCTGAAAAATTTAAAAAATAATCCATGTCAACAAATACATCTGGTATCATTAATAAAATTGTGAGACATTTTAAAAAAGTGAATTATGATTTGATGATCTTAATATGCCGATTAAAGAAAATCATGACACATAGATAAGAGAAGAGAATATCTTCAAATTGTTTTTAAAATAATATTAACTGTGGCTGTGACATACCTGAGTCTACCGTGATTTCTGCTGTTTCTTTCTGATGAATTAATCTTACATTTATCTGCATACTCGATTTCCACCTCAGCTACTTTTCCACCTAGCAAAACAGGCTCTCATCACCTGATAGCAGCACAGCGCTCTGGATGCCCACCCGTGCCCCCATCAGTCTCAAATGTCCCTCTTCACTAACCTTCCCCCCCCACCATTTCCTTGGTCTCTTCCTGTGCCCTCTCTCGGGCACTCCTTAAGGCTTTCCAGTCCAACCCTGTTCTAAGCTACCCGGAGGGACATCACGCTGGCTAATTTACTCTTCATCTGGCTTCCAAATAAGGTGTTCTTTACACAGAACCCCCAAATTTCACTGCCTGTGTCTGCCCCAGCCCTCAGCCAGATTATGCCGCCCTTCCTTTGTAACTGTATTCAGTTCCTGGGAATTTTTGAGGCCTGTCCAATTCACCTTTTCTATGAAACTTTCCTGCTAACTTGACCTCTCCCTTATTACTATCTTACATGACAAGTTTTTGATATTTAGTCTCTGAGACTTTTAGTTATTATTACATCTGCCTGGAATAAACTCTTCCCCTACACTAAATTCTCATTTATCCCTTAAAATTCAATTTAGATAGTCCTCCTTCTGGGGAGCCTTCAATGACTCCTAAGGTAGAAGATTCAAATACTAAGTGTTAGGTGGCAGTGTGTGAAAAGTTTTCAAAAGTCCCCAGCGAAATGAGAAAAACATATTTATTTTTGCAAAATTTATGTGATTAATTAAATGGGATTTTTTCCCCATTATTATATATTTCTTCTCTTTGGATAAAATTTTATGAAATGAGGGTGACAGCAGAGCATTTTATTTTAGGTACTTATTTGATATAATAAAAACTTGACCATTCATATTGGTTGCCCAGCATTTTTGGGAAAAATTTGGCCCATGAAATCAGGAATCTTAAAACAAATTTCCTAAGGCAGATGTCTATGTCCATGGCTGCTACAGCATTCACCCCGCTGTAGCTTAATCAACACCCCACTTGCCTGCCTCTCTCACCGGGCAGTGAGTACTGTATGACATTTATCATTGTATTCTCAGCACCAGCATGATAAGTATTTGAGTGAAGGAAATTACAGGGAAGTGTCTAGCATGTTACCGAATCAAAGATGCAAAGGGACAATTAGTCTATTTCCTTTACCAAATAGTTCTTGATCTGAGTTCTGTGGACCCATAAGCAGGTCCCTGGAAAGACTGAAGGCAACTCAAGAACAATCTGAAATTTTATGTAAAATGTGTAGGTACAGCATAAATGAACTTTTTTCCTCCTGGGAAGACACTACACTGCTTTCTAAGAAATTGAGAGTTGAATGGCCACACTGCAGCGATGCTCTCATTTTCCATGAAGTCACTTAATATCCCCCCAAATGACAGATGTGTAGGACCTTAGAGAAATTTATGTGGTGCAGTCCTGCATGTCACACAACTCATTCATAGTCAGGCTCACTGTGTGGCAGGCAAATGCAAGCCAGTCGTGACAAAGGCCTCAGACATGTGAGTAGTAGCAGCAACGTGTAGAGGACTGGTTGGCACTGGGGAAGGCTCTGTAAGAGATGGGAAAGGTAACTAACTCTCCAAACTCAAGTCAGATTGAGCAAAAGAAAGAACAGAACTACCAGTTGTGCACACACACACATAGTCTGTGCAAGGCAAATAAGCTCCCAGGCCCACAATTCTCTCCTTCATTCCTGAAGGCATTTAACCTATTGCTGGCCAAACTGCACTAACTTCCCCAAACAAGGATGCTACAGAGTAAAGATAAACCACACATGGCACAACAACATACTCAAGTGATCAAAAATATTTTTAAGTATAAAGACAATTAAAAAAACTCCTTATACTCCAACTTCATTGAAATTCAGAGATGTCATGGGTGTATTTGAAGCCTGTTCTTATAAATGGCGAGGAAGAGCCACGTGCTTAAGACCACAGGAAAAACACCTGAGCAGGAAGAAGGTTGAATCAGGGTCCTAGACAGTTTGGGTGGAGCCTGCTGGGCACAGGGCAGCCAGTGGCTCTGTGCTGCCTTTGAAAGTTAGAATTGAGCCCCCCTCCTCTGAGTGTGTTTAGCAACAAGCCCAGGTTGGATTCCAGTCCCCACTCACCTCACCTGCTGCCTTCAAGTCTCAAGTCCAACAGGTAGAAAGGAGACAATATGAAGGACTCACTGCACCTAATTTAGGATATGTTGACCTGATCGGTGTCTAGATGATCTTGAGTGATAAAAAGCTAGAGATTCCCCCACCCTCTGCCTCCTCTTGGGTAAAGCAAGCATGGAAAGCAATGAGCAGCGGCCGCAGCAATTGAAACTCTGGGAATTGCTGCCCAATTTGGGAAGACACTTGTCTATTCTGGACCTTTAAATCTGCTATGATAGGGATTAAGAACTAAACTAGGCACATTTTAGGACATGAGGCTCCAGAGAACAGTAACTCTAAAGGAAAAAAAAATCATTTGGTTTGCTCACCATTTGGGAGGAAAATTGCAGGGTTACCAGCAGACTATGGATTTCCAATCAGGAAAGCATTATGCTGAATGAAAAATGGCACTAGCCTAGCTCATAATGTAATACTGTTGGTTTTCTTCATAGCATTTCAACTACCTTCTTCTACAATGAGTCTCAGTACATACAGAGAAGTCTAATGCAGGTGTGACTTTGATTAGTTCACTATCTAACCTATTTTGAATGTACAATATATAAATTTTATAATTTTATAAAGTTAGAGTAGAAATCAGCTCCAGATTTGTAAAAAGGAAGAACATGAGCTTCTCAAAAATAGCTCCCTGTTTACTCCATGTGGGTCCTCCCTGCCGCCTCTGTTGTGGAAGTGCAAAACCTCTGGGAGTATGGCACCCCCACAGGCCAGGATCAGCAGCGGTCGCCCATAAGCTGTTCCTTCTGCAGGGAAGGACGCAGGAGGCGGCTGAGGTGTTCCCAGTATTAACACACCCAGTTTATTCTGTGTTCTATTTACCACCCTAGAAGACATAAAAATGCCCAGCTTAGAGAATGGAAAGAAGGCAAAAATCAGTATATTTCAAGATCATCAGAAAGTGAGAATCCAAGCACTTGGTATCCTTAGATAAACTGCATACTCTATGAAGGTACAGCTTTTTATCTGTATTCAAGCAGTAAGTGCTCAACTAATATTTGCTAAATAACTGTCTTCAAAGAAGGAAGGGAAGCCTGGAGAGCAGGATGACATACGTATGTACCAGAGAATTTTCCTGGCCCATCTAGAAAATATTCACATTTTTCACAGATTAAATGTATGGGGGGGGGCACTATCCTTTTTTCGTTATTATTTTTAAATGGGTCTTAAATGACTTGAGCTAGAAATTTAAATGTTTATTCACAAATAGTTCTTAACCCAGGGTAATACACTGCATTTACTGTATCCCTTGCAACCCATCAGTGAATCAGTACTAGTGTCTGCCTAATAAAAGCTGGAGGAATGACTAGCAAAACCAAGCTCTGGAGAAAGAATCAGACTATGCAGTAATATTTATTAAGTGACCAGTAATCTTGGTTTTCAATATTGGACGGTCATCAAGAAACACACATTTCCACATCTCTGTGATATCTCTGTGAAGAGCACTCCATCTCATGCTCCTGGGTACATGCCTACTTTAGCTTTAGCTCCTTTGACCCAAAAAAGCACTAGCATTTGTATACAAAGTCTTTGTACACATAATAAAACTGCTTTCCACAGAACCAACATGCTTGAAGACCCCTTAGATCCACTGCTTACATTCCTGAATATTTTTATTCAGTTTTTCATCTTCTCTTAGCTTTTCATCTCATCTTTGCTTCCACTTTTCAATCTCAGTAGGTGAGCAGTTAGTAGCATTCTGAAATAAGACAATCTTTTGAATCCTCTGACTCTCAGTGGGTGGCACAAGAGGGTTGTGTTGCTAGATCCAACCCACACTTAATTGCTGCCAAATTTGGAGCCACAGACACAGGCTAGATCATCCATAGGCATGTGTGATGGATAGCTACTCCAGCAGTCTGCTCCCCCATCCATCTCTGTAGCAAAATGACGTTGATAGCAGAGAGAGTGGAGCTGACATCAGCAGAAATGACCACAAGAATCAGATGAAAAGACAGCAGAGGAGGGGAATTGGTCTTTAATCTGCTCTCCGAGGCCTTTTGTGAATGAGGGCAATCCTAGTTACTCTGGCCAGACACTTTGCACATCTTTTCAGTGCAAAGAAAATGACATATCTCTAGGGCTAGGCAGCCATAAAAGTGTAGCAGAGCCACTAGGTCAAGAATATTGATTATCTAACTTTCCACGCATTCTGAAAGATGGAAACTTAAACTGAGGCAAACTATAGCTATATCAATCCATAGGAGAAGGTCTATTTTATAGATTTGAACATTATTATCAAATAAGGCCTCCACTCTGCCTAGAAGCAAAGCTAATGAAAGTGACACAGTTCTTAGTCTTTGGCACATACAACATTTGATATAATTTTGCCTTGAACATAAAATGAAAGTAGAGATGTGGTGATAGTCCCAGGTAATTTCTATGATTTATAAAAGAGCACCTTTGTAGGCAACGGCCTATCTCAAAAGTGTAATTCTATGATGAGTGTAATTCTATATGAGGGTGATAGCATTGAGCAAACAGGATCTTGTAGTGCCAGTATTATCATTTATTAATAGTACAGGAGTAGCAACATGACTTTTTTCATATTATTGTCGTGGGTTGAATAGTGTTTCCCAGAATATATGCCACATGGAACCTCAGAACGTGAACAAGTATCTCTGCAGGTGTAAGTCGTGCGAAGACCTTGAAATGAGATCCGCAATTAGAATGGACCTTATGTATCTCATGTGTTCATTTTAACGGAGATTTATTCTAAAGAAATTGAAACATGAGATTTGGAGACTGACAAATTCAGAATTCATAAGGTAATCTGTGAGTGCGGACACTCAGATAGGAGTGATACTGCATTTAAATCTGACTGTTGGAAAGTGAAGAAAACCTCAGACTTTGATATTAAGTTCTTCAACTGATGGATGAGGTCCACTATCATCTGCTTTACTTAAATTGATAGTGTTAATTACATCTAAAGAAAACTTCAGAGCAACATCTACACTAGTGTTGAACCCAGCAACTGTCCACCACAGTCTAGCTAAGTGGAACATAAATTTTTTTTTTAAAGATTTATTTTTTATTTATACATACAAGCAGGGGTACAGGCCAGAGGTGTGGGGCGGCGAGAGGGTTCACCAGACACGGAGCGGGGAGCAGAACAGGCAGATCAGAAATACACTGCTGAGGGGAGCAGCGGGCGAGGCAGGAGAGGTCTGCCGTGCCATGTGGGATTCTCCCCGGCCGGGCGTCGAACTCGCATCGCCGCTGCCGACAGCTCCACAGCGCAGCGCTTAACCGCTGAGCCACCGGGGAGGCCCGGAACATAAAATTAACCTTCATAGATATCTAACAAATATTCCAAACTTAACAGAACTCCTATTAGTCCTCCAAACAAACCTTGTCTGCATAGTTACCAGCATCTGTTATTCAGGTTGAAAAACATATTCAAGTCACCTCAGATTTTTTTCCCCCTCAAGTTAATAAATATTCATCCTGTCAGCAAGTCCTACTACATGGAAGGGATCACAGTTCTGACCTCTTCTGACCTCTATAGTACCTTCGCGACTATATTAGCCATATCTTCTCCCATCTGGATCTCTATAGTGATCCTCTTAAGTAACCTTTTATGTCTATTGTTATGCTCTTTATGATTAATTATTGTCACAGAGACTAGAAATAATCTATCAGGTTATAAATTCAATATATATCTACATAGATGAAGAGAGATAATTTCATACATGTATAAAGTAATGCCAATGATAGATCTCACAATATTGTCCCATTGCCATCAGAATAATACCCATCTTCCTCACCCTGGCTTACAAGTCCCTACCTGATATAATTTCAACCTACTTTTCAAACTCAGTTTCAATGATTCTTCTTTACTATCAGGTCATCTAATCTTTTTGGTCTTCTATTCTTTCATTCGATTTCCTGAGCAGGTTTTTGCTCCAAAGCCTTTATACTTCTTTTTTTCCTGTAGTAATCTTTCCCCAAATATTCATTGTCTCTTTTTGAGAATTTTGCTTACTCCTTTAACAAAGCTTTTATATTGAATTTCTACTAAGAACAGATATACAAAAGACAAGTAAAATACAAAAGCAAAACAAAAGTTGAAGGGATTAGCAAGTAATCAAGGTAGCCAGGATTTTAAGGACCAAGATCATGGAAGAAAAATACACGAAGGAGTGTGTTTTGGAATATTCTTGCTGCCATAAATGGGTGGCTTAAACGCTAAACATTTATTTTTCATAATTTTGGAGCCTGAGAAGTTCAAGATCATGGTGCCAGCTAACCTGGTTCCTAATGAAGATTCTCTTCTTAGCTTTCAGATACCCACATTCTTCCTGTATTTGTCACATGGTGAAGAACAAGAGCAAGGGAAAGAGCAAGAATGGGGGGTGGGGGGGAGGGAGAGAGAGAGAGAGGGCAGACAGAAAGATACAGTCTTCTTTTAAGGCCACCAATCCTATCAGATTAAGACTCCATCCTTATGACTTAATTTAAACAATTACCTCCTAAAAGTCCAATCATAAAAAAAGACACATTGGGAGAGGGGGGAGGGAGCATAGACCTTCAACATTCGAATGTGTAGGGGACTGATTCAGTCCATAGCAGAGAGAAATATTTTCTGATGCCTTTCTCATTGAGATATTTGCTGATTGCACCGTATGTTCAAAAGGCTGAGTGAAAGACAGTGGCTTAGAGCATTCAGCAGCCTCATAGGAATTTGGAAACAAAAACTGTAGTTCAAGGCAAGTAAGGCAGACAGAAGCAAGGGATGCAGGTCTTAAAAGAAAGGAAGCACCAGAGAAGTTAGCTGAACATTCTATGTGACATATATGCCAATTCTTAACCTGCAGTGGTTAGAGGGTTAGAAGCCAAGAATAAAGTGCCAGTGAAACAGTAAAAATCTGAGCTGGCCTCTTGACAGTTTCAGTGATGGGGAGATAGAAATTGGTTTCAGGGCCTGCCAAAACCTGTTAAGCACACCAGCTTGTTCAGTTGAAATGCCGGGGAAAAAAAAAAAAAGGAGTTAGGACAAACAAGAACAAAATATTCCTGTAAGACTGAAACAACCCTGAATTATCAAAGTCCCACACTGAAGCAAGGTAGACGGAGTCTATGCTAAACACCTACCAAAAGAAAATTTAGATCTTCTGAGAGAAGATAATAAAGAGCTTCTATATATTTTAGACACAATTTCTGGAATTCCAAGAAAAAATATCAGGTTGTCATCAGACAGGCCAAATATAAGAATGAATAGAGAGGAAAGAAAGAGACAATCATATACAATAGCGGGGTCTAGATATTGGCATTATCAGATGCAATTTTAAAAATAACTATAATTAATATTTTCAAGAAAGCAGACAGTAAGATGGAGAATGTCATCAAATAATTAGAATTATACAAAGGAATAATATGGGAATTCCAGGAATGAAAAATATAAAAACTGAAAATAATAATTAATAGATGGCTCTAACAACAGATTGGCTATAGTAGAAGATTTTGTCAGCTGGAAGACAGGTCAGGCAAAAATATCTAGACTGAATATGAAATAAAATAACAATACAAAAAGAATGAAAATGGTGAAAACACAGGAAAGAGCGGACCAGATGTAAAGGAGGTGGTAAGAACGTGAGAAAGATAATGGAGCATAGTCAATGTTTTACAAGATACAGAACACGAATTTTCTACAACTATTGAAATGTTACTGAGGCTCAGATTCAAGCAGCTCTACAAACACTGAGTAGGATAAATACAAAGATATCGATAAACTGAGGTATCATAACAAAAATCCCACAACTGAAAGATGAAGAAAAAGTCTTCTAAGTAGCCAATGATAAGAGCTGCCATTTCAACAAAAGAGGCAGAAGAAAATGGGTAGCATCATTAACATCCTGAAAGAAACAACCTAAAAGTCTCTGTCCAGGGAAAATGTAGCAAAATGAACATGTTTCAACATTGAATACTGTGGTCATCATTCATAATTCCTAGGACTCCAGAACTGACTGGAAGCTGTCTGCATGAGTGAGTCTTGTCTACATACAACATTGTAGAGTCTCAAGGCAGCAACCTGAATCTTCATGAGAGAACACAGACATATCAGTACCTGAAGCACTGTCTTTGTGACATTTTTTGCTCCCCAGGAAAAAACCTAGGAATAAAGACAAGAATGGAGAGAGCGCAGTGTGTGCCTGATTGCAAGGGTTCTAGAAAGAAGACAAGCAACCATGATGAAGTTGCTAGGAATTCCACCACTGGTTGTGTGGAATCCACTTTTCATCTTTTCATCTCCCACCTTCACGTTGCCCATCCTGGGACGCCAAGTGTGAAGATTTTGTGTTTATCACTGACTAAACTTTCCATTATTCTCTTGGGATGCTGAAAGTAGTGATTTTATTTCACAAGGAGGGGTTATTGATCTCAGGCAGCAACTCCTTTGTCAATAGACTTTCATCCTTTACCTGAGTCTCATCCCTACTGCCACCAGGGCTTGTTGTGATGGAGAGGTTTTTTTTTTTTTTTTCTATTTCATAGATAGAGGTAAAGCTAGAAATAGAACTAGAGATACATCGAGAAATACTACACTTGATCTTAGCCAAAAGGCTGAGCAGTGATACACATGTAGAGATAGCTATAGATCATGGATTCTTAAAAGATTTTCTCCTGATTCCTGAATATATGCATGTTGGGCATTTGACTTTTTCTATCTCAAAATCTATCTTTGTCTTTTTTTTTCTTTTTTAAAAAATTTAATTTATATCCTTTACATTATTGTGTATCCCCCGTAGGTTTCCTACCACCTATTCACCCACGAACCATCACCATAGTCCCTTGTGCTCTATTTTCCCCTATTAAAATCTATCTTTGTCTTTTTTGACTACCTCCCTCTAATTCTCCCTCTTGGTGGTCAAAGATACAAATCTCTAGTTACAAGACAAATACGTATGAGGAGGCAATAGACAGCATGATGGCTACGGTTGATACCGCTGTACGGTATGTGTGAGTTGTTAGGAGGGTAAAGCCTCAGAGTACTCATCACAAGGGAATTTTTCCCTTTTTCTTCTTTCTTTTTATCACATTTTGATGAGATTGAGATCTGTTTGAACCCATTGGAATAATTATTTTACAATGTATATCAATCAAACCAACATTCTGCTTGCCTTAAAACCAGAGATCTATGTCAACACTTATCAACAGAACTGGGAAAAAGTCTCTTGAAATCTCTTGTCCTATGCTGCCTTTTTTCCTATTCTTTGTATTTGTTGTATTTGTGGTTCAACCTTCTTAAAATACCATCACTGTCATGTTCTATCTGTTCTACAAATGAGAGAAAACAAGAGTATAGAGTCGGTCTGTCATATTCTTCCATTCACCCTTTATAACAACTGTGAAATGTTGAGAGACAAGTAGGTTTAATGGGTAGATCTTGGGTTTAGGGGTACACCTACCTGTTTCATATACCAATTTTTTTTTTCACTTAGTGAGTGTAATTTTCTGCCTGTCACTCAGCTCTCCAGGCAAGTCCTACAGATATTCCTTGGAAAACATTGACTGAAAAGCATCCATCGAATTGGGTAATTAGGAGGTCATTGGTGACCTTCACCAGAGTAGTTTCCACAGAGTGATAAGGGCAGAAGCCAAGCTGCGCTGGGATTTATCCATTAATTATGCTTCTGTCTGCCATGCAGAGCAATGTTTCTAGCAAAGCTCTGAGTTACCCACACCTTTTGGTCTCTGCTTACTTTGCCAGCTGCTTTAGCGCTTCAAATGTGCTGCCACGTGTAGGCATGCTTTTCCTTCAAGGCTCATATAAGCCAGCTGTTGCAACAAGCTTCAAAATGCTCCCTGCAAACTGGCAGGAGTTGGAATGCCCTCAGAGATCCAAAGGGACCAGGTTCAAGCAGCGTAGCAGGAAAATTGCTTTGGGAAGGCAATGTGGAAGAGAAGGTTTGAGATGGAGCAGCTCAGCACAGAAAAAAAATGGCCTCTTGCCAAAACATGCTTGGGGAAAAAAACACGACAGACAGCAAGAGAAAAGAGGAAGAAGCTTCTCTGAGTCATTTTTTTAAGCTACTAAGCTGCCAAAGTTGATGGAATTAGCATGAATTTTCCATCATAACTCTAACCAAAGTGGAAATGCTCTTGGTTAAAGATGTTGGTCCATGGAAAACAAACAATAGGTGGATTGCTCTGGGTTACTTGAAGCGTTTCTGTGGCAAGCAAGCGCTCTCTTCCCAGACAGAAGTGTGCTTCCACCTACAAAGGAAGAAATCCTACCAGGGACCATTTCAGGAAGGCTTCGATTGCTAAGTTTTACAAACAGTCCCAGAGCTTCTTTCTGGGGCCCTAAGTTCGAGTCAGTGTTTTGTTACTTCAATTGCAATGTTGTTTGTTTGTTCGTTGGTTTTACTACACAACACATTTTCATAAACTGTTGCCCAGCTGCACACACTGGTGGAAAACTAGCTGTAACAAAAATGCCATTACTTATTCTGTTCACAAAAGAATTTAAAATCCAGGCGATGGGGGATAATAAAATGAGAAGCTAAAACAATACTTTTTAGCATAGACATTCAGTGTCAATTCTGAGCTCTTTCTACCTGAGGAATAATTCTTATAAATCGTTTCTACCTAAAGAACAAGTACTCATATAGTCATATACAACATAACCGAAGTTTATTCTTCTGACTTTAAAAAATAATTCTTAATATTGCTTATACACTTCTCCTAGAATGTGCTCGTTTTAATCATCAGTCAGCATTTTATCATATTATAGTCCTTAATTGATTGACGTTTAATCACAGTCTTTGTATTTTACTATCCCTTGTCTCATAAGAGGCAATTTTCTCTTTACTGTAGTTTAACAGCTTATGAAAAAGATTTAAGGAAACCTATAAACTTAAGATTGGTTAATGGTCCCTTATAAAAGAATATTACACTTCTAGGATCCATTGCACAGATGTGATGCTCAATTGTAGAAATGTGCATGGGGTTTATTAAATTACAGCACAAATCTTCAGTCTTCTGAGTTATTGTCCATGTTGGTATTGTTAGGCAAATGGGGAGACACATTATTGCTTCCAGTTGTTCACATTACTGTGGCGAATGCAGGCGGAGACAGCTGGCACATCGCTGTAGGCAAACGCAGAGCCGCGGCAGCTGCCGAGATCTGGGCCCCAGCGAAGGTCCAGCTCCGCTGAGTCAGTGCTGCGCGGCTCATCGAAGGGGTCCAGGCCATGGGAAATAAATACACACACCGAGCTGGCTGTCCGCGATGGGGCAGGGTGGGGGAGGGGCGGGGCGGAGAGGAGAGGCGGAGGAAGGCGTGAGGATGCCCCAGATATATAATTATGTTACTGCATTGTTTGGATTTTATTACTTCTTAGGCGCCCTGTGCACCTGCAGTGCTAATTGCTTAAAAATAGTCTCTGGATATCTTTACTGGGAAGGTTCTTGGTTCTGTTTGCTGCTATTATTTTTCCACGATGAGAAGGTGTTGGATTTGGTTTGGTTTGGTGTTGGCACGTGTTCTGCTTTATTTGATACATGTGCAGCCGAAGCAAGCATGTCCTGCTGTATTTGAAAGTAAGTAAAGAGAAATAGTATGGCAGGGGGAAATACCTTGGACCTGGGGTCGGAGTGACGCTGCGGGGTCCTGACCTCTGTCTCTGAGTGTAGGAAGCATGTACAACTTCCCAGAGCCTCGCTTTTCTCATCTTTGGGTGGGAACAACGAAACCTCCCCTTCAAGGTTCAGAGGTAATAGATGTAAGCACCTAGCACAGTGAATGGGGTTCGGTAAATGCGCAGCGACTGGTAGTTCTGTTAGTGTCACTGGAGATGCTGTCTTTAGATAAGAGGACCAAAGTTCATAGCAGTTTGAAAAGTAACTTGGATAAAGATTTCCCCAACTGGTGAGATGCAATTCTGAATTGCATCTCAAAGTTCCTCCTAAAGATGGAAGAGTAGGTGGCAAAGGTCAGTTTCTCCTCTCATGGGTTTAAATCTGCATGGAAAGTTTGTAATTTTTCCAAGTCTTTATTTTCTCATCTGTAGAATGGGAATAACAGTGTTATTTACCTAATAAACTTGTTCTGAAACAAGTCCATGTATATAAGTGTATCATTTAGCTCAGTACTAAATGATAAGGACTTAAGGATCAACTGCCATTCTTACGGTAATAATCTCAATTTATGAAATGGATCTCTGAAGGTAAGATGTCCAAACTTTCTTTTGCATCTCATGTACAAGTGTCTTATTGTATTGTCTAAGTCCTAGTTCCGTCTAACACCTCTTTTCCATATGCCCTTTGCTTAGCTATTCTCTAGTTTATCCCCAAAATTTTAGTTAACATTAGAAAACAAATGAAAAAAATATTGTTACCTGATATTCATTTATCCATTTTTTAAATTGAGTGACTACTATAGTCGAGAAACAGTGATGGGCACTTAGAACACAAAAGTAAATATGATAAAACCCCTTCCTTCAAGGAAGTTAATATGTGGTAGAGGAGATGCATTTAATTACGCAGGAATCAATGGTTGCTGTGATGGGCGTTTATACAGGATACAATGGGGTCCAGAAATGAAATTCAAGTTCATTTGTACTAGGCTAGAGAACCAGTAAATTCACATATTCAGTCAACCATTATTAAATGCCTACTATGTGCTAGAAACTGGAGGCATGAAATAGGATGCCTACCTTTCATTTTCTGCATTGGCCTTTTAGGAGGGTTTTTGGTGCCCTCAAAATTTCTATATTCCGTCAAAATTTTCTGATTAAGGTCTCTGTGATTTCCCTTTGTCCAAATCATAGACAAGATAGAATTGCTAAAACTGGATACGCCTTCCTTCTTGGAAATCCCCTTTCTAGAATGTTCCTGCCTGGTGAGCATCCCTTCTCAGTTTCCTGTGAAGTGCCCCCAGCCTCTGTTTCACTACTAAGTCATTATTTATAGCAATATACTTATCAATACTTGAAACTTTTGGTTCCTTTATTTGTTCACTTGTTTCCTATGGCTCCTTTCACCCATGTATTCCTTATACTTAGAATGTTTCCTGGCATTATACTGCTTAATACATATTCATTGACTCTGTGGGGGAAAAAAAAGGGAAGGTCTCAGTGTTGAGGAGTCAGTTACATATATAGATAATTATAATACAGTAATTGCGATGCATTGGGATCCTCAGGGAAAGGTTCCCTAAATGGCTAAGTAGAGGCTTACGTGTGGAGCTGTGTAAGAATTTCCAGTCCAAGGGAGCATTAGGCAGGCATGACCCAGGAGGGGAAACGCAAGAGGGTAGGGGTTGCCGCTGTGTGGGCCACGTCATTTATTATTTAAAAATATAATTTTTTCTTATAGTCTTCTCAAATCTCTCTCTCATGCACTCCACTGACATTGTATGTAGATGTCGTCGTGCTAAGTAAAAGTTCTCATTGTCTGAACCACTTTGAGCTGAGTGCGTGTGACTCCGAGGCCAGTTTGTGCTCAGACACAGCAAATAACTTGTGATGGCTTTTACTTTCCCTTCTCCCCCAGCCGGTCCTGCCCTCTCAGCAGGAGAAGGTGATGGCAAAGGCCTCTAACCCCTCACTCCACTCTTTCTGCTCCCCAGTAAACACTCCACCTCTAAACTGCCATCTGTCTCAGTGGTTTGAGGATGAGGAACGGAAATGAAAGAGGTAAAAACAACTTGGCCAATTCAGTCATTTTGTTTGAAAGATCAGTCAGTTCCCTGTGAGAAATTTTCTGGGATGAGAACCAAAGTAGTTGACATCCAAAAGCAGCATCTCCACGCCTGGCTCTAGCGGCGACGCTCCATTAGCTGTCAGCAGTAATCACACTTACATCCTCTTTCCAGGCCTCCAGCTATGAAGGGAGGCCATTACACTCTCCCTGTCTAGTTGCAAAGCACTTGATGACAAACACACAAACACACCAGGCTGAGCAGCGCGGTGAGCGTGTCCCTGGCACTGAGGCCTCTCCAGCAGGTGTGCACTAACTCACCTGGGCCGCACTTTACACAGCCCAGGGAGATCCGTAATAAAGCACCCCATGAAGAATTTGTCTCCACCCAGATCTGAACTGCAACCTCACCCCTTCAGAAGAGCCTGTTCCTGGAGAGGCCTCTCGCTGAACTCAAGGCAGGGAACGGGCTTCCTCTGCTTCTGCTTAGATGACCACCAGCTCTCTGAGGGAGGTGCCCGCACCTTAGCCTTTTGAAGGAATGCACCAGTTTGAAAAACACACCTAAACATGCACATAAGGTTAGAGTTTGATGCTTTTTGCTTCACGCCTTTAAATATTTCAGTGACCTAGCAAAGTATTCATTCATAATGAACCGCCTCAAGGAAGCATAGAAAAGCTCAGGACATATTGGGTTAAATATTTTTCCTTAGGCTTTTGATTTATGGAATGTATCTCCTCTCCTCATTTTCAAATGAGAGTGGCTGTGGCTTTGCAGTGAGCCTTGAGCATTAAGTCCTTATTAAAAAGGACTTCCAGGTACCTCTGGGCCCAAGGAGGGCCTCAGGCCTGGATAATTAAAACCTAGCCTTGAACAACATGGCCATAAGATATGTGGACCTGTGATGAGAGATGATCAATTTATTTTAATTACAGAAAAATGGTACACACTTCCAAATAATAAATTGCCTCAGAGTCCACATTTTATTGAATGGATATCTGTCAAAAGGTTTAATTTTCAACTGGAAAACTTCTATTCGTTCTTCAATACCCTTTTCTGAAGTCTTTGTACCCCAGAGTTCATCACTTTTTCATTTTACTCTGATTAAATTCTGTTTATAAATGTCTTTACAATTATTACCAAATTTGTAAAAATATTCTTCCCCCTCCTCTCTCAAATATGCTCTTTCCCGTTTGAAAGAGGCAGCACTCCTGGTTCTTCCTACATTTCTCATCCTTGATGGATCCATGAAAACAGAGAATTTTTTTTTTTTACAAGGGTAATCATTACTGGAGTTACAAAAGGGAGGGGTGGGGACTGCCATGAAATGGAGAAGACATGAACCAACAAAAAGTAGCAGCTGCTACTAGCATCCGAAAATGATCACCATGTAGAAATGTGACCAAAACATACATTTAAGGCAAACATTTTTTCAAGAAGTATCCAAACTACTCATTAGTAAATGTTAGCTCAACATTATCCTTGTAATACTGTACCAACCAAATACAGCCCACCTGCAAGCACAATTGAGCCCAGAGGGTGACCATATATAGACATGGCTACTTACTGTTCCATCTCCAGGCTCGCTTTGTTCCCATCATCACCAGCATCATGTGTTGGTGTCACCGAGCAGAGAGGAGATGGGTACCTAGAAGAGAGTGTGTCCTTATTACCCTAAGCCCACCCAGCCATTGCAAGCTGTGGGATCAATCTGGTTTCCCCTCCTTCCCAATCTTTGCTCATTTTGTTATCTTTGCCTGGAAAGAGCTTCCCAACTTTGAATTATTCTTGAGAGAAGAGCCATATGCCATTGACAGTCCTCTCTCCCCCGTATTCTTTCAGTACTTTGTTTAGATCTATATTCTAGCATTTGAATAGTTGAAATTATTCACTTGAGTCAATATTCTCAAATATCAGCATGCATTTGAATCACCAGGGAGGCTTGTTAAAACAGACTGCCAGCTTCCACTCTTGGTTTCAGATTTGATTTTCTGGGATAGGACCCCAAAGTTTGCCTTTGTAACAAGCTGCCAGATGCTACTGTGGTGGGGACCACACTCAGAATTCCAGGTTTATACACTGGGATTGGATACCTTCTCTGTGGCTCTCCAAACTGGCACAGCTAATAACCCGCTGCTAATGATATTAATGACATTCACGTTGGCTTCCTCATCTGGTTGATGTAATGAATATCTGCAAAATGTCAATGTGGCTGATCCACCAACCCCTCTTGCACAAAACTTTCATACACTTTGGGGAATTAAAGAGCTGTAGAGACCATCATGACTGGCAAGTCATATAAATGAAGATATGTAAGTTGTTTGTTTTAACTCAGCTTGTTCATTTTCCAGTACACTCCAATTTCCAAGGTCCCCCTTCTTTTAATAAATTCCTCTTTTTTCCTCTAAAATACAAGAAAAGACATTTTGGGAAATTCCTTTTGGGATATGTGGAGTGGGTTAAAATTATGAATGTCACACAGAGCTACATATTTACAATTTTCCCCTGTCGCTAATTTCACATGCCTAAGAACCATTTCAAATCTGGACCACAGAAAGTGAAAAATACATCTAATTACTTCTGCTTAAGCTATTTACATTTATCTTTTAATAGTGCACCATTCTACATTCTTGCAAAGGATGACACAAATGATACTTGTAAACCCTATTAATGGGTCATGTTGACTTCCAACTCTAACATCAAATAAACGGCATATTTTAATGTAGATTCCTTATAAAAGAAATTTAAATGTAGCAACAATGCTTAGCATATTACAGTCCAGTGTTTCTCCCCAAATGGCAAAGTTGTCTTCTAGTCATCTGGTCATGTGAACTTGACACTCATTTCCACCCTGACTCCTATCATTATCTGAAAGGATTTAAATTTTCATGCTGATAATTCAACAAAGATGACAAATATTTACCTACTGAATGTTAATTGTATTCTGGGCCACTGTTTCATGTGTCATGAATCTATCAACTGTGGCCAAACAAGATAATTTTAAGATCTTGCCTTTAAGGAGTTCTATTCTAGTCTGATAAGCATTATGAAAAAACAAAGACAAGGCAAGGTAAAGGCAAAGATAGTAATGAAGGGACACAGAGGGTCAAAGAGGAGACATTTGAACTTGACCTGTCTAAGATGGAGACAGTGTGTGGAGACCTAGTCAGAAAGAAAAGCAGGTACAACAACCCAGAGGCGGAATGAACCTTTTATTTTCTATAAATGAAAAGAAGGTCATGTGGATGAAGAGGGAAGGAGGAAGAAATTGGCATGGCCTAGAAACAGTGGGTTGGATCATGGCGTAAAATTAAGTAGGCCAGAGTCCTAATGGAAAAGCGAAGTCTTTAAGGCGGGATTATAGCAGGAATTTTGTGTTACACTATTTTGTTTTACAAAGTTTGCTCTGGTTGTTTTGTAAAACTGACTTTAAGAGACTTAGTGATGGTCAAGGAGGGTATAAGGAGGGAGACTAGTTAGGAAGCTGAAGAGGAAGGTGGTGGTGAACTAAGTGCCTGGGGTAAGGGAAGAATAATGACCAGTTGGTGATGTGTTTTTTTAAAGATTTATTTATTTATTCATACAAGATCTGGGGTGTAGGACAAAGATGGGGGGGTGAGAGGGTTCACCAGAGACAGAGTGGGGAGCAGAACAGGCAGACTGACTGAAATATACTGCTGAGGGGAGCAGTGGGAAAGACAGGAGAGGTCTGCTGTGCCATGTAGGTCTGTTCCCTAGCCACGGATCAAACTTGTGCAGCAGCAGCTGCCCATAGCTTCTTAGTGCTGAGACTTAACCCCTTAGATCACCAGGGAGGCCCCTAGTGATATATTTTGAAGGCAATTAAGTCATGATCAAAATCTTGAGTAGGAGAGAAGAGGTCAGAGAATTGGATTGATTTAGGCAAGAAGAGAGTTTGGTTTCAGGACAAATGTAAAGAAGGAAATGGAGTAAGAAATTTGTGGGTGCTAAGAAAGAGAGGTTGAAATGAAACACCACTATTTCGGGATGGGAACAAAATAAGAGCTGCCAGATGAGTTGCTCAATTGACACAATATGGGCTTAATTGTGGCACTGAAATAACTAATGAAGATGAATGACAAATATAAGTCAGCAAAGGACAGTAGATTGTAGTTAGAAAATATTAAAATTTGATTTTAAAGGTAGAGCTGAAATGCTGTTGTGTTATTTCAAGTCCACAGAGCCCTCACTTTGTCCTTGATTGTTTTCTCTTTTCACTACATATTTTCTCACATAACCTTATACACTACTTATCTATTCTTACTATTTCTTCTCCTTCCCTGCCATTCATTCTTTATATTATTGCTTTCAGATTTTTTTCAACACTCCACAGACATATCTCTTATTTAGATCATCACTAAAATGCTTTGTGTTTTAATATAATGAATAATTTTTGGTCCATTTTATTCATACTCTTTTCTGATTATCCCTATTGGCTGCAGAGATGGGCAGAGTAGATACTTAATGTATTTGCTATTTAAATTAAAGAATGACAACTCCCCTTGCTCCCGTTTAAAAAAACTGCTATTTTTTTAAAACTATCTTTGACCATTTTTCTCATATAGGATCCTACTCCTTTTCCAATTCCTTAATTTCTGGGACTTACCAGAGTTTTATCTAGCTTTGGTCTTCCCTTTAGACCAAATATATTCCTAGAACTCACCTATTCTCCTAATTTTGCTTAGAAGTTATATGCTATTGACACCAGATTATTTACCTGTAGTTCTAAACTCCTCTCAAGTTCTAGCTCAATGCTTTCCCATATAGGTTTCATAAATACAGCAGATATAACCCAAGTCTCTTTCCTCCTGGATCTAACATAGTTAGTGGCACTATTATCCTTCTGGTACCAAAGGAACAAACTTGAGAGAATCATTCCTCCCTCTCATCCTGGCCTATCACAAACATTTGGTGGTTTTAGTTTCTAAGTAATTCATGAGTCTACTCTCTACTGTGTCTCCACTATTATTGCTTAACTCATTCCTAATCCATTTCTGACCTACAAAATTGCAATACACCTTTGAGTGTTTCAACTTAATTCTTTCTCCATACAGTTTCCATCAGCTGCTGGAAAGAGTTCTTAACAGAAATATGATAATCTCTTTTTTTCTTAAAACCAATAATTAAACGTTACTGTCTTTGAGGTAATTCCCAAGGCAGTGTTAGCTCTCTCTGGCCCTGCCATGTCCCTTGCCACTCCCTGCCTCTCACTTTAAACTCTACCAGTTGTGACCTGCTTAGAACTATCAAGACAACCCAGCCATTACAATTTCACAAACATTTGTTTTACTATCTCCTGTCTGTAACACCCTTCTTCCACCCAAACTCTGCAAATAATAATGTATTAGTAATGTTTATTGAACACTTCCTGTAGGTCTGGAGCTGTATCTTACTCTTGGAATGTACCAAATTAAAAATCCAAAAATTATCCAAAGTTGTCATTCTTTGATGCCAATAATTAATCACCAATTGCTCTTTTGTATCCTCTATAAATCTGTAAAAGCCTCCTCATTTCTAAAATCCCATTGCATCTCATGCTTTCCTTCATTTCAGCAATTATTACAAAATGTCATGATTACTTATGCCCAGATATTACCTTCCTTATGTCCAGATCATTACCTTCCTGCAAGTGGCCTATACACTTCTTGAGGAAAAGAATAATCTATTCATTTTTGCATCCCTGCTCTCTCCTCCTGAATGATGACTTGGGGTGTGGATCAAATGCCCATCCCATCTCCTGGTAGCTGTCAGCTTACACTTTGCAGTAACCTAAAGAGGAAAGTTCTCTCACCAGAGATTGTGCTTATGACAGCAATTAAAGCTGTTCATAAAGGTTCATCACTTCGAGGTAACAGTATAGGGTCACACCTCCCCACCCAACCTGAAACTAGGAAAGCATGACTTGCTTTAGCCATGAAATAGAAGTGGTTGGATGATCTCTGGACAGATGCTCTGAGAGACTGTTCCCGGGCTGCAGAGCTCGGGGAAGTGTGTGTGCCTGGAGCCTGTGTCACGTGAAATGTGAGTGAGAAATAAAACTTTGTTATATTAAGCCACTGAGGTTTCAGGACTACTTGTTACTGCAACATAACTTACCTTCCCTGACCAGTATAATATCCTTGGGTACTAACATTTTTCTCTTTTGGAAGAGAGGTATTCAGGGGAAATCACACTGCATGTCCCTTTCTTGTCCCACAGATGTTTTTATCCAGATGAATTCAGGTTAAAATTAGCATCAAGGGAAGCCTGGAAATGGAACTCAAATCCCAACTTGGCAATATTCAACCTAAGAATTATGTGTGGAATGAAAAGGGTAATCGTATTTGCTTTGAAGGATAATTATGAGCTAATTGTATGTAAGAATAGAGTAACCAGTTCTATTCATATAAGTCTTCCTTTCTCACTACTGAGTGTGCAGCAGGCAGGCTGATCCTGTCAGAGATAATATGCCTCCTGGAGCCTGCTGGAGAGACCAGAGGATTAATGACACAAATATTTGATTGGGATTATTTAATTAGGGCATTAAGTGAAAAGTTTGTCCCCAAAATAGCTCAACATGGGAAATAGGATAACATTATAACCACACTTATTAAGCATTTAGAGTTGCTGTGCACCACTAGTTATAAATAGTCTACACCCTCAGAGGAAGCACTATAGGTATTAATATTTTTGATCACTAGTTCTCCTTGGTAGAAGGAGTAGATCCCAAGTCACCCATCATTAACCACATACCCACCCTCCCTCTGCAAGGAACCCAACATCCAGGCAGTCCCAGAGTGCTAAGGCGTTGCTGGAAGTCATTATGAACTCCTCTTTTTACTGAATTTCCTCTTAGCAGGCCATTCCACTTCCCACAGCTTCTCATCCTTTCACATAAACTTCCTTTTCATTTACTTTCATTATTTCTTTCTGTCCTCTAAAGATCTTCCACTTCTGTTCTTTTGTCCTTGCTTTGTGCTTTCATTTACACAGGATGAAAGTGCTTTTTCTCCTCTAAGAAAACTGCCATTGATCAGAAACAGTTTGACTTTGTGGATCATTACCTATGGGAAGCAAACCACTCTCTCAGTGATACTTGGTGGAAAGTATCCCAATGTTACCACAATTCGATGAGTAAATCACAGAACACACCCAGGGAATCACAGAACACACCCAGGTCTAGTGCCACCTCCTTCTTAAGCCTTCCTGAGTCCTCTCGGACAAAATTACCTGCTGTGTTAACTAGCACTTTGTTCTGGTTTGTTCAGTAACACCATACAGTTCCACTTACCTTCTTAAAGTTCTGTTCTTGCACCAGACATGGAACTCTCTCCAGGAAGGAAACAGATTTTATTCATCTTCACACAGCTGGTTCCTCACAGACCCTGGTATATGGCTTGTAGGACAGAGTCTCTTTAGTCACTCTGGACACTACAGAAGTCTCAAGCTGCAGTCCTTAGGCTGGAGGAAACCAGCAGGCGTGCATTTTGATTACCAAAGATCCTTAGTAGGCAACAGGAAGCCCACTTTCCTTCCTCACTTTCCAATGCAGAAGCAGCTTCAAGCTGAGTGGTAGTTAGTTCCTTTGTAATGGACACCATGGCCTCCAGTCTCTGGTGGCCAACAGTTTGCCAAGAATGTCAGAAGCAACCGACAAGGCACTAAAATAGCACCTGAACGATGGACTCCATGGGGACGGTTTTCAGGTCAGTGGTTTCAGGACAGTGTAGTTTCCAGATTCTCAGACCAGAGATGAAGAATTGATGTTGACACAGGTGGGGACCTCCTGCCCGCGCAGCCCTGTCAGGGCCTCTCTCCCCTCAGGGTGATATGGCTTTGGCAATGGCGGCTTCAAGCCAGAACATACTGTCTGTTCTGCTGACTGGAAAATCTACTCAGAGCTCATCCTCCAGTTTTAAGGTGTGAGAATCTAAATAAAAAGAGAGCCAAGTGGTAACTTAGTCACTATTTTATTTTTATAGATGTTCAACAATTATTTATTTTAAAAAATGAGCGAGTAGCCAGCTAAAACCAACCCCTCACACACACACACACACACACGTGCACGCACATGCACACAAACACCTACAGTAGACTCCCAAACCTAGTCACTTATTTTTAAACTTGCGATTATTTGTATTATCCTCCAAGTAAAAACCTTTATGATTAAAATAGAAAATGACTTAATTATAAAGCACCTCGACAAGTCAGTCACCATTATCTCTCCTCTAGATTAAGGTTGTAGATGACATCTCTTACATTCTATAATACCTTCTTAACATTTTTGGCAATAATTTACTCATCGAATTGTGGTAACATTGGGATACTTTCCACCAAGTATCACTATTGTAATACCCTATTCACTTTTTAATCCAGATACTTCCGAGGTTTAGGGCTTCAATGAATTTCAGGACATAGCCCTCGAAGTTTACTCACATCAAAGGCTTTAGGGTCTCAACCTGACTCTTCCATTGTTTTTCTTCTCTCATTGGCCCTTCTCTCCATCCCCCACTTCATAATTAAATGTATTTTTGTCTTTCTCATACTAATGGTCTCTAGTAATTTCTTCATCTTTCCAATATTTTAACTTTATTCATCCTTATTTTTTTGAGGAGTAGTTGAATTATACCATAGGTTTCAGGTATGCAACAGATTTGATATTTGTATATATTGTGAAATCATCCCCACATGGTGAACATCCATCCATCCGTATACATAGCTGGAACATTTTTTCTTGTCTTGAGAACTTGTAAGGTCCACTCTCTTAGCAACTTTCAAATATGTAAGACAGTACTCAGTACAGTCACCGTGCTTTATTTATCTATATATTTTTTTGTCTCTACATAGTTCTACATTGCAAAGTGTGTGGGGTTACTAGAGTAGAAAAACAAAACCACAAAACATAATACTTTCTTTGGTATTAAAGAGGCACGTTTTTTATAGACTTTCAGAAAAATAAGTCCTCCTGTGTTAACATCATGGTATCTTATGAACATTTTCCCAAATAATTTGAGAACATGACTTTTAGTGGAATGCGACATTTGAATCCACTTACTGATTCTATAAAAATGATTTCGTATCTCCTCTGTGTACATTAAAATTATATCTAGTTTATTTTTTACTTTATAAGAAAATCTTTACCCTAAAATTTAGTTCCTTGGAGTGGATTTCTTGAGGTGAAATGATTGGCTCAAATATTAAGAATGTTAAAAAGAATCTGCTGACATCTATCACCAGATTGATTTTAGAAAGTCCATTCCTATACATGTCTGCTTCCTGAGGAAAAATAAAACACATGTATTACACTGTCTTACCTCCATTATGAATTTTTTAATCTGTCATCATGGAATAGTTGAAAATTATTTAAATTTGTATTTATTTGATTGTTAGTGAGGCTGAATATTTTTCATATATTTGTTGTCTGTCCTATTAATTCTTTGTTTCTTAATTTTTAGCATATTTTGCCCATTTTCTACTGTCACAGTGAAGATTTTATTTCCAATTTCAAATATTCCTTATACATTTAGGATAGTGATCCTATGTTACATTTGCCCCAAATATTCCTCCTAATTTGTTCATGGTCTTTTTATTTCTTATGACAAATTTACATATGTAAATTCATTTTTAATAGCCCATCAATTTTCCTTTTCCCTTCCTTTTATGCTTAAAAGTCCTTTACAAAAATGGTAATTACACAGGGGGTAAAGATGTAGACTAAGTTTATTGTGTTCATCATTTCACAATATACATGAGATTAAATCATCACACTGCACATCTTAAACTTACATATATTATATCAATAATATCTCAATAAAACTTGGAGGGAGGGAAGAAAATGATAAAAAATAAGCTCCTTTACATACCTGAGTTCAAATAAATAGTCACTTATATTTCCTTCTAGCATTTTTGGTTTCAGAGAGTTAACTAAAATGATTTCACCTACCAAAGGAAAGGCTACTTGAGAACAAACTAAGGTCAGACCTCCTACTGGAGCCAGAGATTATAACAGTGGGGAATCTCTATCTTCTCCCTACAAAAGGAGAGGATTCGTTTCTATGCAACTATGCTATGGAAAGAGATGAGACTTCATATAGAGGTTGGTATAAAGTAATTGAACCAAAAAGCCACTAAAATATTAGCTACTTTTATATAGTTATTTTTGAACAGCATTTTGTATGTGATCTTCCTCATTGTGAAGGAAGTTGCATTAAGTCTGCTGGAAGATCACACGTGCAATTTCCAGACTGCCCTGGAATTATTCAGCTACTGCTGCTATTTTATTACTCTTGCTTTGTAAGAAGTAAAGAAATCCCTAAAATTGTTTTTCTTTTCAAGTGTCCTAACTTCTAAAAATTTTCCCAATTAATTCAATATTTTATAATTTATCTCAACCCTAAATCTTCCTGGGCAATTTGCTATAATTTTGTTAACTCTAAAAATTATTTTATTATTAAAAATTTAATTTGTGAAGATGCATGACATCATTCTATTAATAATTTTGATTTTCCTATAAGGATAAAAAACAGCTAACCTTTATTAAGACCATATGCCACTAGCCAATCCAAGGGATTTTCACCTATCACTTTACATAATCCCCATCACAGTTCTCAGAAGGAGGAACACATTTACAAGTGAGGGCACTCACGATGTATACTAACTTTATTGTGTTAATCATTTCACAATATCTCATGGCATCGAATCATCATACAGTACACCTTAAACTTATATGTCAATAATATCTCATTAAAACCTGGTAGGGGGGCCAGGTCCAATGGATGAGGTGAGGGGCTGTGGGCGCCTTGGTGATGGATGAGGTATAGAAATATACATCTGGAGAGGTGGGAATCTATACCTTTAAGTCATATTCAAACCAATGCTACTACAATAAAAAGGTCAATTGATAAAATAGCTTTTTAATAATGTCTAACAGTGAAAAAATTGCTGTAGTTTTAGATTTCACCCACATAGATTCACTTAACACTATTTTCTTTGTACTCAGAAGAGAGATTTTTTTTCTGGAGGAGAGAACCTGGATGGATGGGATAACCACAGGAATAAGTCATTTTTTCAAGATTTATGCTCTAACCATAAATTTATGGTATGTATAATAAATAATGTGTCATACATACGTATGTAAATATACATATTTTGCAATATCTGTTGGTGATACAGGACACGTTATAGAGACAGATATACACGTGTGTGTGTGTGTGTGTGTGTGTATATATATATATATACCCTTGTACATAGACATGTTTTGCTATATATATGTTGCCATTGAACTGAATGACATTTCAGCTCAATCAGTTTTAGCTACTGGCTATTGTGTAGAGGCTAAGTAAGCTCCCCTCAGAGAGCTCCCCAGGCCTCCCAATAAGCACTCTGACTAGCATATTGGGGAGAACGGTGGAGGAACTAATTTAGGGGCAGGGAAGCAGCCAGATGGTGGGGGCAGAAGGCAGGTATGCCTCGAAGGCCGAGTTAAAGGAATAGCTTAGAGAGTAATTCCCATCTGCAGGGATCATCCAAGAGTGGAAGCCCAGAATAGCTGTAAGTGAGAGAGCTATACAGAAGACCACTGGAAGGGAGGAGGTGATTGTCAACCCGAACCGCCCACAAATGACTAAGAAAGAAACAATAGATAAAGGAATAATAATAACAAACAAACATAGAAATAAACATCAAGGAAATGGGAATTTGTCTTATTCACAAGTGAAGGCTGACATCCTTAGAGAATTCACTTAGCAGCCTCAATAAGGGTACTTATAATGGAAATAAGTATTGGAAATGGTGCCGTTTTGCCAACATTCACAAGGTACTATGATATATTGCCGGCATGTTTAAACATTGTTCATTTTTACTATTAAGACTTCTGAAACCAGTTTCATAAAATATAAAGGCATCTCTCTTTTTCCTTAATGAAAGAAAATTATGAATGAATTGCAAGGTCACTTCCTTTCTTTATAACAGAATCTGAGATACAAATGCATCGAGATACGCTTCTCGATGCAGAATGCCCTTTATAATCATACAAGTGCATATCACTCGAGGTGAGTAATTCCTTTTGCTAATTTTGAGCAAAAGAGTTCATGACTGCTTGAGTGCAACTCTTAACGAATGGCTATAAAACGAAGGCCTTCTTCACGTCACGGAACCTGGTTACAAATAAGACACGAGTAATATTCAAAGCATGAGGCTCCATGTAGCTATCATTAACCAAATGCTTCTAACAGGAAGAAAAGCACAAAGCAATATTCAAGTCCTCTAAAGCATAAAGCAAAACAATATTAATTCTAAAAAAGGGTGAGTAAAAAGAAAATGGAAGCAAAGCGTTCTGTTTCCAGGCATAGGAAGGGGCGTGCGTGCGTGTGCGTGTGCGTGTGTGTGTAGTTGGGGACAGACACCAACACATAAATGAATACATACTGCATAGGATACAGCTATCTTCACAAATAAATCTGCTTGGATTCACCCGCGGAGTTGCCAGCCCTTGGTCACTGTTGAGACCGCGCCACCTTCTGGTTGCCATGTGTATGACAGGAACTCTTATTGTTTACAGACTAGCGTTTCTGTTTTATGCAAAACTGATATTGAAGGGAAACAGCAGATATGTTGCTTGAGCTGTGCACTCCCTCTCCTGGGAACTGTATTGGAATGAGAACACGATCCAAAAGTGTACTCCAGTGACTGCGGCGCTTGAAAATCTGAGTTTGCTTTTTAAGCTTGATCAACTGTAATGGTATATGATAGGCCAGATGCAAACACAGACAGGACTGCAATTGTGAGAGCAAGAGGATTCGGTTGCCTGTCTTTTCCCTGGTTGCCACTTTCTGAACTTCTTAGAGTTGCAGCAAGGGAGCTCCAGCAAAGAAAGCTAGGCCTGCACCAGTCAAAGAAAAAAGATGGGGGAGGGAGGAGAGCCCTTCGTGCCTGCAAAGTTGCAAAACAGCAAATAAACGTGTAGGCTAATTTCTGAACAACTGTTAACACATAGCCGTGGCCAAACGATGACTTGGGGATATATATACTGCCGAAATGCTCCCGTCGCCTCCATTGGATCAGTCTATGGTCTCATGGTCTTGGGAGCCTTGGCTGGGGCAGTGAACTTAGCAATGACATACCTGTGCCAGCCCTTTCACCCCAAGTCCCAACGGCACTCTAGCTGGAGGACTTCAGAGAACCCATGAGCACGAGCTGTGTGCATGCATTTGTTGCAGCGGCATAAGAAGCACCGGTGTTTTAAAAATAGTCATTAAAAAAAGTATTATTTTTTGGGCCTCCCTGGTGGCGCAGGGTTGAGCGCTGCGCTGTGGAGCTGTCGGCAGCGCGCGGTGTGGGTTCGACACCTTGCCAGGGAGAATCCCACATGGCGCAGCAGACCTCTCCTGCCTTGCCCGCTGCTCCCCTCAGCAGTGTATTTCAGTCTATCTGCCTGTTCTGCTCCCCATTCTGTCTCTGGTGAACCCTCTCGCCGCCCACGCCTCTGGCCTGTACCCCAGCTTGTATAAATAAACCTTAAAAAAAAAAAAAAGTATTATTTTTTCATGTGCACAGCTTGGGGGACTGTATGTCAATCAAAATTAGCCCTAGAAATCTTGAAATCCTATATCCTTTGTAAATGCTCCTATAGAGACATTTATATGACAGATAAATCTAATTGCATAATTACTCTTTTCATTTCATCCATGTTGTCTGTGAAGACCTCGGGCAGGCAAGCCCATGCCACATCACTGCCCACCGCCTTCCAGCTGCTGCCCACGGCCCTGTGCCCACACACGCACTCAGCAGAAGCAAAGCAGAAAGCCAGTAGCATTTCCCCCAATTTGCTGTTTTACCTTGCCTATGTTGACAGAAACTCAAACTGTTTTTGTAAATTGGATCGTTTCTGAATCTACACATGAAACAATCAAGAAGGGAGTAGTTAGAAAAGAAAATGCAGGTTTACTTAAAAAAAACCTCAATCAGCTGTTGTTATTGTTCTAAATCATGGTTATAAATTGGTATTGGACTTGCTTTATGTAAAATTTGATTATGAAGAATAAAATCATCAAGGGTATGTTTTTAAAAGAGTGCTCTACGAAAAAGAGCAATGAGATCAAAGTGTGGGATTGAAAGTGTGATGCTAATAGAGTCACGGAAAAAAAGATTTAAAAAGCATTGAAATTCAAGAGCTGGCTTAGGAGCTCCCACCAGCCAATCCTTGGATCCCCAAGAATCAAGATAAATAAGGAGAGTAAAAGTTCCTGAGCTGTTAAGCAGGATTGAAACCCTGTATGTTCACAATAATATAAATTCATAACAAACGGGTAAAAAGGAAAAATTTTTACTAATCATAGAAAAGCAGCTAAAAAAAAGTGAAAACAACTGAAATTAGAAAAATACCATTTGTCAGCCATCATCATAGTAATCAACTCAGAGAAATAATTAAGTTTGAAGAGGATTAGTATATAATCTCACAGGAACTCTCCACAAATTATTATAAAGGATATATAGGAACTTGAAAGTGGAGAAATGTGGCAAACCTTTCCTTAACCAAAGATGACATGCCAGCAAATGCACAAATCTAGAGTGTGCTTCCTGATACGAAGTGCGAGAAGAATTTAGTACTGCTGTGCTATTCCTGATAAATGCACAAAAACCTGAGTCTAAATTCCTGGTTAGACACTAGACCAACCCAAAATGAGATCGTTGGCATTTACTCTTAAAAAAAAAAGTCAGCTCCCCGAAATACAAAAGGACATCCCCAATTAAAGAAGACCAGAGACTTGGTGACTTGAATGAAGCACGTGACTTTGGATTTTCTTTCTTATAAAAGATGTTAAGTCCAAGGAAAATCAAAATCAAGGTCTGCAGGTTGGACGCTAGTCCTGCCTCAGGGCTAGTCTCCTAATTTTGTTCATTGTACTGTGGCTACTTAAGGGAATTTCCTGTTTTTAGGAAACACAAACTGTAGTATCTAGCGGCCAAAGGGCTTAATCGATAATTTGTTCTTACTCATTTAAAAACATGTAAATGCTAATATTCAGAGAATTATAAATATGAAAATTTTTGGTATTATTCTTGCAAGCTTTCCACAAATCTGACATTTTCAAAGGAAAGAATAAAAAATAAGTAAAAACTTGATGACATCATCATTTCTTTTGGCTCACAGAGTGCTAAGTAAGAGGTAATTCTAATTTTTTTTAGCTCAAAAAGCAAGTTGTTTTAGTCTCAGACATACTCAACTTCAGACACTGACAATGGTGGCTGGAAGCCCTGTCTTTTTAGCTAACCTCTTCACCTAGCCAAGCAGGCAGGAGTTGGAGGGAGAGAAAAGACATTGAGGGGATGTGTTTGTGTATAGTTGGTGGAGGGGCTCTGGGTCTCCAGAAGGGCTGCAAGCACACTGGGCAGGGCTTGAGTCAGAACCATATGCCTGGCTGTGGAATTTGAGGCCTGTCTCCTGATAACGGAGCGTCATGGAAGAATCATGCTTGGGTTTGTGTATTAGGAGGATGCCTGGGGTCAGCCTCCCTTTGTAATTCCTGTATTTATTCAGACTGTTTCTTCACTGAATGTCTATTTAAGGCCAGATACTGTGCTGGCTGGGAGCACAAGGCACAAAACCAGTCTTGCTTCTGTCATGCAGAGAGATTATCTCCATTCTGCAGCCTTTGTGACTTGAATTTGAGCCGCGTTTGAAGACCACTGTAAGCTTTACTTGGTCTGCCTTCTATTTATTTGTGCTTCTTAGCTTCACCCAGAAACTCCTAGACAGCCAGCATAAAGAAAAAGTACTTGAAATAAACAACAGTGTAATGCAAGGCAGAATTTGCTTTTCCCCAGACAACCCCACAGTAGCCAATTTAAACTATTCTCAAAGTTTTATGCCCAATTCTAAGCAGGTAATATTGAAATTAGAGGCTTCCCTAAAACTCATCTTTTTAATCCATTTACTTAACAATATTCCTGTCATCTTAACATTTATAAGATAAAATAATTGTATCATTTGTATAATTCTGAAATGTAGTCAGCCATTATTTTCAATTATTTTTTTCACTATATTGTATGATCATTTATATTTCATGCTTAGTACACTAATTAGGTTAATAGCCTCTAGTTCTAAGTACTGTAGTATTTTATTTCATGGTGTTTGAAAGCTATCTTGTATGGAATATCATTTTCATTGTATAAATTCACATATTATCATTATTTTTAAAGTATATTTTTATTATAAGGGTCAGCAAGGGGAAAATACTCAAGGCAGTTTAGATTTTCTCAAAGAACATGTCATTTAACCGAAGCACCTACAGCGCATATAACATTTAGTTAGGTGCTCTCGGAGGAGGCTGAAGAAAGAGACTAGACAGGGAGGGGTAAGAATAAAGGGGGCTCCTCAAAAAATTTGGTAATTAGAGAAATAGCAAGTTTCTCTAGCAGGTAGTGTCATAAGCTTTGGAGTAAAAATTTGAATTTGAATCCTTCAGCTGCTACTTTCTGGCTACACAAGTTCAAGCAAGTGACTTTTAACCATGTAAGGCTTAGTTTCCTCAGCTATAGGCCAGAGTGACACACCCATGCTGTTTTATCTTCTGCTCACTCTTCAGATCTAAGACACACCCCCTTCTGAAGGGACTTATATGGCCTCCTCTATCCCACAATGCTTTGGGCCTCAGCTACTTCAGTAAGTAGAGACTATGGAGGGGAAAAGCAATTGAATGACTTGATTTGAAGTGTAGGATATTCATAGATTTTGGAATAAACTAAAAAAATTAAGCAATGATGTTGGTTTTGTAATAATTAGACCACTTAAGCTACTGTCTTCTATTTTCTTGCCCACACAAGCTGTAATTAATTACCTTTTGAAAATGACTTCCATAATTATTGTTTACTTATTCTTTGCATTTCCACTACTACTACTTTTTACTAGGCATCACTACCTTCTTTCCTGGCTATTTCTAAAATTTTGCTCATCTGCATCTGGCCTTCCACTCTGCTTAGGACTGCGTCTGCCCTGTGCATCATTTCAAGTTGTCTCTAACCTGAAACCAACTTATCCTTCCTTTTCCTATTACCTCAGTGAAAGCAAACAGCTTGCTCACTTATCTTCTTATCCATGTATGATTTCATTCAGGCCACTTCTACTTCCTAAAATCCCCTCTCTTCTCCCCACAGCAACCCCAACTTGCAAGGATAAATCCAACCTTCCTCAAGATTCAACTCAAATATCATCTCCTCCCTGCAGTCTGCACTGATTTCCCCAAACTGGACATAATCTTAGCAACTTTTAATTCTCTTACACTTCATTTTAAAGAATCTGCTCTTGAATAAAACCCAATAAAAATGCAACAGATCACATTTCTCTTGGGTTGTCATTTCTCCCCCCATAAAACAGAGTGTTTGTGCAGGTTGAATCACAACAGAAGGAGTGCCCCCTGCAGGTCTCAATCAGCTTTGTATTTCCAAAGTGTTTAGCACATTGTCTTTATGATCATGTTTATTCAATGAAAAAGCGACTTTCAATCAACACATTTAGGCAACTACAATATTTATTCAACAATGTATGACTCAGCACCTCCTAGGTATGAGGCACTGTCCTAAGTATAGGAACATGACAGTAAGCCAAACAAACCAAAGTCTCTGCCCACAAGGAACTTAAATTTTAATGTATGAACAGGATAAGGGAGGAGACAGACTAAATAAAAAAATATGAAAAACGTATAACATTTTAGAAAGTGTAATACATAAAGAAGGGCAATCAAGAGACTGGGGCGGGTCAGGTGGGTGGTGGTGAGAGTTGTAACCTGAGGAGGTTTGTCAGCTTGTTCTAACAAGTCATAACAAGTCATAACAAGACTAGCCGGAAAGGAAGCAGTTCGCCATTTGGAAAAGGATGAGGAGGGCAAGTTCTAGAGAGAACGTGGGAAGGGAAGGGGGATTATGTGAGGACCTAGGCTTTTCCTCTCAGAGAAATCTGGAGTTCCTGTAGGTTCTAAGGCAAGGAGTGGCAGGAGCTGGTCCTATTTTTATCGCACCTCACTCTTATTTCTTGTTCGCCTTTCACAAGTAAAGATGTTGACCTAAGAGAAATGGGTCTGACAGAGCCCAACTAATTCAAGCATGGGCAATCAGGGGACCCCACAGGGTGGGGAAGAGCACCTCATTCCTACGCTCCTGTTTCAGAGCCAACGGAGATGAAAAGGTTGCAGGGAAGGGAACACACGGACACGCCTGCAGCTCTGGCTTCCTCTGACTGTGTCTGTTAACATCACTTGGCCTTTCTCTGTCGTCTACACAAACTTACCAAGAGGCCCTGGTCTTTCATTTATGATTCCAGCTATTCTAGCAAGTGCTTTCCGACGACTCCTGCTAGCATATCAGCTTTCTGCCTCATATCCTCAAAGCATAAAGTGATAACGGTCAAGAGACTCTTAGCATTCCATGATAATTGCTAATAAGTCATTGGTTTAGAAATACAGCTTTAGAAACACCATTTTTACTTCTACTTCAGTAGAAAATAGGGAAATGTTCAATTAAGCCTATCTGAATTTTTCTTCTTCTCCTGTTCCATCCAATCATCCAAGTACTAATGAGCAGTGTGTTGTTGACCTAAGATTTGTCTCTGCAGGGAAAGTTGTGAGAGAGTGACAATGCCTCCTATACTGGCTGCACGGTACAGGGGTGGGGGGAGGACTCCTGTCTCCTCTTGCCTTGGGCTACTAGTCATTCCCCAAGCACTGAGGGACGTGTCCCCCTAAGGCCTCCTCATGAAGGACCCAAAGTGTCCTGGCATGTTGAGCACCATAATTTGGTGCTCCCGTGCCTCTGATCTAAAGTATTAAGGGCCCTCTCTGTATTATGGATGAGATGATGCCAATGGCACTGGTGCCACTCATTCTAGTTAATGCCACCATGGTCATAAACCACTTGTGGATTTGCCCTACTCTAATTTAGAAAAGTCCAACCCTAATTTAGAGTTTACTCAATCACAGAAAAGAAATTGGTGTGCAGTTGACTAGGCCTAGAATGAGACAACTGGCCTCTGGTATAACCTCAGTACCCTGGTACCTCTACTCTTCTTTGCTGTGTGATCTTGGGAGAGTAGACTAGGTTCTCTGAGCTTCCGCTTCTATATTTGCCAAGTGGGAATGACAGAACTTCTTGTAATATTGTGCCCAGAGTTTTAGTAAAAAAACTTTTATGGAGGACCTGAAAATAGGTAGCTCTTCAATAAATGCCAGTTTATAATCTCATTAGGTCTAATGCTATATCAATTAGAAATCTTGCGTATTTTAGCAGTTTAGTATTAACCCATATAAAAAAGATCAGTGACTTTCCCCCAGTTTTAAATATAAGTTCACTTTAAGTTCATCTATGTTTTAGAAAATTTGATTTTTATGCTAATTCTTCATTCAGGCTATTAACAATAAAGTGGAACTGCTGTTTGTTTAGCTACCAAGAATATTCCCAAATGAGTATTGTGAAAGTTCAAAATGGACAGAAAGGATTAGGAAGTGAATTGTGAAGTCCTTTTCTTCCCCAAAGGTTTTCTCAGAAAGATGCATTTTGCACACTGAGGGTTGTAATCCTTTCCTATAAAGATTTTGGGGTGTAAGGTGGGGGTTCTGTTATATACCAGATTCTGAGAATAATAAATGCTTGGGCCTCAGCAACTTCCCTGGAAAAATTTCCAGTGTGGCAAATAGAACACTTTCTATTGTTTTATATTACAATCTGATGAGTTCCAGCTGAGTGTAGTCGTACCTGAGGGCAGAAGGATGAATTTGATGATCTCTTGCTGTCTCTTCCAGCTGAATGGTTCTGTGATAAGAAATCAGTAGTTGGGATACTGGGATTTTCAGAGGTCATTCCCTGCTAAGACAGGACTGAATGCCTTGTGCAGATGTGGGTTGGATAATTAGGATAAAACAATTGCTAAACGCTTCCCTTTTTGCAGGTGGTTAGTGGTATTAATCTTTCTATTTTTCAATGGATTATGCTCCTTAATGATAATGAAAAATGCCCCACTCTCAGTAGGCAATAGTCTTCTTACAATTGAAATTATGGCCATTAATTCCCATCTATGTACATAAGAGAAATCCAGACAGGTAACCTAGAAAAGCAACTCTCTGATATTTGCATGTCCTTCCTGTTGGAAATAGGGGTCTGAACTGCTGTGAAGTCTGAATATGAGGGACGTGAAACAAAAGGGGGTTGGGAGCCCCAAAGGCAGGCTGTGCTAGAGGGAGGCAGATCTTTAACTTCCTGCCAAATCCAGAGCCCTTCTCAAGCTGTTTAGCTTGTGATTATTTTCTCTTGTTGCTTTTTCTTTGAAAACTAATTATAAGTGTGAAATGGCCCTGTTTAAATAATTCATAATAATAATAATAAATCCAGGGAAAATGGCAAAGGTATAGAGAAACCTGGCTAAGTACAAAGCAGGGGTCGAGTCGCTGCAGTTTGCTGCGAGCTCGCCTTTCTCTGGAAGCTTAATTAGGCCTGGCTGCCTGTTTGGCCTGGGTTGGTTTTGTTCTTTCAAGAGAGCTGTTGACCTAATACTGCATTAGAAAACACTGCACTGTAGTTTCTCACGGTTCATGAAAACATTTCTAAATGCTTTTATTTTGGCATCTGAAAAAAAAATCACTACTTCTGAGTGAGGGAAACTCATACATTTATAATTGTACTTTTTAATGTTGTGGAACAGCCTTTTAGCTCCACCAATTATGCAAACCATGAAACAACATTGTTTAATGCAGGCAACTAAATGCCCAGAAGATGCCCTTAACTGTAAAAACAAGAGCTTCTCCAAGTTTTGGAGATTCCTCCAACCAGACAATTAATTGAACTAACTCAACGGTGCTTTTGTAAGGTTTATAGCTCCTGGAACTATTGCTTCTCTTACAGAGCATTTTAAATGTTACATCCTTAAAACTTCTAGATCAATTAGTTTGTGATAAAAGGCAATCTCTAAGTCTAAAATTACTTTTTTGTGCTGATATATTATTTTCAGTAATAAGCTAATTTTATTTTTGTAGAACTAATTAGTAACTCATGCCCTGCAGAAACAGCTGCCTATTGGTTAGAACTTCACCTCCTACTGCCAAGGAACTTCTACCACGTTTCTGGTCCCTCCTCGGTTGTGGGTGAGGAGCTCAGTTGTGGGTGGAAAAAAGTGACTCAGTGTTCTGAGGCAATAGGTTTCTATATTCTAAGAGTCACCTAAACACAACAAGATTTTAGAAACTAAATGCTGTTCAAATGGGCACTGCTTCAGTGATTCGATACACCCATTTTAATTTCTCTTTCAAAAATACTAGTGTTTCCTTTATTGCACAGTACCTAATTCATTTCTATTTTACTGAAAAAGTGGTCTTCAAAGTTGACATTCAGAAATATCCAGCTGGCTCCTTAAATACTATCATTTCTCTTTCATTTTCCCAAATCTCCGATGAGGAGATGTTTGTCGCTTAATTGCTGCTGAGGATCACAGATGATGGTTTATAGGTTTAGGCAAATTGTGGGCAGTGCTTTGTTAACAAACGGAAGAGCACACTGGTACTTGATAATTATCCTATAGAGCTCAATTGGCCCTTAACGGCACCTGCCAGAACAGCATCAGGGAGCCTTGTTTCAACACAAAAGCTCCTTCTTGTTAATTAACCTGTGTGCACTTGTTACAAATGAACCCTATTTGTTTCTAGTTAATATATTTGCTGCTACTTTAAATATTCATTGATTATTATGCTTGTTAAGTGAAGGGTGGAGAAGAACAGTTGGATGGCTTCCATCAGTCTGCTCTGAGCTCTTCCTGATCAGCAGAGACTAATGCATCAATTGTATTGCTAGGTGCCCAGTGGGCCTCCAAATCTGCTTAAGGAAGGTGAGTTTCTCTACACCATCAAAGCAATAGACGAGTAACTGAGAAACAAGGCATCGTAGTGGTCATCAGCAAAGTTTTCCTTAGAAGAGAATCTCCCTAAATATTAAATACAATGCATGAGAAGGTTTTGAGTTCATGTCTCAATCTACCTTATGACTATTTCATGTCCGAGGAGAATAAAAAATTGGACTCATGTAAATAGATGTATCCTGTTTGCCCCTTCACTTAACTTCAACAAAATGAAATGATGAACTGAAACTAAGATCAATTTGCTTAATTAATTTTAAGCAAGAGTAATCTGAGAATCATAAAGAAATTAAGATAGACATACCATATGTCAGCAGCATGATGCTTGAAAAAGCAGTAGAGATAATTAACATGCATCCCTTTAGCATGTCGTATGCAAAATCTAGAATAAAGTAGTCATTCTTACAAAGGCTGCCCAAGTTACCATTCAAAATTTTATATTAGTAAAATTTTGGCAACCTGTAACAACCTTAGATATTTATTACTGTTCCTCAAAACTCATGTTGAAAATTTTCTAAAATCCATATTTTCTCAGTGTGAGACTAACCTCCCTTATGAATTATTTTTAAACCATAAATATTTTAGCTTTCATTTTATACCTAATATCCTAATTGAAAGGAATTTTCACTTTTTATTTTAATGAAACACTGAAGAGATGTGACTTTAAAATTTGCCCTTTGGAATATTTTCTGTTTTGGTTGCATCAAAAATCATGCTTATGTGACTTCAATTAGGTTCACTTTACTGCATACCGAGAGTTCAAAATACACTTAAATATTGATGGAAGCAACATTCCCACAGCGACCAATCAATTACTTTGATTCTTCTGTTTTAAAATTGGCCCAATAATGCATTTTAGAATCGGTCAATACTGCCTGCTATATATAGCAATATGTCTAATTTGTTTCTATTCATCATGATCATGTAGTTAAGAGTAATATGCTTAAAATCTCAGCTCCTCACTGGGAAGAATACTATGTAAAATTGACAGAAGAACCTATAAAATTGCTATATGGGCATAATGTTTTTAAAAGATATAGCTTATCTCTGCATCTTGTTCTTCCAATGGACATGCAATACATTGAATATATTACTCATTTGCATTAACTTGATTGATCAGCACACCTACAGACCCACAGTATCTATTCACCAAATCAAGAGATATTTTTTTCTGAGCCCAGGTGAATGCCTCTGACTGGTCCCCGTAGCATCATTCAGAAAAATTAGGGCAGAAGAAAAAGTAGAAAATGCTTTTCTCATATGCCTTAGCACATATTTTTTTAATATGAATTCTTCATTAATAGCACCAGACAATATTTATGGGCAACTTCTATGTCATCACATGAGAAGGACTGTAATAAACATTCACTCTCATCATCCTATTTTAAGTTCTGCTATCACTAATTAGGAACAGTTATCAGATATGACCATGATGCTCCATTCTCCTTTTAACGTCTTCTGTGTACCTCGTCCCTTAGAAAAATACAAATTCATTGTGTAACATATCAGAGACAAAAACACTAAGCTGGGAAACAGGAAGCATCCTTGTGTGGCCTCTGTGAAATCAACAATTTCCTCATGCCTCAGTTTACCCTTCTATTGTTTTTTAGTAGAGTCAAAAGGAAACCCCAACAGGTTATATTTTCACTCAAGTCCTAATACATGTTGCACTCATGTGAGGAATGCTTTGACTCTCTTGTAATAGTAGGACTATATTTAGTGCATGGTAATGGGAATAAAATAACACATTTTCATATCACTAAGTGTATAGGTAAGAAAGAGTGTTATATCACTAGGTGTTGCTTAAGTACTAAGAAAAAACTTGAAAATCCACAGTGATCACTTACCTGAACTCTTAATTCCTGCTTTCCATGTTGTTCAGATTAACCACATGTGTACTGCCTGAAACTGCTGTGCACAATTGCATTTTTTATTTATATAATAAATTCTGTAAATATATATTATTTATGCACATGTCCTGGCACTCATAAATACAAATAAACTATATCAATCCAGCACTCACTGTAAACCAGGCAATCATATAGTATTATTATTAAGAAACTTATAACACAAGCCCTTGTGCCTTCTATTAATGTTCTTGGTACAGACCTAAGCCAAGTGCACATTCATAGTTACTAGGTTATTTGGGTAGATACACATGGGTTCCAGTGGTTAGAAGTGGGTGAGGGCTACATTCTTCTCCCTTCAAACTTTCCACCTAGCAGTATGTGACAATAAAAGCAACTCTGAGAACTGGGTCTATAACATGTAAATAGCAGTAAGCAGACACCTAAAAAAGCTCTACAATCTGCTCTGTAAAACATTCCTATATAAATATACTATGTAAATGAATGTGTCTACCGCATTAAGCAGCACATATTATGTCTCTACCATGGGACAGACTGAATAAGTTATAGGATTCAGGTGAATGAGAGTCCACCATGGACAGAGAATACCATAAAAGAATCTAAACTTGAGTCAGACTTCCAAGAAAAGGTGAATCAGAGATGATTAGAAGGGAGCAAAAGGCATCCTGAGCAGAAAAGAACCAACAAAAGTTCAGAGGTGGAAACAATATAGGCAGACTCACATATTTATGGAGTTGCACTTTTTAAATTCCAACCATCAAAGTTGGAACAACATTTTGAACACAAGGAACATTATCATCAAATTATAGGTGTCTGAGCAGCCATACTACCAGAATTAATCTATTCTAATAGGCCACCCAGGCATAGATATTGTGGTTTTCTATTTTTTATAGGCAACTTGATTTTCAGTTGGAATATTTTATGTCCTATTTCCTAAAACATGAAGGGCTCTGAAAACACTACCTGTAATCCCATTAGCAGTACAGGGTGTAACTGCTGCTAACAATGCCAAGAAGGCAACAGTCTTTTCCCATGTCCATTCATTAGTTCATTCATTCATACACTCACCAATCTGTATTAAGCACCCACTATGTATCATGCAATGTGCTGAGCCAGAAGGAGTATCAATGAGTCGAGGGGAATACTCCTCGCCACCTTGGGACTATGATGACGTGACTGGACTAAGGCAACTGTCCAAAGCTATGACTAGTGAGTGGAGGACGATCTGGTCGTAAGGAGACAGCAGGAAGTATTAACTGACTAAAGCACTAACCTCTACTGAATCCCTTACCTGAAAATTTTTAGGAGGTGTGATCTGATGACTGTGAATCATATACAGTGTTGTAAACCAATGTTACCTCAATAAAAACAAAAGGGAGGGAAAGAGACTTAGTTGTTTTCCCATTGTCACTCTGGAAAACTAAGATTGTTTTTAAGGGTGACTGGAGTCCTGGCCCATTTTAACAATTTTTAAAAGATAGACTTATCTAGGATTCTCCAACTGATTTTAAAATGGGGTTCTGATGAAACAGAAGATCAAGTGCGTGACTCTGCATAAATTATTTGCTCTCATTTTGCAAAACATTAGGTAAAGTCACAAGAATTTCTGGCTGTCTCCCTGTCTGCATCCTAAGAAAGTTGAGCTTCCAAACTTTAAGATATTTTACTAGAGTGACTTTGGGCTCAGATTTGCCTGGAATGTGTGTGGGTTCTGCCAGCTGTCCAAGTATGTAACTATTAGCAGCATCAAATTTCTTTTAAAATGTCCCGTTACATAAAATGGAGTAGAAAAGGACACAAGGGACCACGGAGATGGATCACGGGTGAATTGGTGGTGGGTCACCCAAGGGAATACAAAATGTAAAAGATATAAATAACAATAACACACATACACACACACACACACACACACACATATATAAAATAAAATGTCCCATTGATGTGAAAAGTACATGGTCACTTTGATACAAGCTGACTTCAACTTGAATAATAGGGCTCTAAATCCATCAACAATTTGGAAAAGAGACATCTGACAAAGGAGAACTGCTGGGGGGGTTTCTTGAGCTAGTTATGTGTTGCTGCAAAAACCAGTCACTTGATCAATAAAGCTAGTCAATTGATAAGTCTTAGAAATAAATCATCATGGCCTGGTTGTCAAGAGGACAGACATGAATCAAGCAGCCACATTCACGTCCACTTCCTGTCTACTTCCTGCCTGTGTGACTTTACCCTCACTGGTCTGAGTTTCCTCATCTGGAAGCGGGAATGATAACTTCTCACAGGGCTGTAATAACGATTCTGTTAACACATAGATGTAGATTATGTAGAACAGTGTCTGGCACACCATCAGTCATATAATAAACATGTATTCTCACCACTGTATTGTTGGAAAAGATAGACTTTAGAATATAGATATCTTTGAGATCTCAAAGAGATCATTAAGAGCCTGATTTCATTTCCTTTCGATATATGCCCAGAAGGGAAGATTGCTGGATCATAAAGTAGTTCTATTTTTAAATTTCTGAGGAGCCTCCATTATGTTTTTCCAGAGTGGGAATATCAATTTACATTTCCACCAACAGGGAACAAGGGTTCCCTTTTCTCCACATCTTCATGAACACTTGTTAGTTTGTTTATTTATTTTCTGACAGTAACCATTCTAACAGGTGCGGAGAGATAGCCCACTGTGATTTTTGATTTACATTTCCCTGATGATTAGTGCTGTTGAACACCTTTTCATGTACCTGTTGTTCATTTATGTCTTCTTTCAAGAAGTGTCTATTTAGGTCCTTTGCACATTTTAAAAATTGGATTACTTGTTTTGTTTTGTTTTTTGCTATTGACTTATATGTTCACTGTAGCATTTTTCACCTTAGCCAAGATGTGAAATATACATAAATGTTCATCAACAGGAAGAATGGAAAAAGAAAATGGCATGTATATACAATGGGATATTATTCTTCCATAGAGAAAGAGGAAATCCTATCATTTAAGACAGCATGGTTGAACCCAGAAGACATTATGCTAGGTATTATAAGAAAGACATCTTATTTGCATGTGGCAGCAAAAGGTAGAATTAGTGGTCTCCATCTGAGGGGGAGAAGGAAAAATGGGAAGACATTTGTCAATAAATGTGTTTTTTATTGAACAATGTCAACCTCTAGACTATGTTACTATAGGCCTAGAATTAAAATATTTGGTATATATAGTCTAATGAACACAAAATATTTATATTTATGATGACACTGAGCTTATGTGAGGTGAAACCTTCCATTTAGTCATTGATAACAACAGAAATGTTCCTGTGCTCTATCTTATTACTCTCCAGATATATTTACTTATTTATTTTTAATTTTACATAGAAGAACTGGAGTGTAGGTCAGAGGTGCAGAGGGTGAGAGGATTCACCCGAGACAGAGTTGGGAGCAGGTGGATTTACTGAAATACACCACTAAGGGGAGCAGCAGGTGAGACAGTAGAGGTCTGCTGAGCCATAGGTGGGTTAGCTCCATGTCTGGAGATTCAACTCAAGCCGTAGCAGTAATAGTGCTGATACTTAACCTCTAGACCACCAGGGAGTCCCACTCTCCAGATTTAAAAGATTTTGATATGGGGCCACCCTGGTGGTGGCGCAGTGGTCAGGCACTGCTCTGTGGAGCTGTCGGCACCGGCGACATGAGTTAGATGCCCAGCCAGGAAGATTCCCACATGGCCCAGCAGACCTCTCCTGCCTCTCCCGTTGCTCCCCTCAGCAGTGTATTTCCGTCCATCTGCCTGTTCTGCTCCCCACTCTCTCTGGTGAACCGTCTCGCTGCCCCACGCCTCTGGCCTGTACCCCAGCTTGCATGCATGCATGCATGCATAAATAAATAAATCCTTTAAAAAAAAGATTTTGATATGTTAATATTACAGCATGTTAAAATTTTTATCTCCTAAACTTATAATATTCTAAGATCTCATTGAATATAAACTCCCTTTATGTCTCTCCAACTCTGTGTTCAAGGCATCATATATCTTATATATTTTTGATGTGATTACATGCCACTAAGCCAGATAAATTTCACTGACTCTATTAGAGGCAATATACATTTAACCTAAAATAGAATCACTGATGATAATAGGATACATTAAATTAATAACACTTGACTGTTGGGAATTAAGATATCAGGCAGTTCCCCAAAGTAAATACCTTGATAGGGGATCACAACGGAATTTATAAATTAAATACAAAAGACTATGTTAATGTGGTATAAGTAGGAACATGAGAAAATATCAAAGTTGAAGTTTTTGTTGGAAGATGAATTTGCAATGATTTCTTATGCATATGCAACTTTTAAATACTTACTCTCTGAGGTACATTTATACTCACATTTAGAAGTCTAATTAGTAATAAAAAGGAAAGAGTCTGTAATGATAGCACCCTGCTCTTAGGCTTCTTATTAGAGATTCTGAAAACAAATTCATTACTATCTTAATATACATATTGTCATTTTTTACTGATTTATCATGTTTTAGTGACTTTCTAGAAAAAAATGTTAAATGACAGAGGCCACTGTGAGTCACGGTATCATTTTCTATAGTGGAAATGCTACAGCCTAAAAGATGTAGGCTGTACTTTTTCTTTTTTTACATTTAATCTGTAAATTTGAAACATGAGATCTGGTTTTTGTTTTGTTTTCAAAGACAGACTTGGCATTTGTCTCCCATAAAACAAAAGATTTGAAGGAGAAGTAGCCATCTACTTTGATGTGAGTGCTTTTTCTAATGTGTGCTCTTTCTTATAAAAGCTAACAGGCTTTGAATAGTGAACCATCAAAAACACCACTTCTAAGGCTTTTCTTTTAGGCTATTACTGGTAGAATGCCTCTTAACCCTTGAGGCAACTCAACAATTGAGTTAAGGAGATTTTCATGTATCGGTTTTGCCTGTCATATGGTTGACTTAACTTCAGGATATACTTTGCCACTGAAGGTTCATTTCACTGGATTTGTTAAGTGGCTAATTATAAAGGTTCACAAAAGAATTGACACAAGAGAAAGAGAGGGGCCAGCTTATATCAGCAGGCCCAAGAGGCCAGTACAAGTGTCATTTGTTAAAAACAGAGCACAAATTAAACAATGGCCATAATAAGCTGCCAGTGGCTGGGGTGTAATGAAAGGGAATTCTCATGCAGATGCAGAACAGGCATTAAACTGTTGGGACTTTTGTTTATTTTTTTACATTGACAACTGAGTCTTAATATAAGTCACCACATTTAAACTTGTGCAGCAAAAATAAATTTTAAATCTGAACTGAATTTAAAAAACATCAATAAAAAGAATTTTTTGTACCTGCAGATGGGATTCAGTTTTATTTTCTCTCTGTAATATCTTAAAAATAATTTTGAATTCCAATTTAAAAATTGGTCTTACCTCCTGTATAAGCAGGTATTTCAGATAAATTCTAGAAATAATGACCAGAAATGAATGTAAGATGAAAAAATTCTGTGTTAAGATACATTTTCTATCAAGTAACAACCAGCTTTCCTATTTGTGGCCAATATCAAGAATTCGAAATTCTTGTGTTTTTAACATTAAAAACAAAACATAAACAACAAATAAAACTCCTTTTACTTGGGAGCATGATAGCTAATGAAACAGAATGGAAATTGTTGCATTGTTTCTATCTTTCATCAAAACATCCCTATGCATAGTATTCACTTCATTATGTAAGGCATTTGCAAATATGTATAATGCTTTTGCCTATGGGAAAACTGTCTTGCACTAATGTATTCCTGAAAGATGAATGAACAATTCTTTAGGTATGATAAAAAGATTCAGAGGGTTGGATAGAACTGTGATATTAAAGCCACAAGCTCATCATTTACACTTTTTTTTAAATGTCAACTGCTAACACTGCAGGTCTGTGTTTTACTTAATTTTTTTTCTCTGCAAACTCACTACTTCTCACCCAATTCCTTTTCTGATTTAACATCAGCCACCTCCAATTTGCTGGAGGCCGTCCGCTTTGATACTTCAGCAGGGATCTCGTGGAGCTAGAAGTACCCCTTGGCTTCAGATCTCTGATCTGGGTTTTTGGCTGATCTCTTTTTCTTTTTTTTTTTTTTTTAGTAATTTCTGAAATAATTGCTAAACTTTGAGCATCAGCAGCTTTCAATATCAGCTGAATTTAGAAATCAAACTAATAGCTGATTTTTAGAGCTTATGTGGATTCCACTGAGATTGAAATTGTAAATGTGTGAAGAGAGTTTTGAAAGATCAAGAGCAGATGGAGAGACGTGACTGACTGGAACAACACCACAAGTGAGCCAGATTGTCTTGGGAACCCCGAGAGTTCTGCACTTGGAGACATCAGGTATCTGATGGATCAAAGCCTAAAAGATATGACTGGAAGAAAAGTCTATGAACTACCATTGAATCTCCCAAGAGGACTCTATAGAGTTTTACTTTCTGGGAGAAACTGGGCAGAAATCTGCAGATTCAGCTACCACCAGGACAAAAGTGGCCAGGGTCTTATGTGACTTGATTAAGAGGAGGTAGGTCCATAGAGTGCCTGCCACCAGGGGAAGCTGAACTGATTTCTAGAGATGCTCTGATACAACGGTCGCGTTGCTTCCTGATGAGACAACAGCAAAACCTTCAATGGGAAAGTCCAGCCACATAGATGGAGTTTCTCGTTTGCTTTTTAGTGCCTCATTCATTACTATTAACAGACAGCAAGGGATTACCAGGCATTTGAGTCAAGTCACCAATATGAAAAGGAGTGTAAAAATAATTACACAAACCAAGGAATTTGGAGCAGACAGATCAGAGTACAGAAAAAAGTTCAAAAATAGTAATACCCGCAGGGAGTCAAGGAAATATTATGTTCATAAAACAAGAACATGATGCTCTGAAAAAGAACAATCAGGGAACAATAAAAAGCTATTATAAGTTAAGAATAGAATAACCAAAATAAAAATTTAATAGAAAGGTTGGTAAAGGAAAAAGAAATTCCCAGAAAGTTTTCAAAAATACAGATAAATGGGAAATTGGAAACATAAAAAAGAAATTTGCCCATTAAAAAGATATGATGTTTTCTTAATAAAAGTTCTAGAGAGAATACCAGGGATGGAACAAAGGAAATTATCTAAAAACAACACAAAAAAATAGTTCAGAACTGATCACATTTGTCTCTAGGTTATAAGGATATTTTGAGGACCCAGTTCAATACACGAAAAAAGAGCCCAAACTTAGGCATATCATCATGCATTTTCACGTTGATCACAATCAATTTTCACATTTTAATCATTTCAGTAAAGAGAGAAGAAAAAAGAGAAAGATTTTTTAAAATATTGCAACTACATGAACAGACCTTGAATGTATTATGCTAAGGGAAGTCAGTCAAACAGGAAAGACAAATGTCATGTGAGCTCACTTTTATGTAGAATAAATAATAATAATAATAAAACCAAACTCACAGTAAAAGAGACTTGTGGTTACCAAAGGCAGAGGCTGGGGTAAAGGGAAATTGGTGAAAGGTGATCAAAAGGCACAAACTTCCAGTCATAAGATAAGTAACTGCTAGAGATGTAATATACAACATGATGATTATAGCTTAGCACTGCTGTATGATACTTTTGAAAGTTGTTATGAGAATAAAGTGCTTATTACTAAGCTGCTTGTGGTAATCATCTCACAATAAATATAAATCAAACCAACAAACTTAAATGTATACAGTGATGTATATCAATTACTTCTCAATGAAACTGGGAAAAAGAGAAAATCAAAAGATAAAGCAACAGATCACATATAAAGAATACAGAATCAGAATGGCATTACATTCCTTAAAAGCAATACTGGCAATTAAAAGAAATGGGAAAATTTGCTTTCGAAATTCTAAAATGAAATGACTTCAAACCCCAAATTTGATATCATTGACATCTTCAATTAGGTCTGAGAGTAGAAATATATATTTAGACATATCAGGACTTAAATATTTTACCTATCATCATCCTGTTTTAATGACCCACCGCAAGTTATAACTCATAAAAAAAGTAGGAATTTAATCAAGAAAGGAGGTCCAGAATTTAAACACTCTAATATTAGGGTAAAAAAAAGTCTTGGTTTGTTGAACAGTCTTGGGTTAGCCCTACTGTTTTGACATAATTATTAACAGGGCCCCACTTAGTTCCAAAGTCATCCTTGTTACTTTTAAAAGGCAGATGCCTGAAGAATACAAAAATACTAATTTAAAGGGTTACATGTATGCCTATATTCATTATAGCATTATATACACTCGTCAAGTTATGCAAACCACATAAATGCCCACCAGCGCAGGAATGGATATTACTCAGTCTTAAAGAAAAAGATGAACTCATACCATTTGCATAGTATGGACGAACCTGGAGAAGACTATGCTAAACAAAATAATTCAGAAAGAGAAATATCATGTGATCTCACTCATGGAATATTCTGAAACAAAATAAAGTAACAGAGAAATCTAAACCAAAACAAACCCTAGAAATATGACCATAGGATTAAGGATACAAAAGAGAAGGATGGATGGGGGTGGGAAGGGGAGGGTAACCAAAGGGCTATGGTGGGAGATTGCAGGTGCTTAGTGTTGGGGTTCACACCTCTTCAGAGCACCTAAATCACCTATGCACCTAAATCATGTGTGTTGTAGACCAATGTCACCTCAATAAAAAAAAGACAATTAAAAAAACAAACAAGGGGCATGCTGTAAATAAAATATTGTTACAGAAAATAAAAGGTGGAAATCTAATTTTATCTTTTATGACATTCAAGATTCTTAACCAGATCTCACTATTTTGGTTTAATATCAATAAACATGAAGAAACCAGTGTATTAATTTATATACAGTCTGAAAAATAGATCAGAAAATACACATGATTATCTTGAAGCTATGAGATAATTATGCTATGAGTAAACCTCTCATTAGCAGATGCAACTTTCCTCCAAGTGAAGTTAATAATTAAACAAAAAGAGGAACACATAAAAATGAGCTTTCAATGCTCATCAACTACACTCGATGTTTTAATTCATTCCTGCTACTCATGTAGGTCAGTAGAAAATGCTTACCTAAAGGCTGCCCTCATAATAGAAGGCATCTCTAAGGATAATCATGAGATACCAATTCATGAATCCCAACGATGTCATCTTCAAATTCTCCAGAATTAGTGTCACTTGTCTTTGCAACCATTAAAACAGGTATCACTTTATTTGACATCTAAAAATGAAAATATCTAAAGTGTATACATTTATGTGGTCTAAACATAAAAATTAACTAGTTCAAAGATTTGGTGCACATAACTCTATGGGCCCTTGTACTAAATGCATTACAAGCCCACTGGGATGGTTACCTTACTAGGCTCCAGAAGGGTGAATTGGCTCTTCTTACTTGTGTGATTTTGGAGAAATTTGCAAAACCCCTCTATGCTTATATTCCTCACCTATAAAATTAAAAGCCTCACAAATTGATGTGTTCTGGGTCTCTGTTTTGTTATGTGAATGTTTCCCAAATATGGTTGCATTTCTAAGCCTTCCTGGATTTCTCTCAACAATCATTGGAGAAAGTTGTACTCTGTAGGTTAAAATTTGACTGCATCCTGTACCATTATCATAGTCAACAGAAATGAATACAGAAGGAGAGAAACTCTGCTGATGTGATTATCAGTCACAATTCCCAATCTCTAACTACCTGAAAGTATAAACAAGCAAGCAGGAAACTATTTGTCAACAACTTCATTAAGCCACTCGGAGAAGCCACAGATCTAGGTCATTTTCTGTGGATAGAGCTAAGTTTAGCAACTGAGAAGCCAAGAAACTAGAAAATAAAAGAAGGAGAAATATCTCAACTGGTATTCTGATACATCTGGTACCTGCAAGTTCTGAAGCCCTGATGAGAGATTGTGTGGGCTACAGCAAGACTGAGTTATGTAACCAGATAACGGGCTATAAAGATGAAACGGTAGTTTACTTTCTCAATACCTACAACTTACAAATGTATATAGCTATGCAACGATTCAAGTATAATTGTGTTGACATAATTTTCTCTAAGATTTAAGGAAAGAATATATGCTCTGTTTTCTTTTTTGTTTCTTTTTATATACATGAAGCATGTGATGATTAAAGAATTGAAGTTTTCTGGTGAATGAAACAGCCAGACCACTTTTCATGACAAAGTTGGTAATTAGAAGGCCAATTTAATGGTGAATCAGGCAGAAATATTCAAACCATGACAAATGACTTTAATAATGCAGCTTGCAATGCTTGAACAGAAATAAATTTCACTTCCTCAAACTCTCGCCATTTTCTGCCTGCCTAGAAGATAGAACTGTCCAGGAGGTATTTTGTACCCTTTATTCAGTAAAGCTTTTACTAGATTTTAAGCGACCAAATAGCTTGCAAATGCAAAGCATCATTCAACTTCTTATGATTTTTTTTTCCTGGAGGTAGACCGTGTTCAGAATTCTGAGTAAGTCAAGATTTATTTTTCTCCTGTTCTGCTTAGCCCTGCAATAGTGTTTTATTGTTGCCACTCTGACTTGAGGTATTAAAGGGAGCTACATTGGCCTCAAAATTGAAAGCTAATTTTGGTGTTTGTCATAAGTTTGTTAAGACCACATGCATTCCACAGTTTGAAAAATTTCATTATTCTGTCCATGCTGGGGCTTCGTAATTGGATAGTAAGGATGTTCAAAGACTAATTTAGTGAATTGCACAATATTTTAAATGGAATTATGCAGGTTTATGGGTCCTTGGGGGATTCAGCTAGGAGCCTCTCGAGAAAATCTGTTTATCAGTAAATGATATTAGCAGCTTTCACCTAGCTTTTGTCTTCATTAAATTGCTGCTCTCCCAATTGAGGGTCACATCTGAGACCTGCTTTGATAATTTGTCATTATTGTCTTGTTTATTGGAGCATAAAGTTGATACAGGCTGGGCTGTGCTGTTTATACACAATGTGCAAAGAACTTTCTATTAACAATTCCACCTGTGCTAAATCAAAGTGGAATTTTTCAGGGTTCAAGAAAGAGGATCATTTGTAGCATTCTAATTTCCTCTAAAACTCGCTGAGTACATGCCATGCCCCCTGTCTCATATGGGTAGCACATCATGCCATTACTAGAACCAATTCTCTTCAGACTTAAAAAAAAAAAATCAAACTCCATCTCTATATTTAAAAATAGATTGAAGGCTGAAATGCTTTCCATAGTATTGACTCGTCAGGTAAAACGAAATCCATGCCACAGCCCTCCCTTAAAGTATGACCTTCACATGTACTGAACTTTATCTTAAGAGCCTTGGGGTTCTAGGTGAGATAATAAAATTGTGAATAAAAGTACTACTTGTTGTAGCACAATCAAGCAAACTTTTCATTACACTTAGATATTTTAAATCTAGCAACAGGAGCGGCATTCCTTGGATGCTTGCTTACTGCACGTTTGGAAGTGTCACTGAATCTGTTTAAAATCAGACCCTGAATGTGCTTTCCATGCGGGTGACTAGAGGGTGATTTTTCCCCAGTGCCAGGATCTAGACCTGGAAGATGGGGCAAGTAGACTCTATCAGGTCTCTAACTCGGAGCATGTTTTTCTGCCTGGGAAACTGGAACATCTTCTGACGGCCTCTGCTTCTACTTAGCAGAATAGTTGGGTACACCCTGGCTTTCCCTCTGTCTGCAACCTCGGCTACGTCCTACAGGTGGTGGTTTCACTCTTGTCTCTCTCTTCACTTCCAACCTCCATCCCTCTACCATCCCTCCATTCTCAGCCCATATGGCCCCGGGAACAACACAGTTTACTCCTCTACAAGAGACCGGGCCCAGCGGGAAGGAGGCTGAGGCGGAGCAGCTGACGTGCCCCAGGCCTGTGTGGTGCCCCTCAAAATACAAGCAGCACAGACCCCGCCCCAGGAAGAGCGGGTTCTTGTTTGGAGTCTAAATTTGCAGCCCTGCAGATGTTTCATCACGCACAGCATCCCCTGTTCCAAAATGCCCTTGGCCCTGGTGAGACAGATTCTGGTTAGGCAGACAGGGTGGAGGCCCATGGAGAGCGGAAACTACCAACCCTGGGCCTCAAGCAGGAGCAGCCTAAAACACGCGATAAGAAGAGAGTGTCTGGGTGGGAGGGGTGGGGGGTCTCGTGTTCCAAGCTGCTCGCACTAAGCCCTAGCAAGCTAGCGCCCCTGTGGGTGTATTCAACAGACAGAGGCCCTTTAGCAAGCTGCCTCCCGTGTGTTTGCTATAGAAGACCCTACACATGAGCATTTCAATGGGCACTTTTCCAGGCCCCCTCCCTATGCAGGGAGCTTCTCTATCACTTAACTAAACTTTCTAAGCTCACGCTCACTGTTCATGTCACCTTCTTGGCCACTAGACAAGGATCTGGCAAAGATCGTGTGACTCCACCAAGTGTAACACTAGTGTCCCTGGGAGGAGGCTGCAAAGGACCCCCCACCTATATCCTAGCGATGTGTGGGGGCTGGGCTATTCAGCAAGCGCTAACATTTCAAGGGCAGGGACAGGTGAAAAAATAGTTAAGTCCCACTCTCTCAACGACTCCAAATGATGGCTAGGTTTTCCATGGGCAAGTTCTCAGCCAGAAACCCAGCCAACCTCATATTTATGCGCGATCACCTAGCATATCCACCACTTTCAAAGATTTATGGTTACTGTCACCACTGACTCATACACGAAATCACCAGCCTTTCCCTTTAAAATGGTTAAAAATTGTTTCATAGATTGCAGATCATTAATGTAAATTAGACTATTTCTATATTTGATTTCTTAATTTTTTAAAAGGAAAAGAACAGCTCTCTCACACACACACTCCTTTTTTAACTTGAAAATTTTAAATGGCTCTCCAGACACCTCTTTCCATAACTCTTACCCTCCAAAGCTAGGCTGCCTTTTAATTTCACTTTAAAATAGCTACATTGGGACCATAATATGATTAGAACTAATGAATATTGTGGAGAGAAGCAAAAAAATTTTATTTAAAATCTTTAAAAAGTATAAATACTTCATGGGAATAAGGGTCTACGGTTTACCCCAGCCAGTCAAGCGTGCAATTTTGGTTCTGAGGCTCTATCATCAGCTCATCAGGCCTCACCTCATGTCAGCTCAGAAGGGTCACGATTCTAGAGGCTTCTTCTCTAAATGATGGAAAGCAATTATGTTGAAATAATTACTTAATAATATTAAGTAATTAATCACTTAATAATATTACCATCATATTGCCATCACTTAATAATATTAAAAACAACAAGTATAGTAAAATTGTCTAACTTCTAAGGTAAGAGAAATTCCTTATCTATTGGAGCTCATAGAATCTTGCCTGAAGAGCATTAATAGGATGACACCAAATAGATATTGTATAAAATTGTCCAGCCTATTAATAAATATTCTAAATTTACCTACAAGATTCTTTCTTTCAGACAGAGTTCTTTATTCTTGAGTAGGTTCACTTTTAAAAACTGACTTTTGGTGGTAACTTCAAGTAGTATAGACAGGTGTTGAGTTATGATAATGTACCCCAGAGGCTTATATAATATTACCATGCAATGCTGCTTCGAAAACTTATTTTAAAAAGTTAAAAAGAACGTGAAAAGTGATTTCTCAAGGTTAATCCCATCATCTGGAATTTGCTGGTAGTCTCTGAAATCTAAGATGGTTTTATCAGGCAGATTTGGGTGTCAAAATCTGTACTGCTTAAGAAAGTTCTGTTTGGAATAAATTGTTGTGCTTCTTGCAGGTCTTAGCAACTCTCCCCTCATTGTAACGTTCCCACTTCCTTCTAGAGGAAGGAAGGGCTTTATTCCAGGCATGCGCAGTGTTCTCAAGCTGTAGCACCATAGTCCTGAGACAAAAGGCAACTTCTCTATGCTTTCCTCTTATCGGTCATATCTTAAGCATGTTGAGTCTGATTTCACCATAAGACACTCTAAGGATTTTTGGTGAGTTATTCTGAATAGAGAGAAGGAATTGTCTTGAGAAATTCAGCATATCAGTCTCACCTGCACTAGCATGGAGGAACCCTAAACAAGACGGTCAGTCTAGTTCTCAGGGACCTGAAGACTCTTTTTGATTCAAGCCTTGGACAAGCATCCTCACAACTTAGTTTTATTCCCCTCTGCTATTGAATAAGATGGATAAGAAACTTCAGCTTACCAAGCATTTGGCATGACAGCCTGTTAGCTGCCCAAATGTTTAGAGAATAGGAGAGGCTGGGGGTGTCCCCACTGTTCTGAGCGGGCAGATGTGATCAGCTCTACAACAACCCAGCCATAGAAGCTGGAGATTCTAGTGCAATGTTGCAAGCATAAGCCCTGTAGGAACATTCCAGACTTAAGAGAAGACTACAAATAGACTTGTCAGCAGAAACATGCTAAGATGTATTCATTTTTCTTCTTCTAGCTCCAGTATTTTTTTTCTGCTTAGTCTTGAGCTTATTTAATTCTGCTATGGAATTTTAAAAGCTAGGCATTTCTATGGCAGTTCTTATATTTGTTGAGAAATGATGAATACACAAAATGCTTCTGGCTTTAAAAGCATTAGCTATTTTGAAGTGGCAGTATATATTGATGGATAGAATCCTGGATTTGGGGCAAAGAAGATGTAAAAATTTGATTGCTTGACCTGTAAAACAGGGAAAATAGTACTTGCCCCAATCTCAAAGGTTCATTGCAACTTAAGGCTTATCTATTATTGTACAAAATAGCAAAGAAAAAGTTTTGGCTAAGAAATGTTTGTATTCAACTAGATAAGCAAAAACATACCCCAGCACAATAACTTGATATGGTTATGAAATTCAGATATGTAGACATTTCTGCTTAAATGCAAGTAAACATAACTTTGAAGTATTACTCCCATTGATACAATATTTTAAAATGGAATTTTACATATTTGGGGAGAGAAAAATATATTTGCAGACATTTTTTATTGGTATTTTTTGTTACAAATATGCATCAACTTGTTTTTCAGAAAAGTGACCATTGAAAATTTTCTAAGTTAGTGCACCTAACTCCTAGTATATTGTGTCTTTATTTTCCAAAGAAACAGAAAATACCCAGTGAACATTTCTTTTACTCTTTGAGTCCGCTTGCACTTAAAAATTTGATACTCTTTTGTTGGGGATTTATGTATGCCCATGTTAATGTGAAGATATTAGGGGTATCAGTGTTACGTGTTGGGGACCAAAAACAGAAGTAGGAAGATTGAGGGAATTTGAGAAACAGAAATTGTTTAGTGAGAAGTTATGGATTATAACATAGTTGATCATTGTTTTCAAATGAAAATAAAATAATAGATAAATAATAAAATAGGTTATTTATTTTTTAAGATTTATTTATGCATTCAAGAGCTGGGGTGTAGGCCAGAGGAGTGGCGGTTGAGAGCATTCACCAGAGACAGAGTAGGGATTAGAACAGGCAGATCTACTGACATACACCACTTAGGGGAACAGCAGGAGAGACAGGAGAGGTCTGCTGTGCCATGTGGGTCAGCTCACTGGCCAGGATCGAACTCGTGCTACAGTGGCTGCCGATAGCTTCATAGAGCTGAGACTTAACCCCTTGTGCCACCAGGGAGGCCCAGGTTTTTTATTTTTAAATAGTTTATTCCAGCCTCAGATACATGGGCACTAACCAAAAGCAAACATGAGAAATGTAATCTCTATTCTACTTACTACTGTTCATAAATTTCTTTCTTGAATATGCTTAGCAGTTTGCCATTAAACATACACATATATTCAAGTATACGTAAAGAATGACCTACTGCAAGGCACAACTGATTATTCAAAATAGTCTATTTCCCTCTATTGACCATTTAATTTATGTAACTTTCCAAGTTGTTCATGTTAACCTGGAATTATAAGGAACTATAGTTTACATGCATTTTTCCTGTAACCTGATAAACTATTTTCATGAAGATTCTTATTGGTCGTGGATGTATCCGGTCCTAGAGCAAAAGGAAGTCTTGTTAAGTTTGCCCAAGAGAGAAGGGACTCTTTGGGCTACAAAGCCTCTCCTGCAGGGGAAAGTGCCATCTCAACAGAATGCCCCTGTGGCTGCCTATCTTCCCTGGTGAGTTTGCCCTCCATGCTCACTCCCGATTTCCAGGAGCTGCTTTAGCACAGGGAGAATGGAATGGAAGTTAGACTGTCACAGCCCTCCTAACTTACACAGCTCTCAATGCCCTTGGCTCCTGAAAGTTGATCAGATCATCTGTGGACAGGGAGGCAGCAATACCTTTATTCCCTTGAATTTCTTTTTTTTTTTAGATTTATTTATTTATACATACAAGCTGGGGTACAGACCAGAGGCGTGGGGCGGTGAGAGGGTTCACCAGAGACAGAGTGGGGAGCAGCACACGCATATCGAAGGAAATACACTGCTGAGGGGAGCAGCGGGCGAGGCAGGAGAGGTCCACCGCACCATGTGGGACTCTCCCCCGGCTGGGCGTTGAACTCGCGTTGCGAGCTGCGAACAGCTCCACAGCGCAGCGCCCAACCGCTGCGTCACCAGGGGGGCCCTATTCCCTTGAATTTCTGTATACGTGACTCTTCTGTGATGTCAATTCACACTGAAGTTTTACTTTTTCATATTGCTGCCATCCCAGTTATGTTTATACATTTATAGTAGCTCCACTATGCTTGACATTGGAAGTCATCATTAAGGACTGCACCCACTTGAAATTGGGTAAGTCAAGTGTTTGATAAAAGTATGCGCCATAGAATACCACTCCCACAAAGTCCTCCTTGATTAAAAGAAATATTTGGACAAATAATTTTATATCTCTATTGATCTATCTATTGATCTATTTTATGTAATATCTTTCTTGATTTGCCACAATCCACATTAAATTGGAGCTCTTAGAAATCCTGTAGAAAGGGGCCCGTTCACTCTATTTAATCTAAACTTTTCTAGTCAACTTAATATACCTTTTTGGAATAGCACCTGTTCGCATTTTGTGTAAATTTGGGTTTGGGGAGACATATTCTTTGAGAAAGTTTTGCCAAGGTACTCCAGAAAGGAAAGAAACTAACTTTGAAGATGAAATAGTGTAGGAAGCAAGGACAAGAAGAAACATGGAGACAACGGCATGATTGTCCCACTTTCTAATCCTACTACGCAGTGTGCAGAATTGGCCAACAGAAATACTGGAATACCTAACATTTCTGTCTAGAAATGCTGAGGCAAAATTAGCAACCAAAGTTTAACTTAAATATGTTTGGGACTATCTGCTTATATGAGCTGAAATATCACTAGAATTTTCCTGGGCAGCTTATTCATTAGCTCAGGCAGTAGAAGTTATTCTATCATTAGTTTCAATACTCAAATTATTGTAACCTAACTTCTTATATTTACCTTTTTAAAGTCAGTGAGAAATGTCTCAGAGATTGTTAGGTTGGCGAGTCATGTAGTATACTCCAAATTGCCTGTCTTAGGGTTCATATTCCCTATTTCAGTTCTGCAAAGAACAAAATTACTAAAATGTAACCCTCCCCCCACAATCAATGAGATGATGTCAATTAAAAAATTCAAGTTCTTCTGGTTAGGGAGGCTCATCTGGCAGTTGTTTCCTAAATGAAAAATCATCATAAGTCACACCTTCCGTGCACCACACACCCAACAAATTGGAGAGGTTGCCAGAAAATGTAGATAGCTTTGGTCTGCATTGCAGCTGAAGATCTGACCACACAATGACTTTCTATTCTGTTCGGCCGAATTTTCTTTCTTCCTTTCTCCCAGCTACCTTGCTTAGTGAAATTGGACAATTTATCACGCAATGACCCGCAGCAAATGTAGTATATGCAAGTGATTAGTTTGTCTCTTCCCCAAGCAGCTTTGATGCAGTTGTCTAGGAGTGGCAGCAGAAACGGAAGCTCACTTATAACATAAATTCTCAAGGGAGCTGCTAATGGGCTATTGACCCTTCCCCACTTTAGGTCGATGTGTCATATTTGATTCTGGCTTCTCAAGATGCAATTTCCAAGTGGTGATGGTTCAAAATCTACACAAGATGAGTTGTTCTATCAAGTTTTAAGCACAGTATTATTAATACTGTGACTGGCAGGTGCCAGTTGATTAGAGATAATTTCACTATTTCCAGCTAGCCCCAAGGCAAAGGAAAAAATGTACTATTGACAACATTGGTTCAGTTAATAACCAAGTGTAAATTATATCTTCACTCTTGAATTTAACACTCTCTCCCTTCACTCCCCTCCTAAACCACCCCCCCCACCACACACACACACACACACTGTTAGCTTTATTCCCATGAGGTCTGGGAAACCAAGTCAACATTTTGGGTATGGCTTATTATTCCAAGTAAATTTAATAAATCTCTTCCTGCCAACTAACTAGTTTTATTGCATTGTCATCAAAGTCTATAAAGGATGTAAGACTCTTTCTGATAAAATGCTGGATTCAGTCAATAACCCTTGATGAAAAAGAACCAGTGCAGATAATCAGAAACATCAGATGAGTCAATAGGTTTTATTTTTTAATCTAAAATAGGAGTTCTTCCCCCTGATAGATTTACCTTTACATATTATAGGAACAAATATTAAAGTTGATTGGTGTTTGTGAAGCAGTCACACCAGTCTCCTATCCACGTGTGCCATTTGCTCTAACAGTGGAGGAGGAACCAAAGAAGTCTGGGAGAGGCTGGAGGAAGTGAACTTGGCTTGGCTTTTTCTGGCTCAGCTGTACACTGGGAATAAAAGAACTGTCATTGAGGGGAATGGGGGCTCTCTGGGGTGAAAGAGTAGAGAGGAGAAATAAAACCAGAAGAAGAGAAAGAAGGTGAAAGGAAAGGTCTTTTTGTGCCTTGCTCCTCACACTATGCTGCATGCAGCAGAGATTTGGAAGAAGCGATTTCTCGTGCTCACGAGGTCACCCTACAACTGCAGAAGCATCATACAGAGGCTGGAAAAGGCAACAAGGATGGAAATCAAAAGTTTCCTTGAGTTTTCAAAACCTCCAGCCACGGTAGTAGATTTAGAGAGCAGGTATTTACAAGCTCTTGATTTCTTGTAGCAGTAAACTTATTTTGAAATCACCGATTTAGAAAGAAGGAGGTTTTAGCTCTCCCACTAAATTACTGAACCAAGCCAATTTATGAGCTTCCATGTGTTGCTGCAAAGAAAATTCTCCCTGCAGGTAAGTTGTCTATCTAGAGCCAGAGATATTAGAAGCAATTTTATGAGCAGGATCATTAATTATGACCTATGAAATTTTAATAGGTACCTTCTTTGGATCTTTTGTAGGAGCTGAGAGCAAACTGGCTCCAAACCATTGATAGAAACTTGGTCATGAAGAAATCTGGCAAGCTTTCAAGAACTGTAGATCTATCTAAATTTTTTTTTGTGTTCTGTGTTGATGTTTTGTTAAAGGCAACATGTTTCACAAAATATTTATGCACAATCTACATAAGTGTAAATACATATACATGTGCACATATATTGCAGATCCTCCAGATTTTTACTTACTTTATCCTGGAGGTTCAGACTCCATTTATTTTATTTCTAAATTTCTTCTGAATTATACTTAAGAGAAGTTATCACATGGTTGACAGATAAAGGAACATGAAATGACCTTCATTTGTCCCCCAACTGTCTTAGAACAAAGTGTGACCTGGACAACTGACTTAAGTAATTTGGGCATCAGTGTCTTATTCAGTGAAGATGATGGCATCTCTCATTCTTACTCATGGGAGCTACTAGTGTGTCATGAGAGGTAACTGGAAATTAAGGCTACATGTTTGTGAACATGCTTGTCTTCAAGATCTAAAAATTCTGTGACTATGTTTCTCTTGATTTTAGAAAAAAATGGGGATAATAGCAGTACCTTCCTCAGAGGCTTGCAGTACAGATAGGAATAAGATAACCCTTGTAAAGATGTCAAAGGGTGTCTAGCACACAGCACTTATATATCTCTATGTAAGTCAAAGTATATATCCTGCAGGTGTTCCTTCTTCCCTAATTGTCTTTATTATTTCTCCTATGTGGGAGGAAACAAGGTACTTTATAAATAAAAGTTGGCTCAAAATGGTTTAAAAAGTGGAATCATTAAAAAAATCCATCATCTGGTATACTGGATACCCCTGAAGTCACAGAGCGATTCTGCTAGATGGTTTAAGTGTTTTAGGTGTGTAAGAGCTTGCTCCTATTCTTCCAAGATTTATATAATTTTGTTTTGGGAATAGGAAGAATGAAAGTTCTGCAAATAAAGAGGGGGGGAAAGGAAGGAAGGAAGGGAGGGAGGGAGGGAGGGAGGAAGGAAGGAAGGAAAGAAGGAAGAAGGAAGGAAGGAAGGAAGGAAGGAAGGAAGGAAGGAAGGAAGGAAGGAAGGAAGGAAGGAAGGAAGGAAGGAAGGAAGGAAGGAAGGAAGGAAGAAAGGAAGGAGGAAGGAAGGGTTGCTCCTCCATGCCCCTCTTAGAGCCCTTTCAAGACTGACTGCAGGCCTAAGGACTTAATGGAAAAATCAAAATCATGGCATTGGGCTTGTTAGGATGTGCCTGAGGGGCACTCAGGACCCCAAACTGTTAAGGGGTATACACTCTAAAGGGGTCCAGCCATCCATTGCACAAAGGCAAAGGAAGTGGCCTCTTAGAATGATCTTAATGGAATTACTGTACACTGAGGGAAAAGAGAAGAGAGGATATTCCTAAGGATAGTTTCCCCCTAAAAACCCCAAATTACCCATCACCTAGTGGGCAAGTGCCTGGTGCCTCCCAGGGACATGTTAAGAGCAAGAAAAGGGGTAGGGCAGATCTGAGACAAAAGGAGAAAAATCAAAGTCTAAATCAAGGTAACAGCTGCCATTATCTTTGGCAAGGACAGCCTTCCCATGTGTCTCTCCTCTATGTGTCTCTCCTCCATGTGTCTCTTTCAAGCATCTCTACATGTCTCTCCTCCATGAAGCTCCTTCCAGGTTCTCCCAAGTCCCTGGGTGCAAGTCAAAGCCAGAGAAGCAAGAGCCTCAGAGCCCACCTGCCTTCTGTGTGATATACTTTTACCTGGTCACTGTGCTCCGCCCCTAGTACCCCTGCTCAGGAAGTGTGGTTCATGGCATCCTGGGACTTGTAATTCAAAGTAGCTACATGTAAGTGATGGTGGGGAAAATGGTGTCTCCTCTCCACAGAGGTCTATCTGTAACAGCCTGGCTAGCTCTCTATGAGATCAAGTTGCTGGATAAACAAAGGGACTACTTTCTTCTACATTTGATAGAAGTAATCACAAAAGGTTTTGCTCTTCATGTCTTTCCTATGATTAGCTTAAAAAAATGGTACATTTCCTACTATTTATCTAGAAAAACTTTCCAATGCCTTAAACCATGTTAAGATTAAAAATTACTATCAAAATGTTTTACCTTTCTGGTCGAAGTTATTCTGTGTGTGTGTGTGTTCATTTGTTTTTTAAGACTAGCTTAATGGTCAAGGTCAAGGCATCGTTTTCTAATTAACTCTCATGTTTCAGCAGTGTGTCAAATGGATGGCTAATATATTGTCAGTGTGGACTTTCTTTCACAGTCTAGCTTAAAATTTAGCTTGTATGGGTACGAAGATGTTCAATCCTATCTTTTTCTAGGCTCTCCCACTGGCAATGCCAATATCCTCTGTCTATAGTCGAGGGCCGCTTGAGTTTTATAATCATTCTGACCTGTTAAGAAGGTCAGTGGCAGACTTAACACTCAGTGGTAGGAAGTGGTCCTGCTTCTCTAAAACTCACCTCCATACCTTTCTCTGCTGCCCTCTTTTTGGCCTAGACCACAGACAGGATTTCTGCCTTGATTTTCTTTCAAGTTTCCAGTTGCAGCTGAAACCAAAATATTCTACCTCCTGAACTGCCTGGACAAATGTTCAGATACCAGCCAGGGACTGAGCCTTTGCAATGAAAGGCCTTGCATCCACTAGGCAGACTTTGACATCTCCTTTTACCTGGATGAGAAATGTATTGTCCAGGTCTTCAATTTTGGACTTAGCCAACCATGGACCAACTCAACTCATCACATCACTCGGTTCTACACTCTTTGCAAGGATCTGTCTCTGAAATCAATTTCATTTCCCCAAACCATTTTTTTTTTTTTGTTACCCTTTCAGGCTCTTCCTCACCACCAGTCAGAGCTACTAATACCTCCTCAGGCTTATAAGTTAGCTGAACAAAGCAATTATACCAATGCCCTTTATTCCTTCTCTATTAAGTCACCAACAGCAGGGGTTAAGAGGTCACTCATTTGGACTCTCCTTCCTTTTCTGCAATGTTAACCTAAGTTTTCAAGAACTCACTCTTTTATCCTTTTCACCCTCTGTAATTCCCTTGAGTATGGGCATGTCACTGCTTTAGTCACACCGAGGGTCATTCCTACTCTTGATCACGTATCTCCGACGCACCCTCAGCTTCTTGGGAAAGCACTCCCAGGGAAATGGGATGTCAAATAGGCGACAGGCAGTGGCATTGCACTGATTTCTTAGGTGAATTAAATCAGTGAATATTCAAGGATGATATTTCATAGCTGTCTATATTTTCATGTTAAGGAAGAGCCTTTGGCTTACAGAGCTTGCAGTCTATTGAGTGGGACAAATGAGATAAAGTACATAAAATTACTTGTCAACTCTCAAGTGACATACAAATGCAAATATTCATTATTACTAATTTCAGCTTCTGATATGATTTTTGTACTTACTTATTTTTGTTATGTAGTAGGTACATTTCTCAGAATTTAAATACCCATAAGAAGAAAATATGCCTATTTCTCCAACTCAATCTAATCTCTGCTTTTAGAACGATTTAGTTGTTGACTAAGGGCTTTATTTTTTGTCAAAACTCTGTCGAGTTGTTGTTTCCTGATATTTAAGGATTTCTCCTTTTCCATTCTTCCCAGGGCTCATTTAAGGTCTAGGGATCTCATATCATAGCTAAGCTTCTGGGAGAGGGGTAGGAGAGAAACTCTGGGGTTTTGATTGACATCACCCTTCTTTTGACACCCACTGCTGACACCCAACTCCCTGTTGGCCTCCACTTAGTGGTCAGTGCACCTGTGTCCTCCCCTTCGGGCCCTGTGCTCTGTATGGAGTGGTGGGTAGTTTTTGGATGCCATCACACATCCTTCCACGGTCTGTTAGAGATTTGTGAAACTGGCCTTGTGCTAAAAAATGCAGCACCGCTCTTTCTATAAGTCTCATTCTCCCTCCAAAATACCAGAGCAAGCAAGCTAAATCTTTGCTTTTCTGGCTCAACTCCACCCACCTTCAAGGAAATTTTTAGTAAAACTTAGAAGAAAAGAATCATCTTATACAAAGTTTATCCAGCACTCTTCCCAAGTCTGTGGTTTGAATAATCAGAACTTTGGTTTTCACATTTTGATGGCCAAACTCTGGTCCTAAAATCCCTTCCTCAACTAATAATGTCTGTAAAACCTACACAACTCTATTTGAATAATTTATACTGTTTCCTCAAAGTAGATATGCTATCTGCTACCCAGGCTGCCAGCAATGCCGGAAAGGGAGGTTAGGTCACAGGGAATAGTCTGTATCTAGATTATATGGGAATTACATCGAGGTATGTATTTTTCAAAACTCACTGAGCCCTATATTTAACATGTGTATTTTCTTATATGTAAATTATCCCTCAATCAGTTCTTGAAAATATTTAGATAAAGCCTGTACATGCACACACATACATACACAGAGAGACTAACAGACAGGTATTGCATGATTATCCCAATTAAACTTATCTAATCAACTTACCTTTTTTCTTAATGAGAAAATCCTAATTATATGAAAGGCATTAAAATATGTCTTTTCCAGTTTGAAGGGTTTTTTATTCCTTATCACCTTCCTTTAGTTTTTTATTTCTTTTTACTTTAGCTCTATATTAAATTTACCCTTCTTTTCTTTCCATAATTTTGATTTTATTGGTTTATGGTACTTATTTTATATCTGTTCTGTGTAGTATGTATATGTTCTATGTAGTATGTACTTTATATCTATTCTGTGTAGTATATCAGTAGTTTATTACAGAGACATTTGTGCTGCACTAGGTAAATGATACCATACTCAAGATGAGTCAGATATTCTTAAGTATAATTAAGATTCTTCAACCAAAGAAGAAAGCCATTAGACAACTGTGTCTCTCTCTGCCTAACAGCACACACACCTCAGATGTTTACTTTTATGTGGCAGTGACTCTCTCCATGTTGATGCCTTTTTTCAACATAAGTAATAGCCCACATTTTTGCAAAAGTCATTAACAAAATGCATTTACAAATAAATTGATCATCCTTGACAATCAAAGTCTCCAGTGATTACAGAGAGATATCTGACAATGGTGAAGTAGATATACATGAACTCCTGACATTACATGTCATTGGCATAGGCAATATCAATAGTTTTCTTTTGCTATTTTCAAGTCTAAATTATTTTTAAGAATTCAGAGATGAAGGATCACGTGAATTCTATTGAGTATAATCTATCACCTGGAAAAGATTACTCTCAAAATATAAATATACTGGGGCCTCCCCGGTGGCGCAGCGGTTAAGCCCTGCTCTGTGGAGCTGTCGGCAGCGGTGACGCGAGTTCGACACCCGGCCGGGGAGAGCCCCACATGGCGTGGCAGACCTCTCCCTCCTTGCCCGCTGCTCCCCTCAGCAGTGTATTTAAAAAAGAAAAAAAAGAAAAAAAATATATAAATATACTGGTTGTTTTATAACACTATGGATAACATTATTGCTACTGCCACTATTAATATTATATTGAGATTCTAAGTCAATGAAAGTCAACTAAACCAAAGCCATCACACGGTTGGTATTTATTTTCTTGACTACATAGTACTTTATGAAAACAAGGCAAAACCTAAGAACCAACTGACATTGGAACATGGGAGTGAATGTATGATGGGGGGATGGTCAATAGGTCTGCAGCCAAGTTCCATTTCTTTGCATTGAGTAAGAATTTATCCCTATGAAAACTGAGAACCACATTATGATTTTGAAAAAAATCTAATTTACTTTCCATATAACTGAAATATTCTCAAGTGAAGGTTGAAACAATAACAAGCTAAATTAACTAGCAGGTTATCCTTGTAACTAAACTAAATATTCACATTCCAGAGAATCAATGAGTATACTGAATTTTACTTCATATTTATAAAGATACAGATAAACCAAAGAGAGTCATTATATCACAGAACACAGCTGTATTTCTTCTATGTGGGATTTTATACATTCTGATTCCCTTCATTGGTAGGAATCTCCAAGGCTTTTTCTCAAGCAGATATTTTTTAAATAAAATGGAAAAAGCCTTCAAATATAACTTTGATTTGAAATAAAAACCTTACAGTTTTGATAGTGAAACAAACTCTGAAAATATAAACCCTGAAAGAATTGAAATTACAATTGTTTTAGCCATGAGATCACAATACTTGTCAAGCCTCCCTGAAACATGGGATGATTCTTTCGTGTTCTCAAAGAACATAAGAGAGAAATTGAGGAGGCTATGCATAGTCAATGCATTCCCAAGTATATTTCATTACAAAGTAATGCATATTGAAAAAGACCGTTTAAAGTTCCCGCACACTAATGGGTCTGAACGAGCTGGCACCTTTCATGAAAAAAGATCTAAGTCTCATTATGAACCGCTCAATTAAGATGTCTGCTCAATGGGCTACAATGGGGACAAAAAGCAAACAGACTGCTTGGATGAATTTATAAAGGGAGAGATAATGTGGAAATATTTTAATGGCCCCACATAAACCTTGATGAGTGGGGGTAGTTTCAATGGCTCCTGCCTATATTTCAATGGGTAAATCAGCTTCTCCCCTCATGGATCGCTTGACTCACTTCCATGTAAACTCTCTGGGAATAGTTTTCCTGAATCTGGGAGGCAGTAGCCAGGTGCTTTGTAACATCAAAAATATCACTCTTAGTCACATCTGTTTGGCTGGTGCCTCTGAATGGGATCTGTTCACCTTTTTTTTTTTCTGACTCAGCTTAGGCAAACTTCCACCCACTTCTAGAATGCCATGAAAGTTGGGAAGTGGAAACGTGATGGCACACAGAAGTCAAATCTCTAGGACCGGTATGTTATAATTGTTCCTGGGATTTATAGACCTGACTTAGAGATGGGTTCAGAAAAATTTCAGATGCTTTAGAGTTTTCCCCAGTTTGATAAAACCTTTCCCACTGCAAACTATAATAAACACATTTCATCCAAGCGATACCTTTCCGTTCCAATGGTCCTAGCCTCAGAGTAAGAAGATAAAATATATACCTATCTAAAGTAAGCATAAGCAGAATCTCTCAAGCCATTTCCTCTATGAGATGGATCACCTTCCTTTGAAAAAACCTATAATAATTTAAAAGATGACAAATGTAATGTCCTTTAGATCCATCCAAGTTTCTACACTGATCCTCTGCCAGTTACACATATCTATGACAACTATGTTTTCTCTGTGTGTGTTTTCTTAGTTTTATGTTACCTATTATTGGTTCCTCCCAGAAGTTTAGTCAAGAAAGAATTTCACAGGACATGTTGACAACATCTACACTAAAGTTGCACCCAGTTATCAAATGAATCGATAAAAAAATTCTCCCATCAGTTTCTGTAGAGAACTTGAAATATTTTTTGATCAAAACTATTTTGCATCTTATACATACAATACTGAAACAACCTGAGAAGCTTAGAGACTAAAAAAAAAGTCTTCAGAAAGTTAGATAATCTAACTCAGTCATTTGAACTTTTCAGCATCTACATAAGAGATTCAGACCTGTCTCTAAACTTTCAAAACAATACTTAGCCCCCTAAACTATTCTAGTCTTACTTTTATTGGTACAGAAATTGAGAGTGAGCATATAAAATTTATGTAACAATTTGGCATTGCCATGACAACCAATAACATGATTTTGGATTTTATCAAATTATCAATTAGATTTGCGATTAAAAACAACAGCTACCAAGGACACTGGAATACCAGATGACATCAAACCAGAACCCTGAAAGGGGTATTTAGTATTTGAGTCAGGAACTTCTGCACTTTCAGGATTAGAGTCTGAACCTCCAGGTAAGAGAAAAAATAAGCAAATCGACATGAAATCAAAGTGCATGCACACGGGATTTGCGGAGACGCCCCTTTCCACACTTTGACATATTACTGTGCTTCAACTTCCTATTTCCCTCTAGTGGCTTCTTGGTTCAGAAAATCGAGAGGACCTGAGGGAATAAAATTCCAGTAAAAGGCAAGATTGACTAAGTGCCTTTACCTTTCTCTTAAGTTATGGGATAAAAACCTTGAATTCTTTTTACTATTTCTGTTTGATTTGGAGTTAGTTTTGCAGGATTATTTTTTTTTTTACACTTGTAAGAGTACCAGTCTTACTTGAATATCATAACTAAAGAACTGTTATTGAGAAAAGTGAAATGTGGATATACATAAATTTGCATATTGATGTCTTGATGAACAATCATTTCCAGCAGGTTCAAGAAGAGAGGAAAAGGTGCAGAATATCATTGGCCATGTAAGAATAAGGAATGATTTTTACTGATAGTTTACAATTCTCTCATTTTGAAGAAGGGATGCTCTATGGGTTACTTCCATAAATTATCAAAGAGGTAACATCTACTTTTTGGAGAAATGTTTACCAAGACACAAATGCAGAGTTGGGTCTGAGTGTAACCCCCCCCCCCACCAACAAGAACCTAGTGAAGGAAATGAACAGTACTGGTTCCGCAGCTGCCCACAAGCTGGGGCTCCGATCTCTGACCATACTGAACCTAGTCCCAGAGCAAAATCTGACAAAATTTGCACAAGCACAGAGTCAGATGACTCCAGCTAGGCCCTGTGTGATGATCCAGGAGAATCTGATTTTCAAGTTGCGGCAATAATTTTTTGCAAATAAGACATTTCCTGTCAAAATAGTGCTGGCAAAGAACAGTACATTTATTTGATAAACAAGTTTTATGAATTTTCTCTTGGGTAACAATGACATACATATCCCCACCACCACAGTTATAATGAAAGGCTATAAGAGTTTGGGAGTTGGGGGGGGAAAGGGGAAAGGGGAGATACAACCCTGAAACAAATAATAATTCTTAAGACTATATATTTTACACATGTATATTTAGGGACATGGAAAAATGTTTATAGTACTTTCTTGAAGATTATCCCTTCTAATTGAAGTACAATTGACATGTATTTTAGTTTGAAGTGGACATGATTTAAGGTGTGTGCATGTGTGTGCACACACATGTGAGTATAGCTAAATGATCACCACAGTAAGTTTAGTTAATATTCATTACCTTACATAGTTGCAATTTTTTTCTTATGATGAAAACTTTGATGTATGCTTTTAACAACTTTCAAATATCCAATAGATATGGTTAGCTGTAGCTGCTATGCTGTACATTACCATTATATCTCCATGACTTATTTATTTTGCATGTAATATGTTGCTAATAAGAGGAAGGTTATAAGATAGTACCCATATGTGATTCTTTTTTACTACCATATATTCATCAGGGGAAAAAGAATCTCAAAGATTTAAAAAATGTAACAGCAAAATCCTCCTCTTAGTGATAATATTATTATTGTTTTTCTTCTGCTTGTCAGTTTTCTAATGTCTGTCATAAGCATTCATTTCTCATTTTCCTTAAAAAAGGAAAAAAAGCTAACACTTTCATCTACTTCTGGAATGGTAGAAAAATCTATCAAATCTTAACATTTCTCCAAGTAGGAGTTCATCCAAAACATTCAAAAGGATCACAGGGAATATGAGGTACAAACTTCTTTTCTTTCCCAGTTCTAGAATCTTTACAAGTATTAGCAGCAGCCAGTGTAGGACTTAATAAAAAAGGCACTGCACAGAGCAAGCAAAAGCAATATGGAATTTGCTTAATCCAGTTTGGTCATGCCTGACTCTTGGGTCCTTTCCCTCATGAAATCTGAGATAGGTGAGAATTCTATTGCTCCTCTCGCACACACAGCATTGTCAATGGAAACCACTCCAAGCCCAATTCTTCCACACATTCAGACATTTAATAAACAAGCATTCATTAGCAAGTAAGCCTCAATATACTTATGCAATCTGTTCGGTGATCTTGGTGTCCCTTTGGGCAATCCCAAGATGGGACCATATTCTAGAAGCAGATTTATATGACCCTTAGAGATGATCTCAGGCAAGCAGTGGCCCTCCTAGACTAGTGCCTGAGTTCAGGGTGTTTTGAAATTTCATGTCTTATGCCTAAAGGTCCTGGGTAAAGATATTATTGGATAATAAATCCATGTTCACGCAAGAAGAACAAAAAAAGGGGATGGGTATCTTGTAAATATTTTAGCCACTTCACATGTTTTGCATAATCCAACTTCACACTGAGAGTCCATTTCTGAGATTAACACAGCAAAATAATAAGCCACTAATTTCAATAGGTTCAAATGGGTTCATCAACTCATTTACTTAGAGATATAATTGTCTTTTCTAGAGACTTTTTAAGAGTTTTTTTAGACATCTGATTGGATTTATTAAATGATTCATGAGTCAGGCAGAATTCAGTCTAAGGCATTGCAATAACTTGCACAAAATGGAGAGTTGTATAGTCAGAAAGAGGGTGAGACAAGGTTATTAAGAAAAGAAAGATTGTTTCAGGTAAAGCCATCTTCCCTCAGGGGAAGACAGGGGTGTCTTATTATGCAGATTACCTTACTGGTGCTGCTCAGAAAACTCCAGATTGATTGGTTTTAGATTACATTTTGGTTGAAAATGCAATTAGGTTAGATATTAAATTTGGGTGGAGGTCTGCATGAAGGACTTCACTTTGAGCTTGTTAACCCTATTTTTGACACTTCCTTCTTTTAAGTAGCTTCTTAACTGAGACATCTGATCATAATGCATGCATCACTGCGATTCCTAGATACCAGGCCTCACAGTTTTCTCTGTTTTCCTGTGTGGTAATTATGGGCCATTTAGATCAGGACCTGAAGTTCACATTCTTTAGTCAAGTCCTTCTCACTTCTCTGAAGTTCCAGTCTCAGGGATATCTTCTGTTTGGTGACAACCCACCTTTGACCTTCACTATGTCAGTTGACATCACCTCAAACATCAGCTGGAATTTGCATTGTTTCCTACGCATTTTGGGATAGTCATCAGTGGACTGTGGCCTGCTGATAAAATGTTAACCTTTTATCTTTGGAGACTGGATTCTTGATTAACACTTTGTGTGCCGGTGCCCTTTAAATTTACCAGCACTTGGGGCCGTCCATTTTCTGTGCCACCGCATGAATGGTATAAGCATTCAATAAAACACACACAACTCCTGAACTACTGGATATTAAAAAAACTGTAATATCTCTCATAAAACACCTTACACTTTCACCAAAACAATGTGTAAAGCTTCTAAACTGAGTACGATCAAAGAAATAGCTTCTAATAGTTCCAAATAAATCCACTGTGGCGTGAAAAACTGGAGACTAGATGAACACGTATTAATACGCGAGCGGCCGCCTGATACTGGTGACAAAAAACACATACTCATACGTGAGTGGACCACAAAGTGATAAAACTCTGGTTCTTCCTGCAACTAAATATTAAACTAGTTGGTTCATACGTAATAGTCCATTTTTAGAATCCTAAAGTATTAGTGTATTGTATTAAAGGCATGATAACAAAATGAAATTGAATGAACTTGAAGCAAATAATTCTTGAATGCTTACGTATATGACACTGTCAGATACTAGGGGAGGAGAAAAAGGATAAACAGGACACTCTGTTATCTAGCCGTACCTTCTGCCATCTTCAGGAACCTTTACCATTAATCTAGAAATAGAAAACACTGAATGTTCACCACTTATTTCCAGCCTTTTGTTAAATAGACTTTATATTGGGATTCCTTTTTCAGGATCTGTTTATCATTTGGCCAGAATCACTTTCCCAAGAAACCAAGGGATAAAACCTACATGTAAAATTACTGTTTAGTGGATATCACCTTACTTGTTTCCTGGAAAAACAATTCAGTTGTCTTTCATTTCAATGCAAAAAGCCTATAAGAGCTGAGGCCTGTCTTTAAAAAAAGAATAAAATAATGTCTGTATATTCTGCCCCAGTCAAGATCAATTTTCTGGTTGAAATGGCCTAAAAAAATCTCAGCAAAGCGGCGAGATAATAATCTGCATTATAACCTTTCTTCAGGTGGAAGCTTCACAGCTCTTTATGCATTCACTATTCCCCTTGTTTCTATTGTTTTTGAATACTTAAAAACTATAAAGCAACAGCGACAGACTATACAGCCTCCTAACTTCACGTAACGTTTACACGTCAGATTATCAGACTTCCAGTCAGTTACAACCGTATTTGCTAACAACGTTATCACAAGCTAGACATTTGACTAAGTACTTTACAGACATGTCATATAGTTCTCACATGCTTTCAGGATGCTTTTGCTATCCTTATTTTATAGGTAAGACAACGAGGTATAAGATGATGAAGCCACACACCAAAGTTACCCAGCAAATGAATGAGGGAGTGGATCTGAACCTAGGCCTCTCCCTCACCAGCGGCCCTCTCAATGCCTCCACTACACTGAGCCACTCCTTTCCCATTCTGCTCTAAGGCACACACAGTCCTCTTCACCACGCCACCGCTCTCTACAGCTGAGGCAATCTAGAGTCCGGAGTCCTTTCTGTGCACACATCCAGCTCCAGGTTTTCGGAGTAATAAAGGTGGCATTCCCTAAAGACATTTTTTTAAAAGATCCGTTTTGCTAATCACATCAGTGATTTACCTCATGAAAACCTCAATTTCTTTGTGTCATCAAAAAAAAAAAAATTACATCTCAAGAATCCAACAGGCCATTTCGCCTGCCTTGGAGGCTCTCCAGCCCCATTCCACAGCAGCCCTCGCAGGGGGTGTGACACCCAGCGCAGAGATGCCCAGCCTTGCCCGCTGCTACTCGCCCTTAATTGCAATAGAGGAAACAACCCCCATGAGGAAGAAAGGGCATGTTTGCAGAGAAATAGAGAAATGAGAAAAGTTTCCGAAGTTTTGTGGCTTTTTTCTCTTGTTTATTGAGAACTCCAAAGAGCCGTGTCCTGACCTCTTGGATAGAATGCAGAATGCACAAGCTGTGACTCAGGGCTGGCCGCAGACACAGGCGAAAATAGGCAAAGTGCATTTTGGACTCCGGAGCCTTTCTTTCCATCTCGATTTGTGTTCTCCCCAGATCTCCCTCTTCCTGTGCTCAAGTAATCACTGCCTATGACAGCTTCTTCTTTAAAAAGGTATCAAATTGTCAGTTTAAAATGTTAGTGTTCAGCAAGAGCAAAAATACAGGGATATCGATATGCCCATCAAATTTTGGTAAGTTTTTATATTGGTGTGTCCTTTGTGGCCAGCAACTTGTAACACTTATCAACTACCTTAAAATGTATGAACTCTTAAATGGAAATATTCCACTTATAGAAACTTTCTGCTAGGAAGCATTCACTTGTGCAAAATTCGCAAACTATTAGAATGTATCAGAATTTCAGAAATAAAAGCTAAGCTAAATAAACATAAATATGATATTGGTTAAAACATTATGGTACACTCTGATACTAAAATACTAAGTAGCCATTATATTGAAAAAATACTTTATAGCAGATAAAATTTGATAAAAATGAGTAAAAGCCATATAGAAAAGTAGAATAATACCTGCATGAAATAAAGAGTAAAGCACCAGAATCTTAAAGCAATGCTGTCTTTAGATACTACAAATGCAGTGATTGTTTTGACTCTTCTTTATCTGAATTGTATAGTTTTTAAGGTGAACATGCAGCACCATTATAATTTTCTGGAGTTTCTATTTTATTTTAAGAAGAAATAATCTGATACTGTGTGCATGTAAGTGGCTTTAATATTTTGGTGCCTATTTGTGAAATAAAAACTTTTTTTTTTATCTAGAAAAGTAAACTTAGAACATTTGGGACTGTGTGCAAAATGATTTTTGTAGCAGACATCCTCTCAAGGACAGAAACCAGCAGTTGCTCAGTGGCTCAGCCGGGCCCCACAGGAGGCCAAGCCTGCCTCACCTTCCTCCTTGCATGTGGGAGTCCCTGTGAAGCCATTTATATCTGAAGCTCCAAAACCCAGGGCACTGTAATCTTCCTAATTTGTCCTCAGTGATATATAGTTTTCTTACCTGTAGCTGAAATACTATTAAGATGAGAAGATGAAGCCTTAAAGGAGTTTTGGAAGGAAAAAAACATGTCACCTTAAAGTGTGTTGAAGTACCTTAGCTAGGTGCTCACATCAGCTCACACTGATTTTCTCCGGGCCTGTGCCCAATTGTGCTCAGGGCTTTGCTCAAGCTGGGTAATTCGACTCCATCTTCAAAACCTCATCCAAGTATCTATTCTTTCCTAAGCACAACTCCACAGCCCTCTGTCATGGCCCTCCCTATTCCCAGAGGGCAGAAACAGAATAAATTTCTCCCTTCAGGGAGCACCCACAGCCTGTTGCTAACGTAGAATGAATGAGGAAGCACCGGGTAGGTGGCCTGGCTGTCTCTCTCTGCCCCATTCCCTAATCTAATCCTGCTCTGGGAACCCTGAGCAGGGGAAGGGTAAGGAGCAAGGGGCAAGACACTAGTATCTATTGAGTCCCTGATGTTGATCAGGCACCATTTGTATTTGGTGCTTCTACTTACACTACTTGGTTATTATCAAATCATCTAAAATATGTGCAGGACTCTCTTTACTGTAAAGGGAAGTGAAAAAGCAGACTGGCAGAGAGCTTACGCCGTTTTACCAAAGTAGCACACGGATAGCCAAGGAATTGTGTCCTCCCAGAAAGCCTGTGTTGAAGCCCATATCCCAGTGTGATAGTATTTGAAAATGGCACCTTTGGAATGTACCTAGGGTCAGCCGAGGTCATGAAAGTGGAACCTCACCATGGTATTAGTGCCCTTACGAGAAGAGATGCAGGGAGATTGCTCTTGCCCTTGGAGGGAGGACACAACAAGAAGGCAGCTGTTTGCAAGCCAGGAAGAGAGCTCTCATTGGGGTGCCAACCACACCCACAGCCCCACGCTCTGAGCTAAGACTGCCAACCTCAAGAACTGTGAGAACATAAGTATCTGTTGTGCGTGCCGCCACGTCTGCAAGGATCCCTGTTTTGCGAGGCAGCCAAGCAGAGCAACAGTGCTGTTTAATGGCAGAGCCTGCATGGAAACCCTGACTGATGATTTTCTACAATTCTAAGTTGCCTGTCAATGTGAACTGCTTACCCTTTGTCTTTATAACCCCAGTATTTAGCAGAATGACTGGAACATAGTAGACAGAAATCCAACAGATTGTCACTGGATGTTGAATGAGTGACTGAATTTATCATAAGTGACTACGGATGGAAAGGTGAGCATTTGCAGCTGAACTTTTGAAATCCAGACACAACAATTGACAAATTTTTTCAATGGAGCAAATATTTCTGATTGTCATATAACAAATTGTACAACTCCCTTTATGGCAGAGAATCCACCTGAGTGTTCTGGATGGTACACAGTATACCAAAGGCATTTTTGAGCTGTTTTGCTTAAAGAGAAGAGTCTCTCCTTAGGAGTTAGTTGGGACGCTGAGAAGCTCCATAAAGCTTTTGAGGTCACTGCTTTTATTAAAGAAACGATGCCTTGATGGTGTAAGTGCAGGAGGGAAGACACAACAGAGAATCAGGCTCAGTTAACATTCACTAGAACAGTGGCTGTTAAGATTTCCTTCAAGCATCTCATTCAGAACAGGACTTGAATCTTACAGAGGAAAATTTCAAAAAGTAAATGATCATATATATCAAATTCAAGTATTTTATGTGAGAACGACAAATACAGGTTTCTTCTCTGCTTCATCATTTTATGATATTTAATTTATACATATTTTATAATTTATATATATATTTGTATTTGTGCTTATATATTAAAAAGTTTCTTATTCTTTTCATTAGTGAGATATTTACAAAACTAATGGGTTATCACTTGCCATACAAATAGGCCAGGAATACAAAGAAATGTACTGCTTCCTGCATCTGGAAATTAAAGTGTGAGTGGTAGAAAATGTGCCTTGGAAGTTCTTTCCAACTTTTACATTCAGCGATACTACTTCACTGGTTTTAAGAGTCAAAGGAGATGCGTCTACACCATCTTCAAAACTCAATTCAATTATTTCCTTTTTCTTTGTCACTTCTCCCCACCCCATGTCCCTCCACCCCGTCCTCACAGGGAAAAATCAGCATCAATCTCCCCTTCTCTGAGTACCCCTGCACTTTGCTAATACGGGATCATCAGATTGCACAATGCAAGGCACACTTTATTTCTCCTTGCCCCCTCCCCCTTTCTTTGGCTCTCCCCAAGCCAAGAGGTGCTGGGAAGTGACCAGCAGCCCAAAACCATCGACTTTAATCACCTGAAGGCAGCAAATGAACACTTTCTGCTTTCTTAAGCTGGAAAAGCACAGAGTAGAATTTATTTCATGTTACAGAAATTAAAATGGCCACAGCTCATTTTTTAAGACTATAAATTTGAATGTTAGCCCATTCTTGATAATAAAATGCATAGCTTTTTCTTCCTATTTATAGTGTGATTATTGACACAGAGGTGTTTGAAATCACATCAAATATTGCTTTATTTTAACAATGATTTGGATTTCTGACATACTATCATTCCAGTAATTATGAAAACCAAATTTCATAATCTCCTTGATGCCTGTTCATTGGCTATCATATTTAAAATACAACACTTGAAGATCAACCTGGGATAAGAATTTCAGAGGGTCCCATGAGTTTTCCTATCAGTTTCCTAACCTGCAAACTGAGAGTCAGGTCCTCAATTTAGCTTGGAAATGTGTGTAGTTAAGGAACCACAGAGCCAGCGGCAAGAAGAAAATCCAGGTCCATACATCCCTTTCTCTTCACTAAAACTTCACTTCCTTTCATGCCTGTTCATATAATTCAGTCTTGCAAAAGAGTAATATTTATGCATCCCTTCTAAATCCACAAGGCTGACATAACTCAGTCTTGTTCTTAGCTCCACAAAAGTATCAATATGTGTACATACTTAAATCCTACTTGATCAGCCAATATTTTTAAAAAGATAAAAACGTGAAAGAAAAAAAGGTGTAAAAAGTAAAATAGATGTGAATCTCATAAAAGAGACTCTCAGGGACATAGCTAAAAGATTAAAGGTAAATATATATTATGAGACATAATAAGGTGGTCAGGATGAAATTAAGTTGAAATGTAATATATAGCAATGAAAGGAAATTAAATATGAAACCCTGAGATACTTATTAAGCCATCAGTGGGAATCCGGATGATGATGTCACAACTAGGAGAGAAGACTTGTGCAAAGTTGGACGAGATCCAGTTTGCTCTGTAGATTTATGCAGTTAATTTTGTCCCCTGACTGCATTCAGATGAGCATTTCTCCGCAACATACACCAAGAAAATTGCTGCATTATAGCTGTGTTAATGGTAATCAGCATGCTAATGAGCACCAGAAGGTCGTTACAGCAAAGAGAGGTTCAAAGATGTATAACCTAGAGGAAACAAGAACGTAATTCTTCAGGGAATGCAAGTGTCTTGTTTGTAGGTCATAGATTATTTGTTTTGGTCACTGCATTGCACAGGGAGTTTAATTTAAGCAGAAAAAAAAAATGAAGCTTTCTGAATTGAGAGAGCAGCCCCGCTTAATTAAGGAAAGTCATACTGGATAGCTTTGAATTTGTGGTAAAAAGAGAATTCTTCAGTGGAACTAACATCGTTCTAATTGTGCTGTCCCATGCGGAATTATATCTGTGCTTATGCAAAATGTGAGAATTGTATTTGTATTTATTTGTAATAACTCCTCCTTTGTGTTAATGCAGTAGCTTCTTAATAGCTCTCTGGCAAGGACAGGGTCAAAATATCAGGGGGTGAAAAAGGTGATGTACAGAAATTAAGTCTCAGTGTTATGCAATTTCAGGGTGGAAGTTAGAGAATTAAGAAATATTTCATTGTTTACTTCAGATGCGCATTTGGGCTTCAAAAGGTTAAGTATTTATTGGAACTGACAAAGGAGAGTCTTCAGTCAGGAACATTGCAACTCTAGCTTATTAAAAAGTTCAGGGACAGAAATGGATTTTAGGTTAAGCTGAGTATTTCTCCCCAGTAACCTCTTTCTCATAAAGATTCAAGGAACCATATTAACTCTTCAATTCCTATATTGTATCAATAGAAACAGAATCATAGTATCACTTGCTTAAATCATTATAGAGATTTTGTGCTTTTACTTAATGAGTACTTTTAAATAGACTGTTTTGCTAATATATTGTTAAGGTAGTTTTTATAACCAAAGAAGGATACCTTAGAAATGAACAATGGTAATAATTTGCATTTCCCTTTTCCACTAAGGCAGGAAATTTGTCACAGTATTCAAATGAATGTTTTCCCCTTTCCAGAAAGACAGATAAAATGGCTCCTGACAAATTAGATAGATAGGTGTAGACAGATAGACAGACATATACATGTCTTATTACAGTACAACGCGATACAACATATCAATATACTACACTATAGTATGGACATTTAACAATTTCCAATCTAGCACTTCTCCAAATAGAAACCCATAGTTTATATTACCAGAGTCCTCAAGTAAACACCCCCTCTTTGTAATGTCAGGAAACACCTTTTGTTCTGAATTTTCAAGGATAAACACCAGAGGTCCCAGTCCTAAAACTTCTTCACTGAAAAGAAACACTTTGAAACCAGTGTTTTAATTGTTTGGGTCTATAGTGTCACCTTTTTTTCAGAACATCTGTGCACAAACCTCCTAAAATGTATAGCCCATCGATATGGAATAAT